>JAVSCE010011004.1:0-144220 GCA_032199065.1 Smutsia gigantea
CAGCCCAGCTGTGAGTCAGACAGGCATCTAGTGCTCCCCACGTCTTCAGCGAAGTCCTTTCTCTGGGAAGATGAATAATGTCAAGACTGGTTATTGCTTGGGAATATTGTGCAGGTTCCACCGCTTTCATGAATAAGACATAAGAAGGCGGAAGATCTATACCTGCCACCAGCCTCTTGGGCCCCCGTCCGTTCCTTTACTGAGGACCCTGTTGCCTAACCCAGCCCGAACTGCCCGGTGCTCTCCTAATGTCTTTCCCGTGTCAGCCTTTCATGCACGATGCTCTCTGGGCTCCTGGGCCGGAGAGGGTCGTCCCCAAATTGCTGAATGAGCTGAATGGCTGTTTTTGTGCTTCCTTACCAGTATATGTCTGTATATCTAGAGGGGTTCAGTCCAACAATTTTTAAGATTATGGGAGAGGGGACTTATAGATCCCCACGTACCCTTAACCTCAAGAGGCTACCAACAGTTACCAAAAGAACCTGATGTTTTCTGAATGGCCAAGTTTGCTTAAGTCAGAAGGCAGTGTTACCCATCTCTCCCCCAGACCATAAACTCCTTTAGGGTAGGAATCATGCCATTTGTGTTAGCCCTTTCAAATGCTTACTACAGTATAGTATTTTGCACAAAAGAAAATAGAGGAAGCAGATAGATTAGTGACTAAAAGGGTTAGATTTGGAATACAACTTCCTGTTCAAATCCTGGCTCTGGCATACAGCAGGAGACTTTGGGGAAGTTACTTGAGCTCACTGTGCCTTAATTTCCTCTTCTGTAAAATGGAAATGGTGACAAAAGTACCTACTTCACAAAGCTCTTGTGCAGATTAAATTAATCGATATAAAGAGCTGAGAACAGGACTTGACTTATAATAGGCATCAGCTATTCTCATTAAGTAGGTATAAAATGTTTGTTATGCACATCTGTAGTACAGGATTCTGGTAACTACACAAGAGCTCTGTGCAGGCCAGCTATTACTGTGCATTCACAGGCCATACATACATCTACTGCTGGGTCCATCTACTGCTCTATCCCTGCCAGTGAATCCACCTACACTGCAAAAGCCATGACTGGCAGGGCTGGAGGCAGTCCACACAGCCAGGCCCTCCACCTCCCCTTCCTGTTTCTTGGCACAAGACAGCAGGACATTTTCTGGGGAGGCTGCCTGGGCTCCAGTCCCAGCTTGCTCCAACTGGGCACTGTTTTCTCCACACTAAGTGACCTCCCCGTCATGATGGTGACTATGACAATGGATAGACATTCTCCTTTGTTCCATTCTATCTCATTACTTTATGCTTCTCTTTTCCCCAAATAATGCTAAGTGGTTCCCAGAGGGTGAACTGGAGGGGGAACAGGGTGCTTCTCAACTCTTGGAATAATGGCTTTTCCCATTAGCGTTGGGTTTGGCAATCGCTCTGTGGTTCAGCCAATGTGTGGAGGGCCTGTACCGTTTGAGCACCACATGTGTTTCCACACACACGCCCAGAGGCACCAGCACACCCATACAGATCTACCTGGGGTGGCGCACATAGCCCGTGGGCACTTATGTGTTCCCAAGCCCCTCCTGCTCACACAGTTTCCAAGCTTATCTTGAAAAGACCTGGGGTAGAGAGAGAAGGAGAAAAGCATTCCACTTTAATCCTCTCGTCACGTTTGTTCTCCTTCTCTCCCCACTTGGTTTCCAGCCTTTCCTCCCCCAGCCTAAAAGGCTCCAACTGCGTACAGAGGCCCAGGCGTGTGAGTGCGACTGCGCTCAGGAAAATGACCCTGCTCTAAACACAACCTCACAGACCCTTTGTGTCCAGTCGGGAGGAAGTCAGGACATTGTCCTCCTACACTGGCCACCCGCCCTACTGGCCCTGGGGCTGTGGCAGTGAGGACGGTCACGGGGAAGGGGCGTTACAGGCTGGAAGGCTGAGATTCCATCTTCCCAGGAGTGGCTTCTTTATTTGGTTGCTGCTTATCTCAGGAGATTGTGCCTTGGGGTCCCTAAGTAGTTAGAGGCTGCTGTGTCCCATGTCCTTGAGATGGTCCCACTTATTAGGCAAATCCCTAGGTTTAGGTTATTTAAACACCCTTAACTGATGTGGCTTGTTTTGTATGTCAAGAGAGCGTGCGTGAGTGTGGGGCCCATTAGGAATGGAGGAAAGGCCTCTCCTTGTCCAGGATGATGACAGCATGGCCCAACCCTCTCGCATGAAGAAGGCTATTTATGGTTAGTGTCTGTGGCCACCTAGGTGTGTCTCTCTAAATAGAACTTCCTAGAAAAACCTTCCAAGCAAATTTTCTTATCAGTCCCCTGAATAGTGTCGACTGACCAGCAGGCAAAGCTATATTAGCTTTCCACCAGCAAGTAAAAGGCATGACTGATAAAATCCATGAATGAGATGTTAGCAAAGTTGCACAGGTAAACTCCTGAGAAGAATGAGGGATAAATGCTGTTTCAGAGATGTGGACTTTTTTGCCTGGCACCTATGTTTTTTCTTCACTAATTATGTATGGGCTTCAGCAAATAGAGTAGATAATGCAGGTGAAACATGCCTGTATTCTGGTTGTCAAGGAGACGGGGCATCTGTTTGCTCAGCTCAAGACATAGGCAAACTTAGTAAGCACAGTCCAGTGTTTCAGTTTCTGGATCTTTACCAAATCTCTACATCTCTGCCCCAAAGCTGTGTTGAGTTTAGTGATTTGTGGCATCTTCTTTTCATGTTTCCCTTCTCTCCACCGCCCCCTCAGCCTGTGAAACTGCTGACATAAAGTGAAATCCCTTGTGGCAAGGAAGTTTCAGCCAGCATGAGACTGCCCAATGTCGGTGAGCTGCGACAGTGACAGCACGAGGCAAGGAGAACATCTGCAGCCCTGGCACCCACTCCTCAGGGCTGTGACCAAAGCAGGGATGTCCTCGGTCCACTGACCTGCTGGCTCAAAGGACAAGTGACTGAAATGGAGAAATGTGGAAGGCTGGAGTGGACAGGGCTTGGAGTCAGAGAGCAAGAAGCCTGAACTATAGATGTTGCTGACGTGTTTCCATGCCAACCAAGTGTCTTGGGCCCAGGTGCTGGAACGACAGGGTTTTTCTGGTGGGATATGGGGAAGCTTCACAGGCTAGGCAGGGTGAGCCCTGCTGGCTGTTGTGTTTTTCCTGGATTGCCTCTCGTGGAGCCTGTTTTCCCTTAGTTGATCGGTAAATCATTACAGAGCTATGACCGGACTGTGTGTGAACGTCCCCCAGGCTTTGTCAGCCTTGGACACAAATGAAACTGTCAACCCTTAGGGTCAATCTTGTTTGCTCAGCTGCATCCTCCATGGGACCTTGGTCCTTTCACAGGCCTGGCCCCTTCTAGCATCTCAGAGAGCCTGAAGTCCCGTCTCATATGCCCCACGGTCAGGCCGGCTGTATGGAGAAGCATCCTGTCTCCTGTGAACTGCTCTTTTAGGGGCCCACCACGGTTGTCAGACTCCAGAAGTTTAGTGGAGCAGGTCTGAGTTACGCACAGCTCTTTGTCCTCAGGGCACACCTCTCCACCAGCAAAGGGAGAGTTAGGGTCAGACCAACAAGAGCCCGGCACGCCTTTCACTGACAGGGCTTTTCTTCTCGGGAATACACGCTCCTGAGTGACGCTCGCCGTCCTTCCTTTAAGTCTGCCTCCTTTTATCCTCTCCTCCCCCATTACAGTTCACCCATTGAAGAGGCAACGTACAAATAAATATTTTTTTGCAGATGAATAGATCAAAAAATACAGAATATGTGGAACAATTTGATCATGTACATGAGGAGGAGGGCCCGAGGGCAGCACATGAAGGGGCAGCCTGGAACGGTGCCGGGAGAAGTGAGCGCAGCCAGGGAGAACCGAGACGCTGCTAGAGGCCTGAGAGGGAGGCGTCCTTTGGGCTTCCACAGCAACCGGGCTTCCCTCCGCATGGCCCACCGCAACGAGAGCGCCTTGTCATTGCTCTCTCAGCCATCTCCCCACTCATCTGTGAGCTTCAGAGATGGAAACTTTAATCTCTGTACTCCCAGAACCCAGCTCAGGTCCTGATAAATAACAGGTGCTCAAAACACAGAAGAACGGCTGGGAAAAGATCTGGAGGCAAAACAGGTGAACTGTGGACCAGGGACAGTAAACAGAATTGCTTAGCTTCAAATAGCAGATACGGGTAGGGACATGATTCTTGTAAGAAAGGGTAACACCTTGTTAGCCTCGAGTACTTAGACTTTACTGAACAAAGAGTTGGAAGCTGAACTCAGTCCTTGAGTGTGAATCCAACGACTGGGCTTGAGAATTAATTTTCAGAAGCTGTGTTTAGAATGGCTGGAAGCGAGGAGACGAGGGAGGAGGCCGGGGACTGAGGGACTCACTGGAAAGTGGTGTAGGTAGTCAGCAGGACACAGGGAGGCAGGAGCTGGAGGAGCGTTTACAGGAACACAAGGGCAGAGCAGAGGGGCAGGTTGCATCGGCAGGTATTATGCTGAACTATAAAAGACACAGATGCGGACATACTCATTTTCTCCTTTGTCCGTTTATTCATCAATTCATGCTTGCTATATTCAGCCTGGGGATGTGCCAGGGCCCTTGCTAACTGCTCTCCTGCGCTCACTGTCAGGCGGCAGCTGCAGGGCACACCCCAGTCAGAGGTGCCGGAGCAGCAGAGGGGGACTGTGGCTTCAGTCTGCACTGGGTCATGTCCTGATTCTGCTTGTGTGGTTCCTAGCAAATTTACTTGACATCTCTAACTCTCACTCATCTGTGATGTGGGGATAAGGACCTCCTCATAGAGTTGTCGTGAGGATCACCTGAAAGAATGCACACAGATAACTCAGGCTAGCTATCATATGATAAATGCACGCTTTTTCAGCACCTGTTATGCGTTAGGTACCATGTATTAGGATTCCAAGAAAGATAAGACCCCATCTTGTCCTCTAGCACCCCAAGCACAACTTGTGCATTTGTAAACTGTGCTGTGTAATATAACGTGGTACGTGATCTAATAGAAGGATGGTGTTAGCATCATGGAATTCAGGCAAAGGGGTTAACGGGGCCTGGGAAATTAAGAGAGATGCTGCAAAAAAAGGTAATTGAGCTGGGTTTGGAAAGGAGTGGAAATCTGCAAGATGAGAGGAGGGAGGAAAAGAAAGGAATTTCAGATAAAAGGAACAAATGTACAGAAGGACAAAGGCTCATGACGCACCTCTGGCCCAGGGTCACAGGGGGTGGTCGGAGGCACCAGGGCCCACCAGGGGCACGGCAAGCACTTCACAGACCAGCAGACACCAGGGTTCCCCCTGCCTTTGCTGAATCCCTGCTGCACCTTCTCTAGACAACTGGAGCTCACACCAAGAAAATGGAGGAACGTCTCAGAACAGAGAGAAGAAAGAAATATGGGTTGTAAGGCCAAGGCTTTTATGACCATAATTATTGGGTCAATGAAGGGAGTGAAGAAAAAGTCTTCAAGGAGACCAACCAAGGTCACTCAGGGTAAAAGGAGCAGAAACAAGAAGGTTCATGTCCCCTAAGCTGAGCAAAGAAAAGTCTCGAGAACGAGTTCAGTCAGTTATGTCAAGTGTAATGAGAGGTCAAAAATGCAAGAAGGTTGCCAGGTTTGCCTCTAGCAGGCTTCAGCATCCTCACAGGTGTCCATGGTCACAGTTGTGGCCACTGTAAGGGGCTGGTCCCCCAGCATCTGCCCAAAGCTCCAGAAGTGTTTCTTCTTCCCCTGCACCCCCGACTCCCCCAGGTCCATGGTGTAGGCAGGTCCCAGAGGGGGGGAGCAGCCAGGCCCAGGGCTCTACGCACGGCCACCCCACAGGTGAAGCCGCTCCCCCAGGAGCCTGCCCACCTGAATCTCCTGACAGCTATGGCCTCCCCGTAGGAAACCCCACTGTCATGAAGGATAGTTGCCTGCCTACCCAGGGTCAGTCTTGAGGGGGAATTTGGTGAAACTGAAATAAAGCAAAACAATGTCTTCTTGTGCTATTGCTGCAGCTGGCACTGGTCTTCAGATTACCTGTTGGTACAATTCTGGAAATGACCTTAAAGGACTCAGACCTCAAATACTTAATGACAAACAAATATGGTTGAAAAGGCAAAGTCCTGTGAGACTGGGTCATTCACAAGTGCACGGGGATGTAATTAATGAGACCATATTAAACTCCTACAATGTTCATCTATTCTGGAACCTATCACAAAACTCCAGGAGCTTACAGTTCCTAAACATGACAGATTAGTAGGCCTACCTTGCTTGAATCATATGCCAGAGCATCAGAATATTGGGCTCCCTCTGCTTTGGTTACAGCTGAAACCCTGCTGAGTGGGAGAAAATAGAAGTGTCTCCCGGAGGCACAAGTAAGACAACGGAGAAGACAAACACGGGAGGGGTTTCCTTTTTTCTTGCCCTTTTGTATTTTCTAAAACTTCCAGTGAATCAAACATGAAGAACTACTCTAAGACAGCAGAGCCAACTATGTTAATGGCTTCATTCACTTTTGGTTGGTCAGCGCTTTAAAACTGCGAACAAAATGGGACTTAAAATAAGGGTAAGCAAAGGAAGGAGATCTTAATAAAATTTTGGTGGAGAAATGAGGACAAAAGCAAAGTGGTCAAGAAGGAAGTAGGTTGTAAGGAGAAACAAGCCAGAGCTAAAGGACAGGCCAACGGAGCCGGGAGAGATGAAATCTGTGCTTGTCTAACGCTTGCCTCTTCGTCGGGGACTGGGCTGGGTTCTCACTGTGGTTCTCATTCTGCTAGATCTTCCTCAATAAAACTTTCTAGTTGATCACCAAATACTAACCTAGCATCTAATTGCAAACAGAATACACAGCACATAGGAATACAGAAAGAATATTTTCTGAAACCCCCTTCATCTTCCCCCTCCCTCAAACACCTTCCTTTGACCCCAGACTAGCTGAGGGCCCCCATCACGCACTTGCACAGCCCCCAGAGCGTCTCTCCTGTGACAGCCGTGGCCCTGGTGTTTGCTGGGATGACATCTGTCTCCCTACAAACTGTAAGCTCCACGAGGGCAGTGACTTATAGGGAACTGGTCTCCCCTGTATCTAGGACATTTTATATAGTGTCTGACACAGAGTGTAGGTGTTCAATACATAAAAAACGAATGGATGAGCAATCAGGAGACAAACAAACGCGATTTCTAAGCCATTGAGGTAATGAACTCATCCCTCTTTCGGAACAGCAATGGCGGGATGCCATTCCACTGTCAGCTCCCTGCCCCTTCCCTACGTCTTCCTTCTTTCTGCTTCTCCTCCTACTGCCACGTGCTTCACTCCTCACTGCTCCCACTGGCCCCTGAAATATTAAAATAGCAACAGCATCAACAACCACAAAATGCACTCTGAGTGTCTGCATTCCGGAGGAGGTGGTGGCCCGTGTGGGCTGCAAGAGCACAGCACACATCCTCTGCTATGCCGCACGGGGCTTTTTGTAATAGGAACATGTCGACTGGCACGTTCTTAGTTTGGAAAGAGAAACCATGCCTTATTGCGGCTTTGAGTTTAGACTAGTTTTCTTAATCTTTGAAAATGAAGAGACGAGACCTATAAGCAAAGCAGTTCAAAAGGAGCCCGAATGCTTCCAGCTCTGTGCAAGGCAGGAGGAATGCCGTGCGGTGATGTTATTTAGAAAGAGACTCGGTAATTGCTGTACAGGAGAGCCGACATTTGCAGAACTCAGTTGTGTGGTGTCCGACTTGGTTAGCAAAATAAAGACAGATGGCAGTGGATTAACTCCAAGACGCCCACCAGACAATGGCAGCCAACATGGAGAACTGTGGAGGGCTCTGAGAAAGCACTTTCTGTGACAGTTTGCCCAGGGCCTCCATTAGATGCCACCTAGTGACTCACCAAAACATTGCATCATGCACAACCACGTACACTGAGGGCCGGTTTAAGGGGACTGGACCATCCACGGGTTGGCTTTGTTTAATAGGAAAAAGAGAGGGAGAGATGCCAGATCATGGGGGGCTTGAAAATTTGTAGTTTAATGTTCAGTCCACTGAGAAATAATGATTGAATTCTGTATTCTACCTGTATGTTTAGACAAAGAAAAAAGAGAGAGAAAAAACACAAATCCTCCAAGATACAAAACTATCTTCCTTCAGAAATATACTTGACCCAGAGATGGATACAAGATTTAGGACAGTTTATGCGTATGGGTCCTGGCTTTATACAACTCAAACCAAGGCTGGCAAATCATTTCAAGTGCCAGCTCCCACTGACTAGCAGAAGCTTCTAGATGGTGTGGGACTGTGAGGTGGGCTCCAGGCTCAGGGGTGGGACCGTGGGACCACTGAGCTTGCCTGCCGTGGCTGCAGGTGAGGGAACTGGTGGCATTTGGGTCTGTGTTGGACAATTATACATCAGGCCATGAAATCCCCTAACGTGGTTAATAGTGGGTGTTCCTGACTGCCTGAAGGCAGAAGCTGAAGTGTACATAGAACATAAAGGCGATATTTTTCTAGCTAAAGGAGAGTTGAAGAAGTAATTTGAGCAGTGTTTTTAGGCTCTATCAAATTAGAGTTCCATTATGCTTGTCACTCCATTGTGGAAGGCATTGTTTGATTGGCAATTTACACCACTAGCATATATAATTGAGAGCTTAGAGTCCTGGAACATGTGCCAAGAATTGGGGATGAGACACTGATTATTTAACTATAGGATTTATTTTATAAGTGAAGGTCTGGACAGTTTCAGTAACTGACCTGGAGTGCCAAGTAATTGAGGAGGGAAGGAGCTTTAGCGTTGGGGCCTCCCCATCGGCACCTCCCACACTGAGCTGACATTGTACTTCTTGTTTTTCCCTGGAAGTCATCTAGTCTTCCTTTTCATCCTTAACATCCCTTGGTGACCAGTAAACAGTGTCAGCGTATTTGGGGGGCTTCCAGTCTGCAGGGTGGGGTAGTTGTGTGGTTAACTGGTTTGACTCTACCCAGTAAGGTCCATGTGTCCAGGTGAGAGCCTGGGTTCCCAGCTGCTGCAGTTCTGCTGTCTTAAGTAACTCTCTCTAAGGGTCTGTGTCCTCTGAGCTCAATGTATTTTGCAGCAGAAAGCTATATACATAGACACCAAACTCTATTCAGCCCTTTCTAGTTTTAGTTCAACTTCATACTCATGGACTAACTGAATGCTCACCACGTGAAGGCACTGCGTTGGCTATCAAAATGCCAGAGTCAGACAAGGGATCTAGTGTCAGCTGGCACAGGGTGAGTCACTCTCCTGCCTGAGGCCCCTGTCTCTACTTTGCAGAATGAGAATACCAGGAGAAAGCAAACACTCTCTATTCCTTTCTCACTTTAAAGTTTTATGTCTTTATGGAAAGTGTGCTTGAGACCGTGAAGCTGGCTTTCAAATTTGATTTCTTAAAGTGTGATAATTTTATTATTCATTCATTTGAAGAGAGTTTCTGAGTCCCGGCTTTGTGTTAGGAACGGGTCTTGTGCCGTGAACAAAACTAAGGCCCTGGCCTCACGGAGCTTGTGGGCTGGTGGGGAGATAAATAGTAAAAGCAATGAGCAGTGAGGGCAAATATAATGTGCTATATGGTGAGTACTCTGAGGAAATAAAGCAGAGTGAGAACGAGGGGGAGCACGACCAGGGAAAGCATTTCTCTGGAACCCAGGCGTCAGTCCTGGCTGATGAGAGGGAGAGAGCTGTGTGCGATCTGGAAGAAGAGGGGTCAAGGATGAGGTAGGTGCAAACGTGAGGGCGCTGAGGGGAGAGCTGGCTTACGTGCTTGAGAAACAGCAAGGATGCCATTCAGATAAATAGCTCACCCATCACCACAGTTGTCCGACCCACCCGAGGTGCCTGGAAGTGTACCCCAAAGCAGTTGGTGAACACTCCTGTGTGTCAGGCACTATTCTTGAGATGAAAACAAATCACTCCTTGTGCACAAGTTTGCATTTTAGTGAAGAGTCAGACATGCTTAATTAAACCCCCGGATGATAAGTGAGGTGCTGTGCTGGCAATCAGGGCTGAGGGGATGGGAGCTCAGTGGAGAAGGTGACAGCTCAGCTGGACCTTGAGGGACAAGGAGGAGCTGGCCAAGCTGAGGATGAGGGACGAGTGTTTGCACGGGCAAGGTCACAGCGAGAGGCAACGGATGCGTGAGTGGGGAACAGAGTCGGGATTCAGGCTGACTGAAACACAGGGCAATAAGAAACTATTGCCGACAAAACCAGAAAGGCTTTAATGTCAAAACACAAACCAAAAACAAGCCAACAAACAGACAGACAGACAACAAAACCAGAGAGACCATTGTATGTCCTCTGCTTTGACACGAGCTTCGTGTTTGGACTTTATCCTGCAGGCCAGCGGTCCCTGATATTCACTCCCCCAAAAATAAAAAAAGGACTCTCTCTTTATATATTTTTTTCCAGTGGATCATGTCTTCATAGATTTTTTAAACCTCCCCAAATACTGCAATTATTAAGAAGTAACAAATTTGTTTCCCATTTCAAACAAGTCATCAGCCTCCATAACTTGCAATCAGAGCAAAGCATAAGCATGAGATACAGCATGTTACCAGACTGAGTTGATAAAATACCATTCTGGAGAAAAGGAGCTCTCCTATGCAGTGGCCATATGGCATGTATTTTCAGAGACAGAACATTAGCTGCTGTCTCAGACAAATGCCACATCTCAGTGGTACCACGGGAAGGTCTATTCTTGTTCATGTGAGGCCCACTGTGGGCTAGGCCCCTGGTTGAGCCAGAGCCACTGAAAACATTTTCCCAAGGTTCTTGTAGCAGAAGAAGAAACAGCATGGAGGAGGAATCCTATCTCGGCCTGTGAATGACACTGTCACTTTTGCTCACAGTCCTTGGACAAAACTAGTCACATACTACAGCCTAACCACAGGAGAGGGTGGGACACCCGGGGAGGCATAAGGAATATGTGTTCATCATTAACTACTGCTGCCCCATGGCATACATGTGCAATACATTTTGCTATGGGTCCTTATGCCCCCAGTTGAGAACCACTACTCGGGCACCAGGAAGCAGGAGAATGACCGGGTTGGTTTCTTTTTCAGAGAGAACACACAGATGGTAGTTAATGGGCTGTAGTGAGTAGACTGGAAGCAGGAAGACCAGTCAGGCGGCACTAGGTCCAACCGAGTGGGGATGAGGGCCTGGACCAAAGCACTGGCAGTGGGATGGAGCAGGGGAATGGGTTCTAAAAATAGGGTGGGGGTGAACTTCCTCTGTGTTGGGAACCAGATAGGATGCCGGAGGGCATTGGAGTGTCAACACTGATTCTTGGGCTTCTAGCCTGGGTGAGTCAGAGGCACTATGACAGTAACAACGTGAGTTAGAGTGAGGCAGGGCCAGGCAGGTGGGATCCCCGTTCCTGGGCTGCAGGCTTACTGGTTGCCAGTCATCGTTCTCTTGCTGTCTGACCTAGTCATTTGCTCTACCTCCTCCCCACCCGAGACGCACCAGGTCTGAGTCACAGCCTGTGGGAATTCAAAAGCCAAGGCAGCGGAGGTTGGGGCAGGTCTGGCTGTAAGTTTCAGACTCCAGCCCAGGGATCAGTCTTTTTAGCTCCACCTGTGCATGCTAAGGGGCTTTGTTAAGTGTTGGGGTCAGACAGCACTGAAAACTGCCGCTATGACCATCACTCGGTGTTCCTTCTATTCATCATCAGGTTTTTTCCTCCATCAGGGAATTTCTTTCCCCTTCTGGACTCTTCCCAATCGCCCCTACTGAACTTACCCGTTTGCACCAAGCATTACGGCAGCCCCCTCCTTGGTCTGGGGATATAGTAATCAAACATACCTGTGCACTTCTCGTTCAGAAACCTAGTCTGTTCAGTTTCCCATTAGAGGGCAACCTCATCCCTGGAGAGGCCACACCTTCTCAAATCCTATGAATTGAGCAGATGGGGGCAAATCCCACCCCTTTTAGTAAGTCTTTAATGAAGTTGGCTCACTCAGACAGACCTTTGAAATCAACATTTCCCCATTTGAGGCATCAATCTCTTAGTAGGATCTACTGTTATATGGTTTCCTCAAACTTTATAAAGACAACTGAGAAAAGACACTTAAGAAGAATTGAAACTACACATGGGTAAAAAACCGTTCAGTTTATTCAAAGTCTATTACGTTTAATAGGATGTTCCACAAGAATAGGCTCAGGTGTCAGGGAGAACTTGGTGCTTGAGTTCTAACTATCCTGTACTGCACATTAGAGTCTCATTATCCTGATCTGCAAAAGAGGGACCATAAGCGGCAAATGGTAGGGTTGTCCTGGGATTGGGCCAGATAGGCAGAGAACCCAGTGCAGGTCTTGCACAATAAGAGACACTCAAAATGGGGCAGCAGTGCTGTGATTATTACTCGGTTCCCTTCCTTACGGCATGTGGTGTTGCAACCTGACATGTTTCTGCCTTCCTTCTTATCTAGGTCCCCTGGGCTTTACACCGTCCTGATCTTGTGTCCTTCACTGATTGTCACCCATGCCTCACACAGAACCTTGCCAGGCTCATCACTTTTTAGCCCTAAAACTAATTGCAAGTTCTCAGTATTCTGTTTGCTGAAAAGTCAAACCTAAAAGTACAGAGTCTGCATCAACTGCTTTTATACATGCAGTCCAATCTATGTATGTTTCCACCGGCTGCTCTCTGATGCCGTGCAATCACTGAAGGAGAGACTTGCTTACAGTTTGGAGCTACAATCCTGTGGCAGCGGAAGGACGGCCAACACCTGATGCTCCTTCTGCCAGAAGCTCAGTAGGGCTCCCTGACTTTCAGTGGGAAGAGAAATATTTTCAGCTTGAAATGATTACACTGTTCAGAGATAAATTACTTCAGGTTCTGACTCTTGTCTAAATATTAATCATCCCTGCTAGCTCCAGAAGCTGGGGTTAAAAACTGGACTACTTTGCCTTGCTGCACATTTGCTATTCAACCATTCCTCACCATTTATATGTCGGGGAGCAGCAACCCCAAGGCTCTGCGCACTCTGGGAGGTGCCTAAGTTTCTGCCCAACCTGTCGATGCATTCCTGATGCAGTCTGAGAGTTCAGATTGCTCCGCATAACCTACTGAGGGAAGGATTTGCAGAAATATGTGCCCCCAAACAAGCAAAAACATTAAACGACCCACTTTTCCCTCTGGGCCTGCAGAACGCCATGGCATCCTGGGAGTGTCTCCACGCTTGGCTTTCCTTCCACTGCTTGAAATGTTTGACCAGGGAGGGGAGGTAAGCAAGGTGAAAGAAAGCGAGGATGTTACATCTTGGGGGAGGTGGTGCGGCTAGAGGATTGGCTGGAAGAGTGGAACAATACATGGTGGAGGAGAGAAGGAGGAGAGAGCCTGCTATTTGGGGCTGAATTGTATCTCCGCCTGAATTCATATATTAAAGTCCTAACTGGGAAGGTGACAGTAGTGGGAGATAGGGCCCTTAAGCTAAAATGAGGTCATTAAGATGGGCCTTAATCCAATATGACTGGTCTTTATAAGAGGAGTTGACACGGACACTCACAGAAGGAAGGTGATGTGAAGACACAAGGAGAAGGAGGGGGCGATATGCAAGCCAGGTAAGAGGCCTCGAGAGAAACCAACCTGGCTGACACCTTGATCACAGACTTCTAGCTTCCAGAACTGTGAGAAAATTAATTTCTGTCGTTTTGGCTGGTACACATGACTTACTGGTATAGAGAATCAAGTGGTCATTTCACAAGTAAGTAAATTCAGGAAAGCTGGCATTAATGACTGTGTATCTCTAAGACAGTGTGTGTAGGTATGTTGGTATTTTATATTTATCTGCAGGTGCCCTACGTGTCCTATTCCTGAAGTGCTCGTTCATGTTTAAATTGTTCAAGACGTCTGGGTCCATCCCACTCAGAATCACCCTCCAACCCCATCTTTCAGAGAGACATTAAATGGGTAATTCTTAAATTCTTCTTTCCAGGTGTTACTAAAGGCAGGTGAGAAAGAATGGATGCAGTGAATCAACCTGCAAAGAGAGCCCGAAGGAGCAGGGCTTTTTAAAAAGTCGGGTTTCTTGAGATATAACTTACATAAAGTAAATTTTACTCTTTTAAGTCGTATAGTTAGTTGAATTTTTACAAGTATATACAGTCATGTAACCACCATCACAAACAAGATATAGAACATTTCCATCAACCTAAATGTCCCGTGTTCCTCTGCAATCAATTTCCTTCCTCTACTCCCAGGCCTTGGCAACCACGGATATGAATTTTATCCCTATTATTTTGCTTTTTTCAGAATGTCATATAAATGGATTCACATGGCATGCAGCCTTTTATGTCTGGCTTCTTTATATTCAATTCAATATATACTTTATTTATATATGCATATATATACATTTGTATGTCTCAAATGTTGAATAATATATCCATGTTTGTTTTAATTGAAATACATTTAAACCTACTTAGTAGGTTACTTAAATGTGACCTAATAATTATTAGGTAAAATTAATACTCCATGAAGATGTCTTATTTCCAAATTTAAAAATATCACTATTAATTATAAAGATGTGATGCAAGACACCGTGAAGAAAGTTCAAAGAGACATTCACTAAATACTGTAACAATATGGAGTAATGAGCAATAGCCTGACCTTTTATGATCTCAGAGATGAGATCATAGATGCCTTCTAAGGGTTTGAGAGACATCAATACTAGAGGTAAAATAAATGGAAAACATTTTAAATAAGAAGGATATCCAAAAAGGCCACATGACCATCTCAGTAATCATGCATCACTGCAATACCCTGATAAACTAAAGTCTATGGATTCCTGGACAGCAGTGCTGTGGGGCCTCTATCCTTCAACCAGGACCCACCAAACCTTTCTGTTTGGTTGTTTCTCTGGGCCTGGACGCATTTGTAAGACATGTTTGATATCTATCTCTAGATCGTTGATAAAAAATAATTCTTGTACGAAGGTGTTTCTTTTCAAGGGAGGTCTAGGCTTTGGATGAGATTTCCACATTGTCCTTACTGAATTCTTCAAGATGCCACACGAGTGTTACCTCCTCTGTGCCTCCATCATGACCCATTCTCTAAGCCAAGGCAGAACGAGCTACTCTCTCCTTAGATCTTTTCAAACACTCTGCCTATAGAGTTAACACATTCTAGGATAATTAGTTCTTTATGTGCATGTGTCCCCTGTTATTGTTTAACATACTTGAAGACAAGAATTATGTCTTGTCTCTGTGTCCCTAGATCCTGACACACAGCAAGTGCTCAAGGAATACGTGCCCTGACAACGTATGATGTGCACGTGTTACAGACCTGCCTCGGTCAGGCTCTGGAGAGCCAAGAACTGGCTTGTGAGAATGGAACACTCCACTCCAATTTAATGTTTGTCTCAGGCCTTGTGTTTTCTGCCAGTCTGCCAAACTTTTGACCCAGATTCTTTCTTTGAGCCTATTTGTCTGGTCCAAGTACAAACATAATTTCTGCTCTGACCCAGATCCATTGCCTGTACTTGTTCCAGCTCACCAGGGTCTTCTGCTTTGGCTTTATCTCTGAAACCCAGTGTGTGGCCTAGGCAACCCTGACGAAGAGCTCGCAAGCGGGCATTGTGAGGTCCCAGGGTGACATCTGACTCTCCTGGCTGTCTGCAAGACAACTGGGTGGGCCAAGCAGAATAAGCTTTACGGACTCAAGTATCCAACATGCCACCCCCAGCAAGTCCTCAGGCAGGAAGCAGGTGCAGACATGGGCCAGAGTAGAGCCCAGGAAGTTGCCTTGGTTGGTCAGGTGTCTTGCTTGCTCCTCTGGCTGTGACCATCCCATCAGGAGGCCAGGACAAGACTGGAGCAAGTGTATAGGAAAAAGGAGGTGTATGTAGGTTCAAACAAGGTAAAGAGGTGGATTCTATTAGACCCAGTTAGGGCCCTGTTACCCTTTATATGTGTTGAATAGTTGGCCCCAAAAGATATGTCCACATCCTAACCCCCTGGTATCTATGAATGTGAACCTATTTGGAAAAGGGTCTTTGCAGACATAATTAAGTTAAAGATATCAAGATGATATTTTTCCAGAATTTAGTGTGATGAACCCTAAATCTTTAACCCTTTTAAGACAGGTTCCTTAATAAAGAAAGGTGGAGGGAGATATGGCACAGAGATACTCAGAGGTAGAAGGCCATGTGGAGACAAAAACAGAGAGTGGAGTTGTGCTCCCACAAGCCAAGGAATGCCTGGAGCCACCAGAAGCTGGGAGAGGCCAGGAAGGGTTCTGCCCTGGAGCCTTCCAAGGGAATGTGGCTCTGCAGACACCTTGGCTTCAGACTTCTGATGACAGAGCTGTGAGAGTAAATTTCTGTTGTGTTTAACGACCAGGTTTGTGTTACTTTGTCATGGCAGCCCAAGGAGATGAATACACCCCCTCCTTTGCTCATTCACTGGAGAAGCGGGTATGCACTGGAGCACTTGGGTCCATGAAGAAGGTTTTCAGAGCACTAGTGAAAGAAGGTAAGGCACGAGGATGCAGCTGGCTTAGAACAACACAGAAATAACTCTTTTTCTCCCCACATCGTCAGTAGAGACCAAAATATCCACAGGAAGCAAGTTTCTATCGTTCAATTAAGGTCACCCTAAGAAAGAATCTTCCCCTTACAAGAGAGTAGTAACAGAAATAATAATGTTAATAATTACTAATAATAGCACACCATATGCCAGGCACTACACCAAGTGCTCTACATATATCCATTTTCCTGGTGAGAAAATTGAGGCTCACCAAGCCCTGTTCTAAGAACTTTACAATTTATTCCTCACAATAAACCTGTGAAGGAGGAATTATTATTTCCATTTTATAGGTGGGAAAACTAGGGCACAAAGAGGTCACATAGCATGTCTAATGCCACACAGCGGGGAAGTAGAAACCGGAATTCAAATCCAGAAAGTCTTGCCCAAGGATTCTATCCCATAGTTCTAGGTAAAGGAACGAGGATTTGAACGCAGGTATGTCTGACCCCAAATCCCATGTTTATTCTGTAAGCTGCACTGCCTCTTAAATAAACAAGAGATGGAATCACATTGTGAACAGTAGTCCTGCCCACATGACAGTCCCTGTCTGCTCTCTAAGTTACATATCTGAGGGTCTTTAACCAGTCGGCCTGATTCCTCTGTTGCTTACACAATCTTGAGTGTAACAGCCAATGTAGACAGAAGCTCAGACCCAGCCCCTGGCAGAGACTGGCACTGGTATTGTGGGCCAGTCTCTGGGAGATTGAAGCAGAGCCCTAGCCACCCTCTTTGCTCTCCTATGCTATCCTGTCCAAGTTTACTCAGTTGTGTAACCGGGGTTTTTATTGTTTTGACAAATATTTGTCAGACACTTATCACATGCTCTGCAATGTGGCAGATGCTGGAGCAGAGAGTAAAGGGGTAGGTCCAGGCAAAGCATGCCGGTCTCCAATTCAGAATGACAGATGCTGTCCAGGAAGAATGATATTGATACTGGCCACTGTCTTTAGAATGCTTATTGTGCACTGGTCGTTATGTAGTCTTCCCAACACGTGCTGCTTTGGGAGAACACAGGAGGGTCACCTAACCCACTCTTGGAAGTCAAGGAAGGCGTCCTGGAAGAGTCCTGGTGGACACCTGAGGGATGAGTAGGAGTTAGGCAAGTAAAGAAAGGGATCCAGGGAGCATGGTCTCTCAGGCGGAAGCCTGAAACTGAGAAAGTACAGAGTAGATGTTGTAGAAAGGGAAAGTAGGTAGGGCAGGGTAGGCGTGGGCAGAGCAGGAAGTGGGAGTAGCAAGGGATTGGTGGGAGACGTGTATCTGCGAGTAAAGATCATCATGGCTTTGTGAGCTGTGATATTTATTAGTCCAGCCAGACTGGAGTCTTGCTGATAAAACATATTTTTAAATTAAGATAAAATTTACATACACTGTACATTAAGTATATGTTTTATGAATATTGAAAACTGTATATATCCATGTAAGCAACATACCGATCAAGATAAAGAGCAAGTCCAAAGAAGGGATTGTGTAGGGAAGGCCTTTGGGGTTTCTGACTCTCCCGGACAGCACACTCAGCTTCCTGAGAGAGCTTGTCGCTGCTGGATCCCGGCACTCGCCTCACTTCTCATCTCCACTGCTTCTCGCAGCTTCCCTGGGCATTCCGTGCACCTCTCCTCTGCTAAGCCTCACCACACGGTTTTCACCAGACTGGTGGTGGCTTCTTTGATTTTCCCAGACAGGCGCTGTTTCCCTCTTCCTTCCCACTAGTCTGTGGTCAGATCACTTGTTTCAGATGGTCTTCACAACGAGCACATACAGTGATCTGATTTCTCCACTCCTTCCAGTTCTCCAAACCTTTGTCCATAAATCTTCCCAGCACAGTCCTGGGTAATGAGTAGGGAGCAAGTCATATGCTTCACTCCCATAGATGGAAACCTCGGAGCAAAGTGAAGATAAAGGGCTTCTTGGCCAACGAGCCTGACGCTAATGTGGTCTGTGCTATGGGTTTGTCTCCTTCCAACAAGAGAGAGAGTATGGTGGCGTTCAGGGGACAGTTATCTCATCTCTTGAAGCCCCTCAGCTTTTCTCACCTGTTCCTGAAAGGCAACTCCATAGCCCAGGGGTGAGCAGACAGCAGCCCGGAGGGAGATGCGGCAGGAGGAAGAGAAACAGGGGCGTTTGGTGTGCAAAGCCTCTGCGCTTGGCGGTGGGTTTAGGGATTAGGAGCGGGAAGCCAGCCAGGGGTCAGCAATGGCCAGAACAGTCCCAACGGCAGCGCTGAACACTGCTTGCAGTTTAAACTTCAGCAGCCTAATAGTTTAGTCTAAACATAGGCAAACATTTTAAATTAGACTCCTCAGTATCACAAAGATGATGATGAAGTTTTAGAGAAGACATTGAATTTTCTAGGAAATCCTCTTTTCCTACTCCAAGCATTTTTCTCTCCAAATGTTCTTTACATTAACTTGTTGTTTGTGGAAACAGCCACATTTAGTTATTAGGGGAAGTGTATATTTTAGAGGCTTAGGAAATCACATCAAAGGATTTTCCATGCTTTCAGCAATGGGAGGTGCAGCCACCCAGTGTGTTAAAATTTGCAGAAGGAGCTGTGGAGCTGGCTTTGCCTCTGCCCTGCCTCTCGGGACAGAGCCAGGGCACTGGAGCACGGGAAATGGCGCCACTCCGCAGCTGCTCTTACTGGCGGCCTCACGGTTCACCTCATCTCCTCAGCACAGTGTCTACTCTGTGGCATCTGACAGTTGCAACATCAAATCTGCCTCAAAGGCTCTTTCTCGCTTCCAGGGAGGTTCACTGGACCTACCTTAGTTTGATGTAAGAGATAACCACAACTTTAATTATTAGTCTTCTTGAGAGTACAAGGGAGATTGTCTTTCACTCCATGACTCTTTCCACTCAGCTAATAATGAATAATCCAGCTCTTTAAGGCTGACTCCCCAAATAAGCACCCAAACCCCAGAGCAGGAGTAAAATAACTATCTGCCTTATCCAAGACTACCAGGGCATGCCGCTCCTACTCTGCTTCTTATGCAACATTTTACAGTCATCTGCAGCCTGAGGAAAACTTTCTCTGGTGCCTTTTTCTGACTCACAAGGACATCAACTTAATCCACCGTAGACAACCAAGGATTTTATGTAGATGTTCTTGTGAAAGAGGCACCATTAAGGTTGCTTAGCACCAGAAATTGGTTTACGCAAAACAACTTCCTATGAGGAAAGCATTGCATGTTTTCTTCCATAGATTCAGGTCTCTGGTTGATGGACTTGCTGAATTACTCGAAAGATTTTCTTCTTGTCTGTGTGCGGAGAGACCTGGAGGGCAAAATGGCTGGGAAAGGCTAGATATCAGAAAGTGGACCAGTCACTTTGAAAGAACTATGGGGATCGTGTCCTATTTGTCCAGAAACCTCTAGTTAGAAAGTCTGAGGACTCCGAGTGGCTGTGCGTCCTTTGCCCTGCTGTCAGGTTTCCTTACGGGCTCCGCAAGATGAGGGAGAAACTCGTAGAAGGAGAAGGGACATGTGGCATGGGAGGCAGCCAGTCAGCCCAGGACAGGACGTACACCTATTACCTAACGACCTGAGACACCTCCGTCGCCAGACTCATTTTGTTAAACTGTCTAGACTCAGTTATGTTTATGGGGCCAGCAAGGTAAGAAAAATAGCGTAGCTACCCATGTCGGAGGTAGGAGGGGGAATCACTGACAATTATTGAACGAGTATATGTGCTAGCCAATGTTTTAAGAGTTTTTGTACACAAAAATAAATACTATTAGTTTAACAATGTTTTTAAAGATGACAAACTGAGACTTTGAGACGTTAAGTTCATGAATATCGTACATGGGAGGGATGGGGTTTGAATCCTGGCAGCCAGCAGTCTACCCACTGCATTGCCTAGGCCCTCGGTCTCAGATGACTATGAATATGGGGGGAATTGTGGCCCTCACATGTCAGACCTTTCCATTTTTCAAGAAGGCCAGGTGATCTAAAATTACTGAGATATTTCTAAATTTTTTAATTGTTGGCAATATTTTTTGTGATATTGGCTAAATGTGATCTGGGATGACTTCCTTCCTGCCCAAAGGCATTATCATTGCTCAACCTGCAGCTCTGTGTACACAGCGGGTAAACCTGGACCGAGGAAGCAGAAATGTTAATAGGGAGCCACACTGGTTCCATTTCAGGAAGTGCCCTCTGAGGAAGCTTTGAAATATTGGGTCATCAGGGGGAGTCTGACAGCCTAGGCTTTGCTTGTTTCACCAGAAACACTAGGGAAACTGTGGATTTCGTATTTGCAGGGGAGTAGAGTCTACACCCGTGTGTTTGGGCCAGAGTGCTATAATCCTATGATTCAAAACGATCAGCAGGTTACAAGTGAGCTGAGTCACGGACCTTCTCAGGCCTCAGGGGACTGGGGAATTTCTGTGGTCCTCAGATCCCTCAGTCTGTCATCTCTGGCCATCAGCAGCTCTTCCTTTCAGTTTACCTTAGGTTGCAGATATTATAATTATTTTAAATGTGTGCTATGAAGTTAAAACCTTTGGGAAGCACTACTGTGGTCTGTTTCTGATGTAGTACGGATCGCCCTGATTCACCTCATTTTCTTTTTGATGAATGGGATCTAGGACTTTATATGAACCCTTTAATGGAACTTTTCTCTTCTACTCACCAGGATAGTATGAAATTCTCCCCATGGTTTTTCCTCTTTCCTTTATTCATGAACCTTTCCAGTTAAAAATGAATCTTTTCATTAAAAATGAATCACTATATTGCATTTTCATTCATTCATTCCCGTTTTCTTCCTGACTTCCAATCTCACATAGCAATTTTGTGCTATTTGGTATCAGTTCATTCAATAATGATTTTGTTATTTGTTTGGAAATGTCCCTGGGCAGAGTGCATGGAGTTTACTGCGACAATCAACTTGTTTTGGTCTGCCTGGGACTGAAAGCCCAGGGACCCCCTCAGTCATGAGCTAACTGGGATGGTTGGTGCCCCTTGAGCCAGCTAACAGAGTTGTTGTCCCAGACAGAATAAAAGACCCTTCTTCATATAGGCAGGTATGTATGGAGAGGACTGGGAGAGGGCTTCACAAAAAATAACCTAAATTTTTTACTGGATAGATGTATGTAGGTCATTTACTGAGAGGAAGGTGCATGATGGGAGGAGAATCGCCCCTCAGTGAGCTCCAGTTCCCATCACACCGCGTTCTTCTACGCAGCTCAACAGCAGCTTATGTTAGGTGCTTTTATGCTTTGCATGGACATAATCTGTCATTTCCTGGAGGATGCAAATTAATACAAATAACTAAAAAAGTGAAATGATTATATATTTGTTTTTTGAAAATTACAAGGCAAATCCAAAACATGTGATCTATTAAGGTGAGGCACTTTCTAGACCACTAGAGGCAGCTGTTCCTAAGCTGTTCCAGTAACTGCCACTCTTTAATAACCACTTGCTTTCAACTGGCTACCATGCTCTGCTCCTGGCTCGCATATCCTAAATAACACACCTTGCCTAAATAATACTTACTTGGAGGTGGGGGAAGTATGGCTGTTATGGAGGGAGGGAGGGTAGAACCTAATTTGAACTGCGGCCCTCAGTGACCCACTGGAGGGCAGATATCGTCAGGCTGTGAGAGGAGCTGAGGTCAGGGTGAGTGAAACTCAGCGCATGAGCTTGCTGATTGCTTAACTGTCTGCCCCCTGTGCCTCCATCTGCCAAGGGAAGGGGTGGACTATGCGAGCCCCTAAGGCCACACGCATTCTAGAATTCTAGCACTTTTTGAGGGGTTGTAAGGGAGAGAGAAGCAGTTTCAAGCACGTATAGACACATCCACGTTAGAAGTCTTTGGTATGTGAAGCCAAGGAAACAGGCCAGGGGTCTCTGCAAAAAAGCAGGGTTATGATGAGGATGGACCAAGCCCTAGGCTACTGAGAACCAGGCGGGCGACATCCTGAAAGTTTGGGATGAAAGAAGTCTCATTCCCCACATCAGAAGCCAAGTTCTCATTGTATATCTTCACAACCTGGAAAATAGTTTCACATGGAACAATAGCTTACAGAATGAGAAGTATTTGAACACAATAGTGTTTCATTTGATCCTCACACAATCTTGGGAGGCAGACAGCAGAGTTTCTATTCTCCCTATTTTATAGATGAGGAAGCTGAGGTTCCAAGTAGTTGGGGTCACAGAGCCAAGTCTTGGACTCTGTTCTTACGAATCCCTGTCTGTAACCTCTATAGAGAACAGGGGCGGTGGGGTCTTACCACTGAGCAGCCATTTCAGAAGGGGGATCCCTGGACATGGAGTGTCAGAGACCCATGGACTAAGACCAGAAACTCATGTGTCATTCTGTGCTGAAGCGTCTCTGCTTAACAATACCTCACCGTATCAGAGCCGATGCCGCCTAAAGAATGAGCGGCTCAGGAGGGCCGTCGTCCCGTGCACATCCTGTCCTCTAAGTGTGAGGCCGGGGCGGGGACGGGTGCCAGCCTGGCTGCTTCATGGGGAGGTGGCCCTGCACTTGGGGCAGCAACAGCCTGCACCCTCTGGTCACCTCCTGGGGGCTCATCCCAGCTATTAGCTCAAATCTGCACATCCAGCCCAGGGAACATTGCCTCTTTGGTGCACGTCATAATCACGATATTGTGCCTCTCCTCAGGTTCCGGAGCGTGTGTGGAGCAGTGAAGGCCGAGTGGCGGCATCCCTCCGTCCACTCATGGCCAGCCCCACCTGGTTAGTGAGTGTGCGGCGTGTGCCCTGGGCTAAGCTGGATCCTGGGCATTTAGTGCTGGGCACAGAAGATGGTGTCAAGGAAGGCTTCTGCTTCAATAGAGCAGCCCAGAGAACTCCACCTGCTTTGGGTTCAGGTGTGTTAGTTACTGCCAGGAGCCTGTAGGTGTTTAGGGGCTTCATTAAGTATAGGAAGCTCTGGTTCTTTTCTGCTCCTTTGGAGCCTGGCCCTGGGGTGGCCTTGAGTGAGGAGCAGGGCCCTCGAAGCCCCACTCTTAGCACTCTCCCGAGGAGTCCTACACATGGGGAGGGGCCAGGGCAGGCAGCCTTCTGAAGGCTGTGTCATCCCAGCTCCAGCCACAGGGGTTACATCACGGGAGGAGGCTGAGCTGTGAGCATGTTGCTAGGCTGTGGCTATTTATTTTTATAAACCAGCCTTGAGCTTAATTTAGAAATCTGCTTTTTCTTTTTCTTTCTTTTTTCCAGCATCATCTGGCTGTCTGGCACCATCAAATAATTGCATTTATGACCCAACAAGAGCTCACAGTGGATAGGGGTGGGAAGGAGGCTAGGGGGAGGACTGATGCCAGCCCAGCTGCCTCACAGGGAGGTGGAAACACGTGGCTATGCCATTAGTACCCTGTTCAGCTTCTGGACAAGTTTCATTTGTGACACCTACATAGTCCTCACTTGGAACAGGATAAAAAGCAGCCATGGTACTAGCTCCTCTTCTGATTAACCACACATTGGATACAACAGAACAGAAGGCCATGAGAAAGAGACTGAAGTCAGGTGCCAGAAGCAGGTGACATCCAGACTCCCAATTCCTTGGATGCAGCTATCTCAATAGAGCCATTTTATGGCAGTTATTTTGACATAAGGATGTTTTGATTTGGCCTAAAAATTAAGCCAAAATGTTCAGCTTTTTAAAAATAAGTGATGAGTAAAATGGACATTTTATACTCCATCTGTGGAATTTACCACCTCTGATCTTCATTTCACCCTGTTGCTAATCCTACCTCTGAGCATTAAGGTGTATTGGAGCAGGGACAGGTCAGGGAAAGACATGGTAGGGATTCAGAATGGGAGAATTACTGTGGATCAGATAACAATCAAGAATGGAGTAGAAGTCAGACCTCAGGTGCCCACAAGAAACGGCAGCAGGTCAGGAGCAGAGGAGGACTGAGGGGTCTCCAAAGTCAATCAAATGATCAAATTGAGATGGAACAAGAACCAGAGATGGGACGAGGGGTGGGAAATGGTGATAAACATAAAATACAGTGAATTTGCATTTTGTCTCACCTGTTTTGAAGTTCTTAAAATAGCTGCATTAAATTGTTGGGCAAAAAAAAGGGTTCCCTTAGGGTTCAGAACAGCTCACTGTGGCTCCTCCAGGGGCGGTGTCTGACTCACACGGGTCTATGCATTTCACTTAGGGCTTGTTTAAGTCTCACTTTTGCCATGTAAAATGCAAATGATTATGTCCACCCTTCCGCTTTCCCCACCTTTTGCTCTCCCTCCAAGACACAGGAGGTGGGATGGGTATTCCTGTGTGTGAGTGCTCTGTGAGTCAAGGATCTCAGAGTCAGGTAGGTGTAGCCATCTCTGCCTGGTGATTCATGTGGACACAGTGAGGCCTTTAACTGGAATGCACGGCACTTGTGATAAACTTGTTCTTTACCCAAATGCTATCAACTTGAAGAATTTGTACGTGGGCACTAGGGGATTAGATGTGGAAAGAGTTGAAAGGAATCTGGCATTGCTGCCTGCCATCTAGAGTTTCAGTATGAAGAACTATGGCAGCATGTTTTGCCCAGTCATTGACTTCCCTTTGCCAGAGAAGAAATTCTTTCAAATTCTCCTGCCATTTGTCAAACTTGCCAAAGTGCCCAGAGGCAATTCTGGTGTAATGAATGTGGAGAGAAGAGAACGCTCTCTCTGCCTGGTTTCACCACTTTCTGTGTCGGGCTTTTGCGACACGAGATGAAGCCTCGCGGATTCGGTCATGGAGTGTCGTTCCAGAACTGGGCCAAGGGGCCAGCAGGGGCCTCACCTTCCAGAAGGCTGACCTGGGGCCACCAGGCAGGGCGGGAACTTCTGCCCCAGAGTGGAGGTGGAGGACACACGACCCAGCCACTTCTGCGGGGCCGCTGATCCCTCTTCTAGGAGCCGACGCACCGCCTCCTTTGGTACAATCTTTGTTCCTGCCACCAACTCATCTTTCTTTGTTATTTCTCACCATGTCCCTGCCTTCAGATTTCTTACAGATTCCTTTCTCAGGCACCATGTTCTGATTCCCTCCTCACATTTATTTCCAAGTGCCAAGAACAACTCTGTCCCGGCAGGAGAATATTATTTGGATAAAATGAGAGAATGAGCACTGGCTTTTCTCCACTAGCATTCTTCGTTCGGATTTACATAGGAATTTATTCTGGAAACTGTTTAGTCCCCTTCAAGTGACACCACCCCCACCCCCCGCCACCATGTTTCTGTCACAGAGCGTGGCTTTCCTTTCATTGTTCTTACCTGGAAGACAGTAAGAGCTTTTCTTTTGGAGCCTGGGGACCCCCTACCTACACGATTACTCCTCAAGGACCTTACCTTGGCTGGGTCCCCATTGAATATAACAATGAGTATTATTGCCATTGCTACGGACCTGAGCATCATCTCCAGTATTTGGGTCTGTGATGAGCCTTGAGTCCTCTTCCAGAGCTGTCTGTTTTTCTAACCCTTAGGCATCAAGTCCCCCCTTTAGGACAGCCCTCCCTGAGTGACTGACAATCATCCCTTGGTTTAGCTGAGGGGAGGGGTCTAACCGACATGCGCTTCTCTGTCGACATCACAGAGGCCTAATGACACATGCCAAGAACAGTAGCTGGAGTTCTCAGTGGTCCCTGTTCATGTTTTGGGGAAGTTGTGTTGCCCGGTGCACCACTTGGTATAGTGATCCAGGAATGTGTTGTTTGACACAGAGCTAAATGGAGAGGAGGGGCCAGGTATCATCCGGGCAGCATGCAGGCCTGCTCAGCCCAGCCCCAGAGACTATTCTGTGCGTCCCTGGAAATGGCCTTGTACTGGACTTGGTCTGCCTGGCCCTCTGGCAAACAATGGCCTAGTTACCTCTAGTCCAGAGGACATTCTGCCTTCCCCAAACCGATTGCTACACTTGGGGTGAGAGGAAGGGAGGCTTTGAGAAGGCAGCTAGCGAGACCCCTGCCTCAGGTCCTGAAACCAACGGAACAGTCCAAGACCAAGCACTGGGCATCCCTTGCTCTTGAAGGTGCTTCCAGCTACGTGGATTGGCTCCTTTGGAGCTCACCACAATCCTGGAGCAGTGTGATTACTCCAAGGTTACCAGTGGGGAAAGTAAGTTTAGTGAACTTGCTCAGACTCAACTAAGTAAATTGCTGGTGGACTTGAGACAAGAAACCTCAAATTCCTGACATCTGCTCCATTTTTCCCATTACCCCACTGTTCTACAGCAGGGCTTAAGCAAAACAGCAAACACAAGTCCTAGCTTTTCCAGTTGGGCAGGAATCGGAAGCTGGCATGGATTTGCACTGAAGTGGCTGGGGCCTGGGAATCTGTAAGCTCTGGTTCTACTTGCTTGTATGGCAGGGCAAGGCTGAGATTTTTGGGGGGTTCACCATTTAGGAGGTTGTAGTACACACACACACACACACACACACACACACGTCCAGGCACACAGGTAAGGAGGAGCCATTATTGCCACTTGCCCTGATGGCCACTGAAGATGATGGAGCAGATCCCCTTGGAGGTCTTCTGCAGCTTCCAGAGACACTGTGGCTTCTTACCTCAAGCTCCTGCATCTCTTCCTGAGGGCTTTCTTGGGCTATGGGAATTTGCTGAGCACCTGCATGGGGCATCCCAGAAGAGCCCTGGAGTTAATGGTACCTTAACCAATGAAGGGTAGAGCTGGGAAAAAAATCTCAGGTTCCTTGCTCATTGATAGATTGACTGAGGTATGTTCTATTGAGTTTGAGGGGGACCCCAGTGAGAATGAACCCCAGTGTTCTCACCAGCAGCCTGCTTGTTAATGTCCCCTTTATTGGCTCTCCTCTCTTCTGTCTTGCTTTCCTAGCTCCTCACCATGTTTCCTGGGATCATCTCCCCCATATACTGTGTGCAACCAGATTCCTGTTTCAGAAATCAAAACTGAAAGAGTAGCCCAACTCCTTCATCCCAGGAGCACCTTTTATGTGGTGAGCTTTCAACACTGCTTCCTGCTGTGTTGAAATGGCAAGTAGCATTTCTTGGTTGGGCACTGCTTTCCAGCCATTGGACAGGAAGACTGTGGCTCTGGCAGTAATAATATAGAGTTCTTCAGGCTAGAAGAATCTCTTTTCCTATATATCCCAGGGGGGCCCTACATCAGGGCTGCATGGGTAAGAAACAGAGAACTGAGCTCAGTGTCTTTAAAAACAATGCCAAGTTGAAGTAAGCCTGGAGTTCTCTTGTTTTATCTTGTCTTGCCTACCACATGTCCTGGGCAGCTGCTGCCCAGGCTGCTCTTCACCACCTTTCAGGCCTGGCAAACAGCAGTGCACGTGCTCACTCTGTGGGCACGCCTGGCTTGACTGGCTCTGTGAACACCTCTGGATGGAGCAGCATGAGAACCTCTGGAGTACAGGAGGGTAGAGCCAGAACTCCCTGGGGTGGGAGCAGGTTCCTAGATGCCACTTTCCCATCAATTCTCCTGGGTTCCCGCACATAGCAGATTGGACTTGCAACCAAGCAGACACATGAAAGTAAACGTGTGACTCTAACATTTCAGAACCTGCCTCCCACAAAACAGAAGGCACTCTTCCCCTTGCGTTATTCCCTGCCTTGTTCTTGACATTTTTAATGTGCTGAGTCTACAGCTGATTTTGCATTCCCAACACCTCCCACTTGCACTGGCTCCTGGCTTGAGGACGGCCGGCCTGAGGATGCCAGTCACGTGTAACAACCCAGGGAACTCTCTCAGCTCCCCTCTGGCCAGGCCACACTCCTCTTCACCTTGACATTTAGGGCCTGTTTCTTTTCTTCTGCTCCAATAAATCAGGGTCAGTCAAGATTCACTCTCCCCTGGGCAGGGTTTGTGGAAACTGATGCTGAGATAAGGAAGCTTCTCTGCTTGTATTGAGTAAAAAGCAAGCATTGCCTTTCTGCTTCTGTTCCTTGGATTTGCAAAATGCCAAACCCTAAGCAGAAAGACCAGGCTCTATTTCCAGGCCTTTGTCTGACCTGCACAAAGCTGAGTGTATCTTTGGGGTTCTGCTTAAACCAGATAGAGCAATACTGCCCCTTTCCTGGGCCCTTCCTTGTTCATAGCCCAGGCTGAGCTGCTGGTCCAGCTCTTTCGCCCCAGAGGGTGTGCTATGGAATGAAGTCATCAGCATGACCTGAGGAGCCCAGAGACGGGGCCCATGCTGTTCCTCTGCTCCCACTCTGCCACATTCTGGAGTTTGGGTGTGATCTAGCCCAGGAGCAAAGGGAAGCAAACCTTCTTAGTGCTAAGCGTCAGATGCTAAGCAATGCCTGTGGGTACATATGTATGGGTTGATAAAGTCACTAGAAATATGTAACAATAGCAAAAAGGAGAGAGAGAGAAAGGCAAGGAGGAAAATGAATCTACAAAGTGGTAGTATTGCAGAGGAGTGGCTGAGTGCCACCTACAATCAGGCACCAGTGCCATCTGTCAGCATCCCTGTTTCAAAGTAGCATTAGGAGCTTACTCCAGAGAAAATGAACAGCTTAGATTTTAGAACCGTGTTACCCCCATAGTCCACTACAGTAGAAATAAGCATGACCCTATTTACTCAACGATGAGAGGTCTTGGGCAAAGTATTTTAAAATGCTTTGTGAAAAAAATAAATCACTTGTGCAAATATAAGATGCTGTTTTTTTCTTCTACTCACCCAAAGACTTGCCCACTGTTAGTATACCCCTCCAGGTTACTTTTAAGATCCTAGTCTATAATATTCTTAAGGGAAGAGACCATGGTAGCTGGGTTGAATATTTCCTGGCACACAGTAGGTGCTCAATGAACATCTCAAACTGAATTACTGAATGAATGAATATGAGGGAGATATAAAGAAAAATACTTTAATATGAAGATACCTGAATGTTTGACACTGATCACTTTTCAAAACACTTCATGGCTTTTGTTCTGGGCCTTGAGGATGCAAGAATGGGTGAGCTCCCCACATGCATAGTCAGTAGGCGACCTGCAATCACAAGCACCCACTAGGATGCTTGTGCAAGGAATATGTGGACAGGGCGCAGTGATGGGGATGGCTGGCTCTACCCAGATTATGGAGACGTCTCTTGATATGTGGGTTCTGAATCTACTAAGGAGATCTCACAAGGCAGACCAGGCCCTGGAACGGAATATGAGGACAGCACAGTTATGAAACAGCCTGTCACATCAGAGAGCTGGAACACCTGGGTATGGCAGGCAAATGGAACGGGTGTGTGTGTGTTTGTGTTTCTGTGTGTGTGTGTGCATGCATGCAGGAAAGTGGGGTTCATAGGGAAGGTAGGGAGCTTGATGAAAGAAAACACAGACAAGACAGAGATCCTTGAATGCCTCTGGTAACCACTAGCTTTTTGCTGGTCACCATAGGTTTTAGAATGTCTTCTCTCTGCCCAAACACTGGCAACAGCAGCTTCAGTTATTTAAATCTTCCTGGAAAGCCAAAATCCACATGTAAGTGGCTGCTGGATCACTGGGGAGTGTATGTATATCTGCATATCTCCTTGGGGTTTCCTAGCTGATGGTACAGGGGAATGATTTCTGATATTCATGGTGCTTATGTGGTTTCCGGTCTGTATTCTTCTCTGCTGTGAGCTACTTCAGGGCAGTATCTCCCAGCTCTTTGAGCAGGCTGAGTACCCCAGAGCTTTACTGAATGTATGTATAGATGTACGTGTGGATGGATAGATAGATGTATGTGTGGACAGACAACAGATGGATAGGTGGACAGGAGGATGTTCAGGGTCCTACAAAAGTCTTTAAGCCCCACTACTCTGTGCTAAGGGAGCAAAATTCATCTTTACCATGAGTACTTTTTTATCATTAGCTTTGCAAGTCTCCCACAGGTGCAGAGCCTGGAAGAAATCAGTCTAAAATGAAAAGAGACAAAGCTGGCATCCTCAAAGAACCTAGCAAGACACCAGGTCAGGACTTTTTATAAGGTCATTTGGCACAGGTTCTGAGACCTGGGAGGAAGAGGAAGGGCTAGAAGGCTTGTAGATACTCTGGCTCTCAGGTTCCCAGCAGTGCTGGCAGAAACGGACCTAGGGCTGGAACATCATGAACACTTCTGCCACAGAATGCCTTGGGAGCCAAAAGATTTGATAAAGCCCAAATTAGAGCGGATAAAAGGCAATTATATTCCCACATCCTGGGCTCCTGCCACCCTGCAGCTCCCTGGGGATGTACTCATGGCATTTGGATGTTTCTTTCACAAAGGCCTGGGGAGAGAAAAACAGCCACTCAACATCTAATAAATTATCCACCATATCACTGCTTCTGCTGGCCTCTTTCTGACACTTCTCCCCTTCTGACTATAGACAGTAATTATCCTCTAATTGCGTAGATAATCTTGCTTATGGAGCTACAGCAATGACAAAAATCTCTCATATGTTATTGTTTGTTCTGAACATTGATCTAGGCTGAAGTATGCCTCAGTCATACACATAATTCTATGAGGAGTAGAGCTCCGCCACCTCATCCCTACCATCAGGGTCTTTAAGAGGCTGAGAAGGGGGTGTCACAGCATGTTTCTTACTTCTCTCTGTGCCCAAGGAGTAACTAAAAGAAGGTGAAACAGTTCTGTGTGACCAAAGAATACGTGGAGGAAGGCATAGGGAGGGAATATCGCTGAGGAGAGGCTGTGGCTAGTTCTGGAAGGCTCTGACTGTCCTGTGAAGGATATGGGCTTTTATATCAAAGGTTTCAGGTGCTGAAGGCATAAAGAGACTCAGTCTGGCCAGTATGGAGGGGAATGGGTTGAAGAAGGAAAGACAGGAAGCAGTGAGACAAGTGGGAAAGTGCCACCATTAGTGGGGGTGGAGAAGCTTCCAGATACATAAGAGATGAAGGCTATTCCACCCTCACATTTCTTTCCTTCCTCTTTTCAGTGCCTTTTGGACACTACTAAACATAGCTGTTTTATAACTTGATTCTCCTAATCTGCTTATTCTGGAAGGCTTTCCCCATATTTTCTTGGGTCTCAAGATCTAGCCTCTATTTCTGCAATGTCAGGTTACACAACATTTTTTTGTCCTTGGTTAGGGATGAGGGACCCCAGTGTGCACATTCAGGTTAATGGGAGTTTCACATCACAGGTTAGAGTCAACTTGAAGTCTCTCCTTTATGATCTAAATGATTATGTTTTTCTTTTCAGGTTAATAAATGCTCAACTGAAGCTCTGGGTATTTATGTAAGGACTTGGATCTCTCCCTACTTTCTCTATCAAGGGTATTACTAATCCAGTGTTACTAATCCAGCCTATGAAAGCAAATTTATTGGATACCTGCTGTTTACACTTCCCATCACTATTCCAGGTTATGTTTAAGAAAGTCTGAATATCTTTCAATGGCCAAAGAAAGGTTCAAGCACGAGAAAGGGTCAGGCCAGGTGTTCACAGCAGTAAGTAGCCCCTACCTAGTGCTGAACTTGGCTGACCTTGGGCTAGTGGTAAACGTCTATCCCTCTCCAGAATATTGCCCATTTGCTTGGAGTAATTGATGACTCAACATCTTCAGAATTCAAACACACAAACATTTGGCTCTGGGATAATTGTCATGGTTGTTTCTAGGTAATTTCTGTGAGAGGTGATAAATGAAAGTACTCTCTAGGTGGCCTTGAAAAGAGTTCTGCTCTGGACCCAGATCTTTTCCTACCCTGTCCACCAAGGGTGTTAATAATCCAGGGGTCAAGAGTCAGCTGATCTATGACAACATATTTACTGGACACCTGCTGTTTATACATCACACCACTCTTCCAGGTTGTGAACAAGAAAGAGTCTAGACTCTGAGTCTCAGTAAAAGTCCCTTTAATCCCTTCCACTGCCAACAACGCTTGCTGCTAGCTTGGGACAGCCTTCTTATGTACTGTTATGAAAATTAATCTCTCTTAAAATGCTTGCAAAGCCTGATGCATATCAGTCATCTGCTCCCTGCCAATGGGCACAGAAACAAGAGAAGGCCTAGTCTCTGGAATGCTTTTCAGATCATAAATCTCCAACTATACTGAGAAAGCAGCCTCGCCCTTAGAGATGGTAAATGGAGTTGCCTAAAAATAAACAAACAAACCTAGATTTCTCTGTTTTCCATTTCCGAAAAGTAACATATTATGGAGAATAAAATAAAAGGAAAATAGATGGATTCAGTACCTCTTGTAAATGTGATTCTCACCATAAGGGTGCTCATGGGATCCCAAAGAAATCAAGACTTGGCCCCTGATCTCATGGAGCTTATGTTACATTCTACTTGGGAACATTAAGAGCTGGGTAAATGCCTTTACAGGCCCCAACATGAAAAGATATGTTCCCTCCCACCCATACACGGATCAAAATTTAAAAAACAAGCATAGCATAAAAACACAGAATGTAAGTATATGTAAAAATTCTAGATTTTCTGATTGCAAAATTCTGGAAAACTCAGTTGAACTGAAGATGAACTTTTTTCATGTTTTTGTATGCTTGCTTTACTGATTCTTTAAGTATGTGCTTTGTCTACCTATTACCCATAACTAAACATTCTACAAGAACAAGACTATAGACACCAGACAATATTACAAGGAAAAAAGAACATGGTGGGTCCTTGTGTCATTCAGGGTTCTCAAGGGAAATAGAACTAGTAGGATAATATGTACATGGGTATGTACATATATGCACATACAGAGAGAGAGAGACAGACAAACAGAGATATTTATTTCAAGGAATTGGTTTAAGTGATTACAGGGGCAGCTAGCAAGTCTGAAATCTGTAAGGTAGGCCAGCAACAGGCTGGGAATTCTCAGGCAGGGATTGATGCTGAAGGGCACGGATGGAATTTCTTCTTCCTCAGGGAAACCCCAGTTTTACTTGAAAGGCCTTTCAACTGGATGAAGCCCATTCAGATTCTCAAAGATAATTTTTAGTTAAAATCAGTTAAGTAGATGTTAATCACATTTACAAAATACCTCCACAGTGTCACCTATATTAGCATGCTGGTCAAGTGGACACATCAAACTGACCATCACCTTACCCTGTAAATAATATAGCCATGAGCAGAATGGATGATCAAAGGAAACCTATGATGTGTGAGCTGGAAGGGAATTTAGATACCACTGAGTTCAGTCTTTCTATGCACAGGTAAAGGGCCTATGGTGCTTGGTTTTCACAAAATCTTGAATATTGATTCTTCCAACCCAGTAGAGTGTTTTACATGAGGAATTCAATGGAGATTGTTACAGAGGCCTGGGGTCTAGATTCTTTCATCATCAAGGCCTGATGGAACAGAATGTACACAACAGGTGTCCAAACAATAATTTTTATTTGGGTCATGTGGGTATTGGAACAGGGCCTGAAGCTTTGTCCTATCCTTTGAGCATACAGTCCAAGACTGTCAGCTCACTGACATGTGCCTAGGGCCTGGCCTAGTCAAGGTATGTAGTGAGTGTTCAAAAGTACTGGTGGCATTCATGAATTGAATGACTGCATGGAATTCAGGCCATCTGGATGTGCAATATCCTGATTCTATCCATAGGAATGCAAACACAGAGAGGAAGTATTCTAAGAGTAGAATATGGTGGTTTCTGAGTTTCCTCACCAGCCCAATAGAAATGATAGTTTATTTCCTATTAAATAGCTATATTCTAATGACTATATGGTCATATGTATTTATATATTTATATGGTAGGTGCTCAATAAATGGTAGTGGTTAATATAATCAACATTATTTCATACTATCCAATTCTAGTAGATGCCATTGGTGCCATGCCAGACTACTTTAACCAGTCACTGCTCGCATCCCACATGGAGGGACAAAAAGTCTTCTTGCCTAAAGGTGGGACCCACCCCAAAGCTCATGGTGTTCAAACTGCAGCTAATCTCCAGCTGAGCTCACATACTGGCATTTTCCTTGCCCTTTTCTGCTCCCCTCACTCCCATCTCCTGAGAATATCCCCTCAATAAATCACTTGGACAAGAGCCCTTGTCTCAGTGTCTCCTTCTAGGGAATCCAACTTAAGACACAAATAGTTACTTGGAGAGAATTCCCTGTCTTTTCCTGTGCAGTAATGAGCCATTTTGCTATGATTCTGCTGTGCAGACCTGTGGGGGAATCTCCATGACATGGTGTTTTTGGCCAGAAGAGGAAAACGGCCTTGCCTCTGCAACTGGCACCTGGGAACATCTATGTCAGACCTTCCCAATTGGAAGAGTTGTTGCACTGAGTCCTCTTCACCTTATATTTTACTTAATTCCTCCTGCAAGTCTATTCAGTTAGCCTGGCCTACTCTTTAAACCTCAAATTACACTTTTGACCACCAAAGTTTGAATCTCAGGGAAAACATTCACTCACTCATTCATTCATTCATTTACCCAACCACCCATCTAACAGTTACGGAGTATTATCCATGTAGCCAGATACTGTGCTAGGTGCTGAGGATGTGGCTACAGAGATGAGCCGTAGTAACAGCCTATTAGGAACTCACATTCTTGAGTAAGATATGGACAAGCAAATAGGCAATTGCAATGAAGTGTGCAAAGTAGCTCCTAAATCAGGTTGTAAATGTTCAAATGTAAAATGTTCAAAATGGCTTGATCTTCATTGTGGTTGACCTAAACAGAAATAAGTAGAATGGATATCCCCTAACACACTGCAAAACAGAGCATTATTTCAAAGAATAAGGTGTTACAGTGTGGAAAGTTGTGTAGTTTTAAGCACAAAGAATGGTTGCCTAGTGGTGGGCAGAAAAAGGAGATATAAATGCAAAGGACTCTGCCTGCTGTGTTATTACTGCTGTAGCTTTGCTCCCACTCAAATGATTATTTCCTGGGGGCCCAAGAATGGGCAGCTGAATGAGATGGTTTCTGCCTGGGGACTAGCTACATCAGTGGCAATCAAAACCGAGTTCTCCCACTGCCTTTCCACCCAACGGCATGGCTGATTGCCCAGAGACATGGTCAGAATGCACGGGTCTCACTGCATGGCTACCTGATGATTGCTTATTTCTCCTATGCCATACCTCAACTCAATCTTCTCTTGCAAGACATTTGGAGGCTATAGTATAACTATGAGGTTAGGAATGTTAATTGTTCTAAGCTGATATTAGTGTGGCTGGTGCTAATGGGAAAATAATTACTACTCAGTGCCTTTATGGACGTTTTCATTGCCCTCTGGTGGTTATGTAGGTATTTGGCTATAGACAGTAATGACATAATACATAGCGGCACTTACTGCTTCAGCTATACAAAGGGGGAGTCAGAAAGGACGAGGTGTTTGGGAGAGGCTGGGACTTGATAAGTATTTTTCTTGAGACTTTTTCCATCTTTACAGAGAGTTCTTTTTGGCTATAAGAATGTAAAAATCAAACATCCGGGAAGATGGCGGCGTGAGCAGGGCAGTGGAAATCTCCTCCCAAAACTATATGTATTTATGAAAATACAACAAGTACAACTATTCCTAAAAAAGAGACCAGAAGATACAGGACAGTACATAGCCTGCAGCTACATGGGAGAGGACTTGGCACCCCGTGAGGTGGAGCTATAAAGGGCCCTGCAGAGTGGCACAGCCCCGGCTGCAGAACAGTGGGGCAACAGCGCCACCTACAGTACCCCCACAGAATCTACTCCCGGTGGGCGTTTTTTTGTTGTTGTTTTGTTTTGTTTTTTGTTTTTTCTTCTCTTTCTTTTTTTTAAAGTCTTACAGAGCCCAGCTGACATACATGGCACCTACCAGTGACCACTTCTATAGCCATGAAAAGATAGAGGAATATGGTACAGACTAAAATCAACCAGACAACCCCAGAGAGGGAGCCTGAAGGAATGGAAATGCACAATCTTCCTGAAAAGAATTCAGAATAAAAGTCATAATCATGCTGATGGACCTACAGAGAAATGTGCAAGAACTGAGGGAGGAAGTGAGGGAAATGAGGAAAGACAATGCAGATATCAGACAAGTGATCGACGGGCTTAACAGCAGACTGGATGAGATGCAAGAGACTGTTAATGGAATAGAAATCAGAGAACAGGAATACAGAGAAGCTGAGGCAGAGAGAGATAAAAGGATCTCTAGGAATGAAAGAATATTAAGAGAACTGTGTGACCAATCCAAACGGAACAATATTCGCATTATAGGAGTACCAGAGGAAGAAGAGAGAGAAAAAGGGATAGAAAGTGTCTTTGAAGAAATAATTGCTGAAAACTTCCCCATGTTGGGGAAGGAAATAGTCTCGCAGTCCACCGAAGCCCACAGATCTCCCAACACAAGGGACCCAAGGAAGACAACACCAAGACACATAATAATTAAGATGGCAAAGATCAAAGATAAAGACAGAGTATTAAAGGCAGCTAGAGAGAGAAAAAAGATCACCTACAAAGGAAAACCCATCAGACTATCATCAGACTTCTCAACAGAAACCTTACAGGCCAGAAGAGAATGGCATGATATATTTAACGTAATGAAACAGAAGGGCCTCGAACCAAGAATATTGTATCCAGCACGATTATCATTTAAATATGATGGAGGGATTAAACAATTTCCAGACAAACGAAAGTTGAGAGAGTTTGCTTCTCATAAACCACCACTACAGGATATCTTAAATGGACTGCTCTAGATGGAAGCACACCTAAGGCTAAAAAGATGTCACCAGAGAAAATAAAATCATAGCAAAGAAAGCAGACCATCCAAATACTAACTAAAGGCAAAGAATAAAACACCTAGTATATAAAGAAAGGAGGAGGAAGAATAAGAAGGGAGAGAAATAAAGAAACATCAGTGTTTACAATAACGTAACAAGATAGTTAAGTTACACTGTTAGATAGTAAAGAAGCAACCCTTGAACCTTTGGTAACCACGAATCTAAAGCCAGCAATGGCAATAAGTACATATCTATCGATAATCACCCTAAACATAAATGGACTGAATGCACCAATCAAAAGACACAGAGTAACAGAATGGATAAAAAAGCAAGACCCATCTATATGCTGCCTACAAGAAACTCACCTCAAATCCAAAGATATACACAGACTAAAAGTGAAGGGATGGAAAAAGATATTTCATGCAAACAACAAAGAGAAAAAAGCAGGTGTTGCAGTACTTGTATCAGACAAAATAGACTTCAAAACGAAGAAAGTAGCAAGAGATAAAGAAGGACATTACATAATGATAAAGGGGTCAATCCAACAAGAAGACATAACCATTATAAATTTTTATGCAACCAACACAGGAGCACCAGCATATGTGAAACAAATACTAAGAGAATTAAAGGAGGAAATAAACAGCAATGCATTCATTTTAGGAGACTTCAACACACCACTCACTCCAAAGGACAGATCAACCAGACAGAGAATAAGTAAAGACACAGAGGCACTGAGCAACACACTAGAACAGATTGACCTAACAGACATCTACAGAACTCTGCACCCAAAAGCAGCAGGATACACATTCTTCTCAAGTGCACATGGAACATTTTCCAGAATAGACCACATACTAGGCCACAAAAAGAACCTCAGTAAATTCAAAAATATTGAAATCCTATCAGCCAACTTCTCAGATCACAAAGGTATAAAACTAGAAATAAATTTTAGAAAGAAATCAAAAAGGCTCACAAATACATGGAGACTTAACAACATTCTCCTAATTAATCAAAGGGTTAACGACCAAATCAAAACAGAAGTCAAAGAATATATGGAGACTAATGACAACAACAACACAAAGCCACAACTTCTGTGGGACGCAGCAAAGGCAGTTCTAAGAGGAAAGTATATTGCAATCCAGGCCTATTTAAAGAAGGAAGAACATTCCCAAATGAATAGTCTAAAGACACAATTACTGAAATTGGAAAAAGAAGAACAAATGAGGCCCAAAGTCACCAGAAGGAGGGACATAATAAAGATCAGAGAAGAAATAAATAAAATTGAGAAGAATAAAACAATAGAAAAAATCAATGAAACCAAGAGCTGGTTCTTTGAAAAAATAAACAAAATAGATAAACCCCTAGCCAGACTCATTAAGAGAAAAAGAGAATCTACACACATAAACAGAAATAGAAAAGAGAAAGTAAAAATAACGATGGACCCCACAGAAATACAAAGAATTATAAGAGAATATTATGAGAATCTATATGCTAACAAGCTGGAAAACCTAGAAGAAATGGACAACTTCTTAGAAAAATACAACCTTCCAAGACTGACCAAGCAAGAAACAGAAAAACTAAACAGACCAATCACCAGCAACGAAATTGAATTGGTAATCAAAAAACTACCCAAGAACAAAACCCCGGGCCTGATGGATTCACCTCTGAATTCTACCAGACATATAGAGAAGAAATAACACCGATTCTCCTTAAAGTTTTCCAAAAAATAGAAGAGGAGGGAATACTTCCAAACTCATTCTATGAAGCCAGCATCACTCTAATACCAAAACCGGGCAAAGACCTCACCAAAAAAGAAAATTACAGACCAATATCCCTGATGAACGTAGATGCAAAAATACTCAACAAAATATTAGCAAACCGAATTCAAAAATACATCAAGAGGATCATACACCATGATCAAGTGGGATTCATCCCAGGGATGCAAGGATGGTACAACATTCGAAAATCCATCAACATCATCCACACCAACAAAAAGAACAAAAACCACATGATCATCTCCATAGATGCTGAAACAACATTTGACAAAATTCAGCATCCATTCATGATTAAAACTCTCAACAAAATGGGTACAGAGGGGAAGTACCTCAACATCATAAAGGCCATATATGACAAACCCACAGCTAACATCATATTTAACAGCGAGAAGCTGAAAGCTTTTCATCTAAGACCGGGAACAAGACAAGGATGCCCACTCTCTCCACTGTTATTCAACATAGTACTGGAGGTCCTGGCCACAGCAATCAGACAAAACAAAGAAATACAAGGCATCCAGATTGGTAAAGAAGAAGTCAAATTGTCACTATTTGCAGATGACATGATATTGTACATAAAAAACCCTAAAGACTCCACTCCAAAACTACTAGAACTAATATCTGAATTCAGCAAAGTTGCAGGACATAAAATTAACACACAGATATCTGTTGCTTTCCTATACACTAATGATGAACTAACAGAAAGAGAAATCAGAAAAACAATTCCATTCACAATTGCATCAAAAAGAATAAAATACCTAGGAATAAACCTAACAAAGGATGTGAAAGACCTGTACTCTGAAAACTACAAGACACTCCTAAGAGAAATTAAAGAGGACACTAACAAATGGAAATGCATCCCATGCTCTTGGCCAGGAAGAACAAATATTGTCAAAATGGCTATACTACCTAAAGCAATCTACAGATTCAATGCAATCCCCATCAAACTACCAACAGCTTTCTTCAATGAACTGGAACAAATAATTCTAAAATTCATATGGAACCACAAAAGACCCCGAATAGCCAAAGCAATCCTGAGAAGGAGGAATAAAACAGGGGGAATTACACTCCCTGACTTCAAGCTCTACTACAAAGCCACAGTAATCAAGACAATTTGGTATTGGCACAAAAACAGACCCACTGACCAGTGGAACAGAATAGAAAATCCAAACATTAACCCAAACATATACAGTCAATTAATATTTGATAAACAAGCCTTGGATATACAATGGGGAGATGACAGCCTCTTCAGCAGCTGGTGTTGGAAAAACTGGACAGCTACATGTAAGAGAATGAAACTGGACTACTGTCTAGCCCCATATACAAAGGTAAACTCAAGGTGGATCAAAGACCTGAATGTAAGTCATGAAACCATAAAACTCTTAGAAAAAAAACATAGGCAAAAATCTCTTGGACATAAACATGAGCGACTTCTTCATGAACATATCTCCCCGGGCAAGGGAAACAAAAGCAAAAATGAACAAGTGGAACTATATCAAGCTGAAAAGCTTCTGTACAGCAAAGGACACCATCAGTAGAACAAAAAGACATCCTACAGTATGGGAGAATATATTCATAAATGACATATCCGATAAGGGGCTGACATCCAAAATATATAAAGAACTCATGCACCTTAACAAACAAAAAGCAAATAATCCAATTAAGAAATGGGCAGAGGACATGAATAGACACTTCTCAAAGAAGAAATTCAGATGGCCAACAGGCACATGAAAAGATGCTCCACATCGCTAATCATCAGAGAAATGCAGATTAAAACCACAATGAGATATCACCTCACACCAGTGAGGATGGCCAACATCCAAAACACAAACAACAACAAATGTTGGCGAGGATGTGGAGAAAAGGGAACCCTCCTACACTGCTGGTGGGACTGCAAATTAGTTCAACCATTGTGGAAAGCAGTATGGAGGTTCCTCAAAAAACTCAAAATAGAAATACCATTTGACCCAGGAATTCCACTCCTAGGAATTTACCCTAAGAATGCAGCATCCCAGTTTGAAAAATACATATGCACCCCTATGTTTATCGCAGCACTATTTACAATAGCCAAGAAACGGAAGCAACCTAAGTGTCCATCAGTAGATGAATGGATAAAGAAGATGTGGTACATATACACAATGGAATATTATTCAGCCATAAGAAGAAAACAAATCCTACCATTTGCAACAACATGGATGGAGCTAGAGGGTATTATGCTCAGTGAAATAAGCCAAGCCGAAAAAGACAAGTATCAGATGATTTCACTCATACGTGGAGTATAAGAACAAAGAAAAATACTGAAGGAACAAAACAGCAGCAGACTCAGAGAACCCAAGGAACTAATAGTTACCAAAAGGAAAGGGACTGGGGAAGATGGGTGGGGAGGGATAAGGGGGAAAAAGGGGCATTACGATTAGCAGATGTAATGTTGGGGGGGCATGGCGAGGGCTGTACAACTCAGAGAAGACAAGTAGTGATTCTATAGCATCTCACTACACTGATGGACAGTGACTGTAATGGGGTTGGTGGGGGGGACCTGATGAAGGGGGTAGTTTAATAACCATAATATTGCATATGTAACTGTAGATTAATGATACCAAAATAAATTATTAAAAAAAGAATGTAAAAATCCTAAGAATACCAGCGATTTGGTGATTCAAAAAGATCTTACTCACAATCTGGCCTGTTGGTGATTATGTACTGGAATCTGGAAGATAAGCAGTGCCCTCATCTCTCTGAAGGCCTCCTATCACCCAGTTTTCTGAGTTGTAAACCATGGGGATTCTAGATTCCTCTGTCTCTGTGCTCTCCTTTGCCCCATCTCCAGTCATTCTGAAAGCCCATCACCTGTACTTCCTGAGCATCCCACTTCTGTTGCCTCCTCTCTGGTCCTGATAATGGCTCTGGTAGGGGGTCTGTGCGTTTATCTCTTCCTAGACTGTTGATTGGCACCTCCCACCTTACTGGTCTCCCAACTCTATTCTCAACTACTCCAATTCACCAGTCATGTTAGTTTCTCATTCAAAATTCTCCTCATTGACTACAGAATAAAATGAAAACATCTTTACATGATGCTTCTACATCTAACCCCAGCCTTCCTTTCTAACTTCTCCTTTCATGTTTCCTTCTCATTCCCAATAGCTCTGTGTATGGCTCATGAATTGTTCTTCCCCAAGTACATCATGCCTTCTCTTCATATGCCAGTCTTACTCCCTGGAATGCCCTCATCCTGCAGAGGCTGCTGCATTATGAGATCCTTTGCTGACTCGCCCAGGCAGGCATGATCCTATCTTTCCTGTGCACTGGGTATTCTACCTAAAGCATAGAAATCACTCTGTTGTACTGTAACAGTGTGTTGATTCATCTGTTCCTCTGTGAAATTCTAGAGTTTCAAGTTTTTCTCCTTAATTCCCAGTACCTGGCAAATGTATCAGGTACATGGTGTTGAATAAATGACTGAGGTAGGTTTTCTCCTCATGCGCTAGGATCTTCTGAGTTAAAATGACAGATAAGTCAATTATACTTTATAAGGATCTTAGAAGGGATTTTTATCAACTTATACTCACAGTCACATAGTCACATCTGTTAGAAGGCCAGCCTCCCTCTATTCATGATCCTCACATATGCTGTTCCCTCTGCTTGGAACACTCTTCCTTCCTCTTCAAATAATTTCCGCTGAAATGTGTATTCCTATAAGAAGCTCTAATTGAGCACCCTCCCAATCCCCATCAGACTAGGCTAGGTCCTCTATTACACATTATCATGACATCTGTGCATTGTTTTCCATTTTATCTATCTCAATTATAATTAGAAAATATTTGTCTAATTATATGTTTAATAACGTTTTTTATAGTAAATACTAAGCTCCTTGAATGCCAGGGCTATATTTGTCTTATTTACCACTGTGTTCCCAGACCCTGGTATATTGCCTTGCCTGAGACAGTATACAATAAATATTCAAAATGAAGAACTTAAAAGGTCCCCAAGGTGAGAACACACTTTTCACATTTACTTATACACACAGATTACAAGGATACATAATTGTCTTTCCTTCCAGAAACAAGCTGTAGTACATGATTTCTTGAATTACACTTCAAGCAGCATGTTGAAACCTTATCTATTTGGACTAAGAGGAATAGGGGAGAAAAAGGTTCTTTTAAATATGAGATAAATTTCAAATTCAGGCTTTTTCTTGTAGGTCAGTTTAACTCAACATCTACTGACCACCTACTCTGTGCTAGGCACTGTCCTGGACTCAACAATGGGTTTATTGAGCAGGAATATGACTTGGCACCAGACTTTGCCATGCTTAAAATCCTTTGAGAAATGTCTTTCTGTAGATTTAATAAATTTATATTCACTATAAACACAACTTGTTTTTTTAAACCATGTGATCACCTCTGTCCAGTTGTGTCTGGAATATTCTTTTCTGTCTCGATCATTTGGTTAATTATGATTTATCTCCCCTATATCAAAACCTTTAACTAAGATCACACTTCCCTCCCCTCCTGTGTGCCCTCCTTTCCTTCCCCAGAATCCCATCCCCTCATAACTTTTTCTCTGTGCTGCTCTTCTGTTCTCTGAGGCCCTCACCTCATAACACTGTGGGCATCATTTTATTCTGTCTCTAGCATAGTGACTGAGACATAGGAGACGCTGAGTGATTTTTGTTTTTGTTACAATGAATGAATAAATGAATAGAATTCATGTTTTTAACGAGAGATCTTGCAAGACTATTTTTACTGGTTTGTTTACAATTAGGAATACTCACTCCTACAGAGACTTAGACCTACAAAGGTCCGTGATTGTTTTTTTTCCCCTCCGATCAACTAAGTTAAACATCCCGTAGTATATCCTATTTATCTCAGGATTCTATGAGATTCATCCACATGAAATTACCATTTTCAAACATCAAAAATGAATGAATATCATCAGTACTTCACTTTGTCAACCTAATACTCAGCAAATCCTCTCATTAGTAACGGTGCCAAGGTGAATGTCAAAATGTCTATATTTATATGCTCCAGATTCCAAATGACAGGATTGTTTTCCTTATCTTAGCCTGGGTCTCCCTCGTTTTGTCTCCAAATCTATTCAGAAAGGTCACTAAGCATATTGCTTCTTTCATTCTCTGTGACTGAGATCATAAATACTTGGAGTGTGGTGCAGAAATAATCTTCTTCAGGATCACTTATGAAAGGTTAGTATTTACAGCCAATTAGTAAAAGCCCTGCACAAAGTAGATGTACAATAAATGTCTCTGAATGAACACTAAGCAGCACAGTAAATATTACTCATATCATGGAGAATCTTCAGTTGTTTAGGCTTGTGGGATAGTGGTTTGGTGAAGCCCCTTGTATGGATGAGGAAACTAAGACACAGAGAGTTTTCTCATTCACATACACATGGGTTTCTCATTCATCTCTGGAATGAGAGTCACACTTTTTGGCTATTTGTTCCTGGCCTTTAACTCCACGGCTCTGCTCCTGTCCCATGTGGCCAAAACCTACAGGACCAGGCTGTCCTCTGAACTGTCTAACCACTGCCTCTGCCTAAGACTTCATTGCTCATGCCCTTTATATGCCTTTCACCTCATTTCCCAAGCAAAGAGTGTCATTGGCTTCCAGCCTCTTGCCTCACCTCCTATGTCTTGTACTTTCCCCACTATAATCTCACCACCAATAAATATTTCTCTACCAGAGTTGCCCTAGATTTCCCTCCTTAACAGAGACTGCATTTCCTTTTGTCACTCAAAATATCTCTTCAGGACATTGACAGAGCACTTGGGACCCAACCTCCAATCCCACCCCTACTTGTCTGATGTAGTCTGATGTACCTCTTTGTTATTTCCCAGCCTCAGAGATAAGGATGCTTTTCCACCTACCAAAGATCTGGGCAGAAAATGGGATGGGAACACAGTCCTGGCCCCCTCAGGATCTTCCTTTTGCTACCAGTCAGGTTCAACTGTCATCTAAGATTGGTCAAAACTCAGCCTCCACTCAGCTCCCTCCTCACCCTCCGTATGTCTTGGGCTTATCTGAAAGGTGGAGGAAGAGAGGGCAAAAGAGAGGGGTAAAGCCCAAGAACCTGGGTATTTTTTTGGCGGCAAGAGTCAGGACTGCTCTGGACAAACAGAAGCTGTGTTAGAAGGCCACTACAGCTATGGAGGCCAACATAACTATAATGGGGACTCTGACCCGGCTCCCAGGGAGAATGCTTTGAGCTTTCCCCTGTAGGTATTATCCCTTTTTATACTCCAGGCAATAAATCCCTGCTTCCATCTCATAGGGTTTAACTTTCAGTTTGAGTCCTTGCTCTCCTCCAGTGTACCAACTCCCAAACTTTCTTTTTCTTTTTACTGTGGCATCTGTTGAATGAGGCACACAGGGTTTGCAGTCACTCCAGTACACCCTGTGATTGTGAAGTAATTGGATAATATTATCACCTTCTCAGAAAATCTTCAAAATTATCACAAGGTGAGGTAATTCTCTTCTGGGAGGTGTCTGTGTGGTTCGATAAGATGACTGCTACATTCCATTCCAATCAGAGACACTGAGGGATGTGACAGTCCAAAGCACTCAACTAAAATGGAATTCCACACATAGCACCTACACATGGGTTTCTAATAACCAGTCCATATGCAGTCTGTCCACAATTCAGGGTTTAGTTTCCTCTCCCTGTTCTTGTTTTCTTTCTCTGGCCCTTTGGGTGTTTTAAAAAAGCCAGAGGCATTTTGTAGATGATGACAAAAATATTCATTATCAGAGAGATCATCTGTCACAAAACATATTTTGTTATACAGAGTGTGTACACAAATATTAGTGCAGGTGGCATTATGAGCTCAGTCACCTGGGTATAAATCTCAGCTCTGACAATTTTTAGCTTTTTAAACACAGGTTATTTAACCTCTCCATGTCTTAGTTTCCTCATCTATACAAAGAGAATTGTATTAAGATGTGGGTCGCTGTGAAGATTAAATGACTTAGTATATGTATATTCAGCATTCAGAACAGTGCCTGGCAAAAATGTTGACAAAAAATACATTATGAACACATCAACAAAAAGAAGGACAAAAACCACATGATCATCTCCATAGATGCTGAAAAAGCATTTGACAAAATTCAACATCCATTCATGATAAAAACTCTCAACAAAATGGGTATACAGGGCAAGTACCTCAACATAATAAAGCCTATATATGACAAACCCACAGCCAACATTATACTTAACAGCAAGAAGCTGAAAGCTTTTCCTTTAAGATCGGGAACAAGACAAGGATGACCACTCTCCCCACTTCTATTCAACATAGTACTGGAGGTCCCCGCCACGGCAATAAGACAACACAAAGAAATAAAAGGCATCCAGATTGGCAGGGAAGAAGTTAAACTGTCCCTGTTTGCAGATGACATGATACTGTACATAAAAAACCCTAAAGAATCTACTCCAAAACTATTAGATCTAATATCTGAATTCAGCACAGTTGCGGAATACAAAATTAATGTGCAGAAATCTATGGCATTCCTATACACTAACAATGACCTAGCAGAGAGAGAAATCACGAAAACAATTCCATTCAAAGTTTCATCAAAAAGAATAAAATACCTAGGAGTAAACCTAACCAAGGAAGTGAAAGACCTATACTCTGAAAACTACAAGACACTTATGAGAGGAATTAAAGACGATACCAATAAATGGAGACACATCCCATGCTCATGGAAAGGAAGAATTAATATTGTCAAAATGGCCATCCTGCCTAAAGCAATCTACAGATTCAATGCAATTCCTATCAAAATACCAACAGCATTTTTCAATGAACTAGAGAAAATCATTCTAAATTCATATGGAATCACAAAAGACCCCGAATAGGTAAAGCAATCCTGAGAAGGAAGAATAAAGCTGGGGGGGATTATGCTCCCCAACTTCAAGCTTTACTACAAAGCCACAGTACTCAAGACAATTTGGTACTGGCACAAGAACAGAACCATAGACCAATGGAACAGACTATAGAGCCCTGATATAAACCCAATCATATATGGTCAATTAATATATGATAAAGGAGCCATGGACATACAATGGGGAAATGACAGCCTCTTCAACAGCTGGTGTTGGCAAAACTGGACAGTTATAGCCAAGAGAATGAAACTGGATTATTGTTTAACCCCATACACAAAAGTAAACTCAAAATGGATCAAGGACCTGAATGTAAGTCACAAAACCATGAAACTCTTAGAAGACAACATAGGCAAAAATCTCCTGAATATAAGCATGAGCGACTTCTTCCAGAACGCATCTCCTTCAGCAAGGGAAACAAAAGCAAAAATGAACTCATGGGACTACATCAAACTAATAAGTTTCTATATGGCAAAGGACACCATCAACAGAACAAAAAGGCATCCTACAGTATGGGAGAATTTATTTGTAAATGACATATCTGACAAGGGGTTAACATCCAAAATATAAAAGAACTTATACGCCTCTACACCGAAAAAGCAAAAAACCCGATTAAAAAATGGGCAGAGAATATGAAGAGGCAGTTCTCCAAAGAAGAAATTCAGATGGTTAACAGACATATGAAAAGATGCTCCACATCACTAATCATCAGGGAAATGCAAATTTAAACCACAATGAGATTCCACCTTACACCAGTAAGGATGGCCACCATCCAAAAGACTAAGAACAACAAGTGCTGGTGAGGATGTGGAGAAAGGGGAACCCTCCAACACTGCTGGTGGGAATGTCAGTTAGTTCAACCATGTGGAAAGCAATATGGAGGTTCCTCAAAAAACTAAAAATAGAAATACCATTTGACCCGGGAATCCCACTCCTTGGAATTTACCCAAAGAATACAACTTCTCAGATTCAAAAAGACATATGCACCCCTATGTTTATTGCAGCACTTTTTGCAATAGCCAAGATATGGAAGTAACCTAAGTGTCCATCAGTAGATGAATGGATAAAGAAGATGTGGTACACATACACAATGGAATAGTATTCAGCCGAAAGAAGGAAACAAATCCTACCATTTACAACAACATGGATGGAGCTGGAGGATATTATGCTCAGTGAAACAAGCCAGGTGGAGAAAGACAAGTGCCAAATGATTTCCCTCATTTGTGGAGTATAACAATGAAGCAAAACTGAAGGAACAAAATAGTAGCAGACTCAGAGACTCCAAGAAGGAACTAGTGGTTACCAAAGGGGAGGGGTGTGGGAGGGTGGGTCGGGAGGTTGGGAGAAGGGGATTGTGGGGTATTATGTTTAGTACACATGGTGTGGGGAATCACTGGGAAAACAGTGTAGCATCGAGAAGGCAAACTGAATCTGTGGCATCTTACTACACTGATGGACAGTGAGTGAATTGGGGTATGGGTGGGGACTTGATAATATTGGTAAATGTAGTAACCACATTGTTTTTTCATGTGAAACCTTCATAAGAGTGTATATCAATACCTTAATAAAAAAATAATTAAAAAAGCAAAAAAAATACATTATGAAATTATCAGTAGAACAGTAGAAAATAGTAGTAGTAGTAGAAATAACATTTAGTATTTGCATTAGAGGAGTATGTTTTCCTTCAGTGCATCTCCTGTGTGAGAACTCACTGAACACCTTAAATGTGTCCCTGGACCCTTTGAGTTCTCTGGACTTCTGCATCTCCCTGGTTTAGCAGAAAGAGTTCTAGACTAGAAGTCGGGAGACCTGGGCATTTTGGTAGCTACACAGAAACTATTCATTAACAACCTACCAGAGGCCAGCTGTCCTACTAGGTTCTTCTCTTGTTACTTTATGTATTCTTCACACCAGTCCCACAAGGTGGCTATTACTTTCCCCATTTCACAGAGGAGGAAACAAGTTGAGAATAGTTTAACGACTCAGCCAGTGCTACAAAGCAGACAACATAGGTGTTCTGGAACCGTTATTAAAATCACTTTTTAAAATCCCGGCACATGAATCTACGGAAAGTCACTCAATCTCTGTGACCCTTATTTCTCCCGCCTGTAAAACTGGAATATCCCAGCCGTGTCCATCTCACAGGTTGTGAATCCAAAGAGAAAGCATCTTTGTTAAGTCCGCGGTAAGCAACCAAATGGCGGCTGGCACTGGAACTGGACGTCCAAGCGCAGGGAAGCGCCTGGAATAGCGTGCCTGGACGAGCTCAGGATGGAGGAGCCTCGGGTTCTGCTTCCGGGGGCGGGTGTTCGCTGAGTGGCAGGATCAGCGGCCAGTAGTGCTGTGGGAGGCGGCGTTCACCCCGCCTTCCCAGCCTGGGGGAGCGTCCGCCCAACCCGCCTGCCTGTGGGTGTGATCAGACACCGAAGGGCTAGCTGCGGGTAGGCCTTAAGTGAAGGTGTGCGGTGAAACCTCGGTAGCGAGAATAGCAGGCAGCTGGTGAAGTCACAACAGGATGCAGATGGCCTCATCTCGCCCTCAGGCTCTGGAATCCAGGAGTTAGGAACAATTGGTTCATTTTATAAACACCCGGGAGACCCATCCTTCTGCTTCCTCTCCCATCCCTAAATGTTCCAGGGAAAGGCTTGGACGAGGAGGAGAGCCGATTTTCACCAGAAACACATTCATAGTCATCCTACAAGAAAAAATCTAGAAACAATGAGATTCTGGGAAAGAATGACCTTCCTTGGTTCCCACGTTTTGATGCGAGCCATTCCCTTTGCTTAACAGCTGCCACCATCATCTCTCACCTTTATTGCCACGATTCTGGGTGGATTTCCTGGCCCAAGATTTGTCCATTCTTGTCAGGCCCCCTGCAGTGGAGAGTAATTGCTGCCCAATGCTCAGGACATTGCCCTACCTGAAGCTGATGGGATTTCCCACTCCTCAGGATAAAAGCCTGACACTGAACTTGCCTTTCAAGGCAGTGGTGGTCCTGGCCTCCTGATTACTGCTCCAGCCCCATATCTACATACTTTCTCCCATTCTCTTAGGGTTTGTGAGATCAATAGATGGCTGAATGAGTTCTTTCTAAAATTACCAGCAATGTTATCAGAATACAAGCAGCCCTTCGTAATGGGAGGATGAAAACTGTGCTCAGTCATGGGGAAGTCAATTCTTCCCTAGAATCCAGGAAACCTGAAGTCTAGCTGTTGCTCAGCTGCTGATATTACTGTGTAATCTGCAATGTGGTTGCTTCCAATCTCTGTTCCTTCATTTATAAAATAGGGCCGGTAAAGTAGTGTTTCCTGTTTTCTTGTTTTTACCTTATAACGATGCTTCAAAGATAAATCTAACAGTACATAGAGAAGCACTGAAAGTATTATTAGTATCTATCACTTTATACCAAGGGGCACAGCATTAATTACCTTTAAAATATTTTTCTGGGTCATGCAGAATCTGCAGTTCATATACAGTATGTAACACCTAAGGTTTGTCCTTATATTAAGCGTGGGTTTAAAGCACTCCACAGGCACCTTTTCCCTTTGCTGGGTGTGGGGAGCAGGCCTGACGTGTGAGCCTTGCCCGCTTCTGCTCACCAGTCACTGTACTTAAGAGAGGGGCCTACAAAGAAGATAGGCTAGAAGGTGTCATCTAAAGAGTCCTGCCTGGATGAAGTAAAGATGGCTCTGCCTTAATGAAACCTTGAAAATGAATTCTATTTGTGCTGCACGTAAAGACTGCCCTCAGAAGAAATGGAATAGCCTGTAAAATACTAAGATGTATGGTCATGGGCTGTTGTAGATCCCTGCTCATACTATGTTCTTAATCACCTCATTTCTCTGCCTTCAATGTTCTTTCAGAATGTAAGTGCCTCTCTACTTTTATTCCCCCAGCTTCCCAACATACATATATTTTTCACTTAGCTAACTCTTGGAAAGAGCAATGCATATTGAAGGAATAAGAAATGAAAGGGTGATGGATGGAGCAATGGATGGATAGATGGACACCATGGACATAGAGCCAGAAGACATGGGTTCTTATTTGGATCAGCACAACCACCTTGTGAAGTAAGTAGAACAGCAGTTACTGATCCCATTTTACAAATAAAACTGAGGTTCAGAAAGGTAAGTGACTTGGTTGAATACACCCTGTTAAGTGACAGAACTGGCCTTCAACTCTTACATTTTTCTTCCCATAGCATAATTCTTGAAGGCAAGAGAGACTTATTTTAGGCCAAGAACAAACATTCTTTAGAGAAAAGAACATTTATATGCCTGTCTACTTCACCGCCTCCTCCTTCCCTAAGCAAATGATTTCAGAGGCAAGCCAGTACTCACAGGCAAATTTTAAAGACAGGTCTGAAAAATGACACCTGTTAGGAACATGGTAAAGAAGAAATAGACATCATGCAATTTCAGCTTATTTTTGCATAGACTTCTAATGGAAAACTCAGTACAGTTCTTTGCTTATGAAAGTAAACTGTTTCCATGGCAGGGGAGGACCTGAGGGAAATAAGAGATAAATAGTAGAGCATATTTTCTCAGATTCATTTCTCCAGATACCCTGAACAATTCACAGGGCAAGGGCAATTCAGTGTGGCAATGAGGAAGCTCTGAGAAATAGGACAACTCTTTAGATCTCATCCAGGGACGAGATAAATGAGAAACTTGGGCATGAAAATGTTTCTCTGAGCTCATGAGCCTGCCCTCTTTTACTTGGTCTGGCTTATGTCTCTCCATATAGACTCTGAAGCTAGACATCTGGGTTTTAAAAGCCAGCTCTACCACTAACTAGCTCTGTAATGTCAGGCATGATTCTTAATCTCTGTCTGTTCTCATCTACAAAATGAGGATAATAATAGTTAACATCTCCCTTCTAGGTTGTTGTGAGAATTAAATAAAGTGGTCCATGCTACTACCCTTTGATCAGTGTCTGGAACATTGTAGATGTTATTGTCACTGTTATCATTACAGCTGCTTTTTGATCACTGAAGCAGGGCATATTTTTGATTGGGTCAAGAAAGGGAAGAAAAACAGCTAGGTCACCTGGGCCACTTTTCTACATTCTGCCCTTCCTCTCCATCTCTCATGCCCAATTTTCTGGATCTGGGCTAAGACACAGGCATGTATATTTTGAGATCTAAAATGCTTTCTTTCATCCTACCCTTTAACCTAACACCCCACCAAAGTGCCAAACTTTAAGGGATTTCTCTGGAGGATAAAAGCTATTTTTACTTCAAGAAAATTACCAGGGTAATCTGAGTTTGGACAGGGCTTGTCTGTGTTAAGTCCACCTGCCTAGCTAGGTTGAAACCAGTCCATTTAGGACTCAAGCTTATTTTGCACTGTGGCTAAGCAGATGGGCCCACCTCAAACTTATAGTTGATATTATCATGATGACACTCTTCCTGGGGAAAACTAAGCCCTAGTAATTTAAAAATGATCATATAATACTGTGTACATTATACTGCAACTGACTTTTCCACCTGATAATCTATGTGGACATCCTTTCAGGTTTGTAGATCTAATTCATTCTTTTTAATAGCTGTATACTATTCCACAATAAATATTTTCCATGCTTTTTTCAACCAGTTCCTAGTGCAGAAAATGCAATTATTGTTTTTTTGCTAGGTTTTTACCACTCAGCACTGTGCTGCAATAAAAACTCTTGCACATATATTCTTATATACAAGGGCAGTTCTTTCCTTTCCTCTTAGAATAAGATCACAAGTGTATATTGGTTGGTATGTATGTTGGTAATTGTAGATGATCTGGCCAAAAAGGTCAAAGCACTTCACCAGTGCCCTTTCTGTGAGCTGCTTCTGGCCGTATGATGTGTGCTGTGGGAAGGGGGCAGGCTAGGACACCCTCAAGTGGATGTACCTGTAGTATGATAAGTCTGTGATTCATGGCTTGTGAAGTGTTTTGGATTTTATGGATCAGCTACAACCTAATTAGATAAAATGCCACCTTCCCTTTTTGGGACATAACTAAGTCTGTGATGTGGCTGAATTTGCCCCCACCACTGCATAACCATAAGCCTCAATCCACCTTCCATCCCTCCTCCTAGTTTTGTATTATTCCTGCTTGAGGGACAGAGGGAGTGGACCAGTGTAGATGAAAAAATAAAAAGAAGTACAGGGGCAGATAAAAGGAACTGAAAAGGAATTGTGGGAGCGGGAGCTCATATGAGCTCAACCCAGAGACCACAGGAGAGGTGCCAGGTGACAGGACAGACTCTGTTTCCTTATTTAATCCTCTTTCTCTGCTCAGAAACATTTCAGCTTAATAGCTGCTGACTTCTATAACACCCTCTTGTAATCTCTTGCAAATCCAATGGACTCTGTGTTGTCACACTTCATCAGCTGTGTTATAATTCCCAATAACTGGCTCAAAATTGATGTCCTATCCATGAAAATCTGGGCCAAAATAAATGGCTTCAGAGGGCTTAATGACAAATCAGAGGCATTCTGAATGGATTCTGAAAGTATTCTAAGTCAGGACAAATACTCCCTGGAATCCAATTTAGCGGCTTCATTACCGGTTCTGTCTTCTGCATGCAAAAAAAGATGATAGACATAATTGTGAAGATGCAGATGAGACTGGCTTGTGTGACCTAATGTTTCAGATGAAGAGAGAAGGACATGTTGTTAAAACAGGAAAAATGCACACAACCCACTGGCAATAGATTATTACAAGCTTCATTTGAACAGGAATCATTTGTGATTTTATTACCTTGGAGACAAAGACCTGGCTGCTTCTGCATTTTATAGTGGTTTAATTAACCTTTGTGTACAGAGAACTGATACATCTACTCCGTGAACTGAAAGCACTTAAAAGAAATTGGAAGTTGCCAGTTACTTGTTATAGATGCAGACAAAGAGGCATATGGAAGAGTGGTGAGAGCAGAAGTTTCCAGGTCCAGGCTCTGGGGGACAAGCTCAAGCAAGTGACTTAACTTCTCTGAGACTCAGTTGCTTCCACTTGGAGCACAGTAGTTTGTATCTCAGTTTTAAAGTGGCATTAAGAAGAAAAACAGATAAGCAAATGTGAGAGGGTGTATGGGCAAGGAGGGGAACTTTGGTTAATAAATCCAGCCTCAGAGAAATCACTAAGAGCTGTTGAAATTTGGCTGTCATTTTCAGTTAATAAATCTTCATATAAGGTGTTGGAATCGATAGTTTAGTAGTGTTTCTATTCATGGCCTTTGGAGTTGTACCGGCCTGGGTTTAAATCCTTGCTCTGCTCCTTAGTAGCTGTGTGGCCTCAGTTTCTTCACCTACCTTACGGGGATTAAGTAGAGGACTGGGTGTCACACAGTGCATGCCCAATGCAGTGTAAGGGTGCCGTGCGTGGCAGCTGTGCTGATTGCACGCCTAAGCCATGGGCTCTCATATATGGACCCCTGTATTCATTTCCTCTCGCTGCTGTAATAAACTACCACAACAACGGAAAGCTGTCCATTCCCAGTTCTGGAGGCCAGAAATCTGAAACCAAGGTGTCAGCCAGGGCCATGCTCCCTGCAGGGGCCCTGGAAGAGAATCAGTTCCTTGCCTCTTTTAGCTACTGGTGGCTGCCAGCCATGCCTTGGTATTCTTTGGCTTGTGCTCGCATCACTCCAGTCTCTCGCCTGTTTTCACATTGCCTTCTCTGTGTACCTAACCTTCCTCTGCTTTCTCTTATAAGGACATCCTTGATGGTATTGAGGGATCACCCAGGTAATTCAGGATAATCTCCTCACCTCAAAATCCCTGATTCAGTCGCAGCTGCTAAAACTTTACCATATAACATAACCTCCACAGGTTCTAGGGATTAGGACTGACATCTGTGGGAGCACCACTCAGCCCGCGACAGCTCCCTGCCATATGTCAGTCTACCCTTGTGTCTCTGATTTCTAGTGAGGAAGGGAGGAAATTCAAAGTAAAGCAACCACAAATTCATTTAGCCAGAATTCTGAGAGGAATAGGGAGTATCAGTCACTCAAAAACAAAGTAAAGATTTTGTTCCTGTGGTACAGGGACGTGATTTTCAACCTAAACAAGTTTGTACACAGACAATATAGCTTAAAGGTTGACCCCTGGATTCTGGACCTAGATGGCCTGGTCACCTCCCAGCTGCACCTTGTATGTTAAGTGTAACCTTAAGAAATTCAACTTCTCTATGCCTCAGTTTCCTTATCTGTAATGAGAACAATTAGGGTACCCACCTGCAGGGGTGCCTGTGAGGACTAAAAAGGGACCAGTTCGTGGTAAACACTGTGTAGGCGTTAGATGTTACCATGCATATCTGTGCATGTAGTTGGAGAAAAGATTGGAGACCAGGTAGAACACTTGCTTCATTTCTAAAATTAGAAATCCCCACTATCTGCTTTTTCCCTGTAATTTCATTACTTGCTTCTAAGAACATTATACAGAGAACATTCTGGTTAAGTAAGAATCATAGTCATCAGGACACTCATGAACTGAGATTGCCTATGAAATTTTGCACACCAAGAACTGTGCATTACATGAGCAGATGCATGAAAGGGCGGATCCAATATTGTGGAGACTGAGACATAAAATGGGGCCTCTATTGATGAAAAGGAACACAAAATCACAAATGCAAAATTAGGTACAAAAGTGAATTTTTGCATACAATGGGAAGAGAAAGCACAACACATTCCTGGTTCTAGCTGGTCAGGGGAGGCGAGTGAGATGCAAATTCCAGGGGCCGGCCTGTGCATATGCTGATGGTCTAGGTAGTTAAGAGCAGCAGCTCAAAAGGGGTCTTGGCAGGGTGAATGACCCAGTTGACAGTCCTCTCCTGGACCAGGGGCCAATAACATTAAATCCATTGGTCAATAAATTAAGTTTATTACATGTAAACTACAGGCAATTTATTTCCCCTTTTGAAGATGTTACAGATAAAGAAATTTACAGATATGTCTGAACTGACATTCCAGTATGGGATCAGGAAAATACAGTCCTGCGTTTCCTTTTAATTTCTTAGCTTTCATTTAGAAAAAGACTCTCTTTCAGATCCTAGGTCTTACCTGGGTGGAGAAGGGAGCCTGGACGTGTGGGCGTGGGGCCTGTCAGGACTGCAGTGCGTTTTCCTCTCTTGTGCTTTAGTTTCAGGTGCCCAGTGGCTGGGAGAGAAAGCATGTGTTTAAGACTGTGTGTGGTGGGTCCTGATCCCCAGACTTGTCAGTATCATCTGGGTAACTTTGGAAGGGTATTCTAGAAAATACTATCCTGCACAAGCAACCACTGGAAGGTAGACAGAGTCTGTCTACACCTCCCCCTCATTTCTTTTTCTTTCTGTCCTTCTCACCTCTCCTCACCTTCCCCCACCCCCACTCCCCACTGCTATTCTGGAATCTCACACAGATACCAAGTCAAGGATCCACTCCATAACTGGGATCTCTGAAATCCCCAGAAGCATGGATGGCTACTGATGATGGACTTTTGGAAACTTTGACAGGAAAGAAGGAGCTCAATATGGGGGCTACAGGGATGATAAGCTTCCAGCCACTTACCAGATGATTCAAAAGCTGGGTCTGCCCCCTGGTCACACTCGCCAGGCTATGCTGCTCTTGGAGATAAGCTGGTGTCTGCACTGAGCAGGGCAGCTGGGCCAGCTCCGCCAGGCCAGTGAGGGCGACACGCCCAAACCTCCTCCCCTGACAGGAGCTGCGGCACGTGGAGCAGTGTTGTGGATCCAGGGTGGGCCACCACGGAATGAACGCTTCCTCAGGTCTAGGGCTCACCTAAATGGTTCAAGGACAAGCAGACTGTGTTCTTACACAGGCAGGAACAGAACTGGCGTCAGCTTCTTGATAAATGAACTTGATTCCACAGAGTGAGTCAGAGTATCGTCCTGTTAATAAACATGTACAGTAGCCATTTATTCAAACATTCATTCAGTAAACAATTCTTAACACATGTCAGGCACTTTACAAGTAAAAGATACAAGGAAAAATTTTGCAAGTATAATTATAAAACATATGAGTATACGAAAAACAATACAGCATAATGTGATGATTTTTTATAGTAGAAGACAAGTAGAACTTTAAGGAAGTTAAGAAACAGGAATGATTAACTATATATGTGCGTGTGTGTGTCTGTGTGTGTGCAGGAGTTTCTCATCCAGACCAGGGAAATGTGATTTGTTTTCAGATGCAACCTAACGATCCAAGTGTTTCCTGACAGTATAGCTCTTTTCCCAGTAAAACTAGCTCCTCCTCCTGCCTTCCCATCAGGGTCACCATCCAGTGCACTGTGAGAGAAAGGGGATCGTTTCCCATCCCTTCCTGAGGTGAGGCTGCTGTGGTGCAGCCCTCCCTCCACTGCAGCCCATCCTTACTGCCAATCACAGCTTCTGGGAAGGCTGAGCCATCCCTCCTTCTCCTTCCACTGGACCTATTTCCATTCTTCCCCAAAGCTCCCCTCAATCCAAGCTGTCATATGGACAGACTTATGGAGAGATTGGAGGTTATGGAAGGAGTCACAGGATAATGAAGAAAGTAAACTAAAATTATTTAGAAAATCGAATGTCTTTAAAATGCCATAGCCATTGCCTTCCCAAGAAAATTCTCATGGCCCTTCGTGAGCTCCATGCCTGCTACCTTCTCTCCCTCCATCCCTCTCCAGGGACCAGGTGTGTTCCTGGGGACACAGACCCTGTGGAGTCTCTTTGCTTCCTTGAGGAAACTCAAAATTCTGATTACCGCGTTCAGGCATAAATTTAGCGCTCTATGGCCCTGCATCTCCAGGTCAGTTTCATAAATCGAGAGCACACCATCATATCTATTTCTCTAGAAACTTCTTTCCTAGATACAGAAAAGCAGCAGTCATTTTGTTGTTGTTAAAGTATTTAGCTGTCACCCTTGGAATGGGGAGAGATGGAGTAAAATTGAGTCTTACAGGCCTGAGTCTCCCATGGAGGCCCCTATCGAAGAAAGTGTGGGAGCATCGCGGAGGCCAGGGGAGGAAGGTCCCCAAGAGGGACGGGTGACTGGATTGACAGTCTGCACGTCTGTCTGTTGGGGGGGTGTCCTGGGCAGCTCCCTTGAATCCTGCTACTCGGAAGTGCCATAGATTTGACGTTTTCTCTTTCACCTCAAACTTGTGGCTCAAAGCCCTGAAAGGATCCAAAAGCTCCTGTGACGGCCAGTCAGCAGCCTTTGTGTGCCTGGCGGCATGGATGGTAGGCATCTGGCCTCTTCTCTCTCCTTGCCAGCTCCGGCCAAGTAACCTGGTCACGAGGCCTCAGATAGTTCAGAATGAGAATAAATGACAATTTAAAAAAAAGAGAAGAGAGAAACCTGTTATGAATTAAATGACCTAAGTTATGTGAAAAAAAATTTTTTTTTTAATTTAGGTCATCTAGGATTTAGGTCTTCTTGCATGCCTTCTGAGGATTTTCTCTCTCCTGCTCTGAGAGATCACTTCTAGCTCATTCTGAGGACTGTCATTCTGGGGCCAACTGGGCTCCGCAGGCGTGCTTATTCAGCGTCCATCCCTTTGTTTTCACTGTCCTCTCATGGACGATCTTGGTGAAACCTCATTGCTGACCGGGTCTCCTTCCCCAGCACTTGGCTGGAAGGGGCCCTCCTTGGAAACAGTCATTGGGTTCAGGCACAGTCATCCCCTGGCAGTCTACCTGGCAAGTGGCAAGCATTGCTGCCCCCACACAAGGCCAGGAACCACACTGGGTTAAATGGGTGCGAGCGCTTGGGGTAGTACTTGGCGCCTGGGCGGTAGCTCGCCCTCTGGGATAGAAAGATGAAACAGAACACAGTGACGTTACATCCACGGAGACTCAGGATGTATTAAACCCAGCCTGCTAGGGAAAGGGGACAGGGAGCAATTGGGAGCAAGAATGCTATGCTTATTAGCTTTATCAGCTTTAAGGATCCAGAGGGAATTCCACTGGAGAAATGAATGCAAAGAAAGAAGCCTAAACGAGCAAGAGGCAGTGACCCCGGGGCTCTGACACCATTGGGTGGCAACTTCCAGCTCACAGCCACCAACCCTGCCTCACTGAACCCCCTTTCCTGAGCTCCTGTCACACTTTCCATACTTAGTATACATTCTGGCATTTCTATCACACATTGTCTTATGTAGTTTCCCAACTGTGGTTTCATGTATATACATTATCTCTTCCCAACTTGAACATAAACTCCTGGAGGGCAAGACCATACCTGACAACTGGCAAAAAGTATGGGTATAACCAGTTTTTAAAACTTGTGTACTTGCTATAAGAAAGACAATGCAATCAAGTCATTGTATCGTGCATGGAAGTAAATAAATAATTATTGTAAAGAAACAAACCAGCATGTTAAAAAAGCATTCTCTACCTAACTTCCTGGTCCTAAAAAATTTAAATATACACTAAAGTAGAGAAAATAGTCTATCCCCCATATAACCATTACCAAGAGTCCAGAAATTTCAGGTTTCCACCACTCTTACTTCATTCATCCTTCTTTTTACCCGGAGTAAAGTAAAATTTTAAACACAAATCTCAGATATGTTACTCACCCTGATATACTTCAATATTCATCTCCAAAAAATCGGGACATTTTCCTTCATAACCGCCACGCTTTCAGCACCCTGATCAGCATCGACTTAAAATCAATCATTATTTCTGGATATCATGTAACCTTCCCTGATTGTTTCCAAAGAGCAATAACATCATTTAAAAGAAGGCCTGTTTCTCAGCCTGTCACAGGGGATCATGCTAGGAAGTAACAGGAGAAGGCAGTAGTTAAATTCAAGGTCAGTTCTTACCTGGCCAGACAACCAAAGTCTGAGAATCATAGTCATAAGCTCAAGGCTGGCTACTTTCTGTCCTGACTGTAGGACTGACCCAGAGTCCAGCTTTCCAGAGAGAAGCTGCTGTGTTCCAGGCAGCTGATGCTGCTCAGAGGTGTGTATGTGTGTGTCCAGCATAAGGGCCATCTCTGTGGCACTGAAGCGGGAATAGGTTTCACGAGGTTGTGATGGAATTCAAAGGGGCTACAGATTTAGATGAGACAAAAGAATGCATCTTAAGTTTTTATTAATTTTTCATGGAAATTTTGAATGTTTTTCAACTGTAAATACAGGCAGCAAACCACAGAAGCATTAGTATTTGTGACTATCACCAATGGAAACTAAACTGCTTTGATATCACTTTACAGTTGTTGCAGATATCTTCAAATATGGGGAATACTCATTATGCCTTAGAAATTATGTTAATTACTTTCTCACCTCTAGATCTTGTTTTTTGTTATATAACATGTCAATAAAGGAGCACATTGTTTTGTTTTTTATTTGGATAGCTGCATTTCTATATACTTGAGTTCCCTTGTAGTCCTGTGTGCTTTATTTGACACATTTTAAAGCAGCATTCTGGGAAAGAGTCCATAGGCTTCACCAGCCAGCCAGAGGAATCCGTGGCACACGGAGAAAGATCCCTGGGGTCACGGCAGCCTGATTAAGATGCTCAGAAAACCTAGGAGCTGAGATGCAGAGAGTAGGGGACAAAAGTGAATTACCCCTCGACTGGTTCGTAAGGTTTTGAACTTTGAACATAATAACTAAGGGTAAGAAAGCAGCCCCTCTATGGAGCCAGGAAGTCACTGTAAGAGCTGTATGAAGCTCATCTCCAAAATGACATTCTCCTAATGCTGCCGTGTGAGTCACAAACTTTGGCCAGCTCTTCTGAAAGGATGCTCAAAGTCTTTTAGAGGCAGAGGACTATAAAAATCTAAGGTATTAATAGAAATCCTCCTACCTCAGGCTGTGGCTCCTCCCACGGCCTTCCTGGCAGCACATAGGGCTTCCTACCAGGCTGCCTGTGTGGAGGACTGCTGGAGACAGCCCTCAGCTGTCTGAAGCCATATCAACTCGCTGTCGTCAACAGGGTGAGAGGGGGGAAAGTGATTTGCCTAAACACCATTTTCTGAAAAATGGAAGCAATGCCAGTTGCCACCTAGCTCACAGGATTTTAGTTCAGTTGCACAGTATATATTAAATCCTACGAGTGTCACGTTAGCGTATCATGAAAAAATTACCAAGCTGTTAGGAACAGAGGGTAAGGAAAACAGCTACTGCTGAGATCGCATAGACTCATATTCTCTACCTGCAAAATCACCGAACTTGTTTGCTTCTCACTGGCTAATGACTAAGATGCAGTGCCTTATAGCGTAACCGCCTCATACAGTAACCATATCTTTAAATTCTCCAGGCAAGGAAAAAGTTAGTCATTTTTGCTTTCCACAGCCCAGGCACTTATCAGCCCTTGAATTTCACATGCACGTTCAGTGTGACTTTTGGCAAGTGCGTGCTAACAATGATCAAACATTAAAAATAGCTGGCAACCATTCACATTAACTCCAAACTGGAAATGACCCAAAGGTCCATTAATAGCAGAATGAGTTAAGTCGTTTGTGGCACATTCTGACAAGGAAGTACTACCCGGCAGTGAGAATGAGTGACCCATTGCTACTAGCAACAACATGTATCAGTCCTACAAGTGTGAGGAGAGGGAAAGAAGCCAGACAGAAAAACGTACACACTGGGTGCTTTCCTGTACACAGAGTTCACAAAGAGCAGAGCGAGCTGGGCATTAGAAATCAGAGCAGTGGCCATCCCGGATGGCGGGCAGTGGGCAGGAGATGTGAGGAGGCGCCTGTTGGTACTAGTCCTACTTTTTTCCTTGACGTGGGTGCTGGTTACTTGGATGTATTCATTTTGTGCAAATTCATCAAGTTGTACATCTAGAGTTTGTGCACGTCTCTGTGTCTGTGTTACGCTTGAACAAAAATTCAGGATTAAAAAAAAAAGACATGGACAGGGTCCCAAAATGTTTTCTTTTTTTTTTTTAATATACCCTCCTCTGGAAGGCATACCTTAGAGAAATGTGGTATTTGAGAATACTGTTAAAAATTCTGCAGTTCTTAACCAGGGGTTCTGGTAATATGCAAGGTAATAAAAAGTAAGCTATCATGACCACCCCTCATTGCGTTATAATTCCTTTTATCGACATATTTGTTCGTCTTAAATGACATCATAAAGCCAGCTCTGATCTGTCCTAATGACTTGTTAAAATGGCCTTAAATAAAGGCAGCAGTGATGAGAACAGCTTTACCAGGAGCTTCTCCCAAGGAGGCAGGGGATGGGGTGGTTTTGCCCTGACAAGGGCACCCAGCCAAGCCTATGCAACAAGGACTGATATCTTCTCTTGCTCAGCTCCCATTGTAGTGCCTGCAGCTGGAAGAAGGGGAAACTTCTAATGGATCTTCCTAGAGAGGCCATTTTTGCTAATTGGTGGACCCAAATGAGTTCCATTTTAGAAGGAGGACTCACTAGGGATTCAGCCCTGCTCCTGTCCCCCACAGGGCCCTCTCTTCTGCTCAGCACTGCTGTGTGGAGCGCTGTCCCTCCTTCCCCCAGACCTACCTTCTTTTAAGAAGCTTTTGGGAACCCTCTCCTTTCTTGTCTGTTTCCCTTTCATCCCCCCGATCCATCCTATCCAGAGCAGAGCTGAACCCTAGGGCCACGTGTTTCCCTGTTTGCTTAGTAGGGATAAAAGGTAGGAGTCCCATCTGTGAGTCACTGAACCCTCATTTCCTAGCTTAATGCTTGCTGTCTAGGAGGAATTGTTCAAAGAAGGAACTGCACGTTCTTCATATTTCCTTTCACCCTTTTGCATGTTTGTCTTTCTCTTATTCTGGGATACTCGTTCTGATTATCAGTGTAGTATAGTGCAAAGAGAGTGTCTGTCGGGGTCAGACAGATCTGATGCAGTGATCCCACCAGTCACTTGTCACTTGTTAAACCCTGGGTTTCAGTTTCCTCAACTTTAAAGTAGAATTGATAGTCTGTTCCTTGCAAGGGTCTGGGGAAGATTATATAAACAAATGTACTCAGTTTCTAGAACAATGTTTGCACATAGCATTGTAAATTCATGCACTTCCTCACTCACACTTTCGGTAAATATTAGCTAAGTTTGGAATAGATGCCAGAAACCAGGCTAGTTGTGATTCAAAAAAATAGAATTCCCACTCTCACTGCATGCAGAATCTTGTGGGAGTGTATATATAATCAATAAATGCAAAACAAACTTCTTCCCTTATGGGTATTATAATAGAAATATAGAGAGAGTTATCAGTCTATCTATCTTTTATTTAGCTGTCCAGGCATTCATTCCTCTGTATATGTATGGAATTCTTCTATCTGTATCTTTATGTAATAATATTAAGTACTATGTGTTTGCTATTATTAATAACAATATTATAACTATACATAAAGAGAAATGTATGCCATAAAATTACACCTATATACATATCTAGGGATGTTTACATTATGATTATTTGGGGGGCATAGGATTTGGGATAGGTTTTTCAATTTCTTCTTTAAACTTTTTTATACATGAAATCTCTAGAAGCAGCCATTTAAAAAAACTGGCTTTATGAACTAAAAAATTTTAAAACCTAGACCAAATGGAAAAATATTAAATGCCAAAATTGGCATAAGAAACAAAGAACTTGAATAGATCAGTAAGTTTTAAAGAGATTAAGTTATAATTGACAACCTCTCATCTCCAAAAACTGTAGCCCCAAAAGGCATTTCAGGTGAGTTCTATCATACACTCAAGGAACAATACGTTTCTATTCTTACTTATAAATTATTCCAGAAGAGACAAAAAACAAAGCTGCCAAGCTCATTTCATAATATTGGTATAATCAGATGAACACAGTATAAAAAAGGAAAGAAAGAAAGAAAGCTATGCCCCTTTCTCTTATGCAAGTAGATGAAAAATCTTTTAAAATATTAGCTAATTAATCCCAACAATATGTTTTAAAATAATACAGTTTGATTAATGAATGGTTCATCATTAGGGATTCTTCCAACATAATTCAGAACATTAATAGATTAATTTTTTAAAATCTCATAATTTCAATTGATGCAGTAAAAGCATTTGATAAAGTCTTTACTTATTTATGATAAAACTCTTAGCAAACTAAGAGAAGAAAAGAATTTCTTTAATTCTTTGAGTGGATGCTAGTGATAGTCTAAAGCCCTTAGCAAATGTTTTTCTTATTGGAGACAGTTTAAGTGTATTCCTTCTAAGACTGGAAACATGACAAATATTCTGTCAGAAACCACTGTGTAATACAACCAGTACTATAATATTGGAAATCCTGGGCAACACTGAAGGAAAGAAAGGTAACAAATTATCAGTTTTTGCAGGTGATATATTTATCTGCTCAGAATAACCGATAGAATCAATAGGCAAACTATAAGAACTTCACTCGTATATGACCGAATTATAAGAGTACTTCTGAATTATAAGAGTACTTCCAACACAACTAAAAAATGCTATAAAAAAGCAAGATACCATCTCCATGTTAGCAACAACTAAAAAATGTCTACACTTAACATAACCAAGAATATATAAGTTCTCCTTGAGAAAACTTAAGCATTCTAATAAAGGACAGGAAAAAAACCTGAGTGAATGAGAGACATTCCTTATTTTTAAATGAGAAAACTTAATATTGTAAAGATATCAACTCTTCCTACATTTATCTAATAAATACAATGTAATCTACCAAAATTCCAGTTAGATCTTTGGGATCCATGATAAATTTATTCTAAAATGTGTCTGATGTTGAGCTGTAGAGGATTTCTTAAGCAGAAACTTCAAAAAATCCATGTGGTATAAAATTGATTGCTGAATATATCAAAGTTAAGGGTCTCTGTAGCACAAAGGGCACGTGTATAAAGTTAGAAATGTATTTCAAAATAGGAAAAGAGCCTTTACAATGTTTCGAATGGGCAAGGGATTCCTACCTAGAATATAGAAGAACAAATCAAATAAGAAATCAAATCAAACAAATCAACAAGAAAAAGACAGAAACCTAAATAGAAAAATGGGCAAAGTATATCAACAATCAAGTTACAGAGCAATAAACTAAAAAAGCTAATAAATCATAAGTGGCTCAGCAAGTTAACATAACAGTGAGCTCTAGTTTCACCTATTTGAGTGGAAAATATTAGCTGAATTATGCTCTGTGTTGGCTGGATATGAGGATGTGTCCTACTGGTGAGAGTAAAGATGGTGCCGCCTTTGGGAAGCCCAGCCTGTACTATTCAGGCAAGTAAACCTGTGGCCTATAAAATGGCAAGATTGAAAGCAGGGTAAGGAAATCAGAGGGGAAAACAGCAAGGTTTCTGGTTTACTGGACTGGGCAGTCAGTTGACAATACCTAAGGGAACAAAGAATGAGGAGGAGCTGGTTTGGGGCTAAAGATGATATTTTCAATTTTGGACCTGTCATGAACTTATGGGGCACCTGGATGAAAATAGTAGGTACTCAATCAATATACACTTCTCCCCATTAAATAAATTCCCTTTTTCTTCTATGTTTAGGAAGGATTGTATCTGAATTTGTAATACTCTCCAACTTAAATTCTGTTCATTTTTATTATTTCAGGGCCAATGATTCTATTAACCTCTTCTCAATAATGAAAGAATAAATAGATAAGAGTGATTTTTTCAGATCATCAAACTTTTAAGCTATGGTTGGGAATGAGTGAGGAGATATCCCTACTTTTTCCAAGTCACCTAATGTCAACATTCTTGGATGTATTTTTTAAAGTGAGTCAAAGAATACTTAACATACATCATTTCAGAGTGGAAAGCTCATGTATATTGGTGTCGTAAAATCTGAATTTAAAAAGCAGCTCTACCGCTAGCAAGCTATGCAAGCAATGTTGGGCAAGATACTTAGCCTTACGACAAATGGGACTAATAGTAATTACCTTTCTGTAATGGTAATAGGATTAAATAAATTCACATAGACTTATGCTAGACATGTAGTAGATGTTTCATAAAGGCCATTATTATATTATCATTATTATTATTATTATTAATAATCTCATAAAATCATTGACCTCTACTTTCGAGTGTTATCTTACTAATTCTAAATTTCACAGAACAGTCTCCATCAGCACTGTCCGGTAGAAATGTGACTCGAGCCCCAATAGGACTAGAAGTCAAGCCCCTTATGTCATTTAAAATTTTTTAGCAGTCATATTAAGAATGTAAAAGAAACAGGTGAAACTGATTTTAATAATATTTTTTATTTAACATATACAGAATGTGACCGCATGTGGCCAGTATCATAGTTATTGAGATATTTCACATTTTTTTGTATTGTTTTCAAAATCTGGTGTGTATTTCATACTTAGAACGCATTTCAGTTTGAACAAGCCACATTTCAAGTGCTTCACCACATGTGGCTACTGGCGATTGCACTGAACAAAGGCAGGTCTAGATACTTGTTTTAAATCCTGCATTATTTAAACATTCTCGTTAATATCAACAAGTTCCTCTGTATCGGTCTCAGATAGTAAGTTTGTCTAAGAAGCAGCATGGTATTTTTTTCCCTACCTCGGTCATTAGAAATGGAGGTTTCTTTGGAACAGTCAGGAGGCCTTTCCTGCTGCAGGCAAGAGGTCCTTGTGAACGCTGCCTCTTCTCATTTAGTCCCCGGAGCCAGGCTGAGCAGGGCCTTGGGAGGCTCCGTCCAACTAGTCCAGGGAGCAGCTTGGGTTGCACCTTGAGGTCTGCAGGTTTTCTGACTCTTCTCCGCAGGGTTCAGAATATTAATTCACAAATCTTATTCCCTCCAAGACCTGGGACGATTCAAAGTGCACCAGCCGTTACACAAATGGGAAGGAGGGAGGCAACTTTTTCCATTTGGGGCTCACTCATTTTCCAGTGCGATCGAGCAGACCATTTGTTGTGCTTGGAATTGGCCTGGAATGAGATAGAGAAGAAAGAAGTACATATGGCATAAGCTTATGGTAACCAGACATTGGGTAAGACAATTATTAACAATACTTGAAACAAATGAAAATGTATGAAATTACTACCTTTCTCTGCAATACCTTATGGAATATCCTGCTTTGGGTGGAAAGGTGACTAGATGACTTATCTCAGATACATTTAAAATCTATTATTCTCTATTTTCTGAAATAATAATATAGAGACTTTTTTTGTAAAAATGCATAACATGAAATTTGCCATCTTAACCATTTTTTAAGTGTACAATCAGTGTTATGTGTATTCATACTGTTATGAAACAGATCTTTAGAACTTCTTTATCTTGTAAATCCGAAACTCTATACACATTAAACAATAACTCCCTTTTCTCCTTTCCCCCTGGGCCCCTGGTAGCCACCATACTATTTTCTGTTTCTTAGACTTTATTTTAGATAACTCATATAAGTGGACTCATACAGTATTTGTCTCCCTGTGACTGGCTTATTTCACCTAGCAAAATATCTTCAAGGTTCATCCATGTTGTGAGAACATTTTTATAGTACATTTTTTAAAAAGTTAACTATTCCAGATCTGTCATTATTAAAAAATGCATTTGACTTTTTCACCAAACTTTTACTGAGCAAGAACTATATGCTACATGTTATATATGTGAAGCCTGTTTTCATGTTGGGCGACTGGAAAGCTGGCATCTTCAGTCTCAACTTAATGTAGCCATGATTGTCACTTCCTTCCTTGACACTTATTCCAGGAAGCTCTAAAGAATGTGCTGGGGTATATAGAGCTTTGCGTCCAATTTAAATTCTATCCATGCTCTTCAGCCAGGCACTTCGTTACTCCATGTTTTCTCACTGTCCTAGGGGATGATTCAGGTCCAAAAATTATGGGGTATATATGGGGTAAAAAGTAAGGATAGAGTATGTGAATGGACTTGAATAAAGTGGGGGACAATGCATAAGCTCAATATTTCATGCTCATTGACTTGGGTGGCTTGCAGGCTGACAGTAGAGAGGCTGGCCAATAGCAAAGAATCCCACACCACCAGACTCTGTCCCCACCCTCTGTCTTTCCCATTCCCAACACTCTTAACATTTCCAAGTGAGCAGCAGGGAACTCAGCCCTGCCACATGTATCTTAGGTCAAAGAGGGAAAGTACAGTGCTCCAATGTGGGATTCCCAGCCTGAAAGGAACCAACTGTCTTCTGATAAACAACACTTGAGTTTTTTATTTTTTAAATGAAGGCTTTAAACTGACCTTCTTTTGAAATGGGCTAGACAAGATAAACAGGAGAGATTTTGTTTCCCTTCATCCTGGAAAAATAACATTTCTCCCTTTCCAGCTCAGTACACTTGACTGAATTGGATAGGAATCTATTTTCTCTGGAAAGATTTATTTGCCCAACAGTCATGTTTTTGTATATGTGTGTGTGTTGGCAAGAGGTGATAGATTTTTTCCAGAACAAGGGTCGTCTTGTTCACAGTTTAAAGGGCCCCAGAAGTTGACTAAGGAATTTAGTATTAGGGAAAGCTCTTGCAGCCTTCATTAATGCTATGTACAGACTCCAAAGCATCTCAAGTTGGCCTGGGCGTTAGGACAGGTTGGTGAGTGTGCTGGGGGGTGACTCTGTGGTGCCATCCCAGTCACCTCAGAGGACATCAACACATCTCTTCTTTCTTCACCTTGATCTCAAGACATGACATGTGTCTGTTAGGAAGCATTTGGGTTTCTAATTTTCAAAGGGAGAAATTGTTTCCAAAAAAGCTAAGCAATATTTGAACAAAGCCATGTGGAAAAGCTTTCTCTCCCCACAACCAGACTTCTTTTCCCATCTGCGGACACATGTGACAGCATCAAGCAAATAAGATGCAAGTTCCTTTCTAGCCAAATTAGAGAGAAGTCTCATAGAAATGAATTATCAGGTATCCCTATACCCTGTCTTCTTCTCCACTCAGCTTCACAAAAGATTAGTACCACATTGGAAATTTTAGAGCACATTTGTCCTACTCTTTGGACAATGGGCTCCACCACTTGAATTTTCTCTCATTGTGTGCCAGGAATTAATATCATATAAAATAAAATGGTATACCTTGGGATATTTTCTTGAGAACATTTCTTTGAATGTAAATGACCAACTTACTGGTCTTGAGGCATTTTACCATCAAAAAAAGTTGAATACATGTTTATATTCTAACACGGGATATGCAATATATTTTAAGCTGGAGATTCTTTCCCATGATTTTTTTGTTTCCAAGTCACTGCTGGCTGGATTCAACTGACAGTTCAGCTGGATTTTGTACAAGTGACTTTTCACTCAGTTGGTCTTTGCCTTGCCAAGTGTGACTGGCCAATGTAAAGGAAAGGAAAGGTGTTTTTCTTTTTAGCATGAACATTGAAATTTTTACCACATTTTCCATCGCCCAGTGTCTGTTTTCAAGGAAGCACAGATCGGCAGAAAACAGAGGAGTCTGAGATTTCTCCTTTGTAACTTTTGCTCCCAGCCTCTTAGTGCATTTAATTTAGCAAAAGTCCATGCAATTAAATGAGGGGAACATGTAATTTTTCTTTGATGGCAAAATGGTTTCCATGAGGAGAAACTGGCTGATGGCATTGACTCTGAAGTGTTGCTGGAAGACTTCTCAGCCATCAGGCACCCTCCTTCAGTACCCAAGCCGCCGGCATTCCTTGGGGCTGGCAATACTCAGAGTGTGGGACAGCTTTCTGCTTAGTAAGTGTATACCTTCTCGAGGCATTTTTAACTTTTCCAATTACACTCCTATTGTGTGCTGAAGTCCATGCCCTTGGAATAATTAGAAATGTCACCAATCCATATGGTGTTCTTTATTACCCCGGTTTGAAGATAGTTGGGACTGACTCTGGGCTAAATGGGTTCACACTTGCCTTAAAGTTACCCAGCACAGCAGCTCTAAAAGAGTCAGCAGGCATCTCTGGGAAAGACTCCAAAAGTTTTCCAGGACAGGTCCAGGCTTCTCTTCCTGGCCTGTTCTCCAAAATATCTACTCCATGCTTGGTGTTAAATAAATATTAATTGGAAACAATGACCATGAGGTAAATGAAAGAAGAGGAGAGAAAAGTGGAAGCTTGCTGCATGCACATTAGCGAGATAAAACAGAGGTGAACATGCAGTAGACCTGGGCCTGATTCTCAGTCTCCTGGCTGTTCTTGCAGGGCTTCCAGGCACACGAAGCTTCCTGGTCTTTCTCTGCCATGATCCCTTCTGTGAATCAACTCCAGTGTGCCCCGCAGTCGGCCCCTGCGTCCTTACAGCACTGCTGTCCTTTCCTGCCCCCTGTTCCCCTCTATGCTGAGAACCCTGTGGGGGTCACTGCTTCTCTTCCTCACTTGCTATTCTTCCCCTCCTGGCAATGGCCTCAGGGCTTGGGGAAAACTAACACCAGCTTCTTCACGGAGAAGCAGGCAGGCAATCTCCAGGATGGAATGTTACACAAGGCTGGATGGACCCTGCACTCTGGATTTCTGCACTGAAGACAAGTGGCAGCTGCCTGGAGTTGTAAGGAGATCATAGGTGGGATGTTAGCATCTGTCACCTACTTGTCAAGGCTGATTGTTCACAGAGCTGCAATCCTTACTGGGTGGTGGACAACCTTAATGTCACAGAATGGGGTGAAAATAGATGATCTTAGCAGTGGCTTCAGAATTTGTCCTGCTTGATGAGCTGGCCTAGTGATGACTTGAGCAAGAAGATTAGGCCCCAGGGGAGGTATGGGAGGAAAAGATAGAAAAAAGGGAGGGTTGGATTTCTGTGTACATACAAAAAAGACAGTGTAATACTTTTTGCTGGTGAGGCTGAGAGTAGAAGGGAGGGGAGGGTGGTAAACCACCTGGTAGGAGGTTTTGGTACATCGAGAAAGGTATTTTAGCATATCAGTTTTTAACTGTTTTATTTGTTTGCACTGGTATGATGTATACTCCTCTAAGTCTTCAGTAAAGGACATAAAGTATTTATAACTCACAATAAAGTACATATAAAGACTCTGTGTGTATGTGTGAAAATCAAGAGACACTGTGGATTTTCTACATCCAGATTCACATGTTCGAGAAAGCCCACAGTGGACTGTGAAGTGATACACGTTGAGACACAGAGTCAATATTTCAATGGGAGGAACTGGAACTTGACCTGCAGTATCAAAAGGCACACCTTCCTTAGGCATCTAGAATCCAGGAGGCAGAAGGAATCAAGGCTCCTCATGGGAATGGCAGGCAATTTATTTGAGACTCAGAGGACAGATTTTGTTTTCCTCTGATGCCTTGGTTAAATCAAGAGCATATTTAGCAAAGCAGAGGGAGAGGACTAGGAGGAGTCATTTATTGACTTGGTTTGAGTCTAGTAGTATTACCCAGGAAGAAAGACAAAACCAAAAGAAATTTGAAACTTCTGTCTAGTACTTTGACTCTATTGAAAGAGCTTCTCACCTTCCTTCAAAAAAATTTATGGATCACAGACGTATGGAGTCATCCCCCAGTGTTGTTCATGACCTAAATCTAACAAGGGCCATAGAGCATGTGAATCTAACCTCTGGGACCAACTACCTGGACTTGACCTCCCTTACTTGTAAGTGACCTTATGCAAGTTCCTTGACCTTCCTGTGCCTCAGTTTCCTCTTTCTTAAAATGGGGATAATCATAGTTCCTAGATCATAAGGTCCTTGAGAAGATTAAGTGAGTAAGTATGCAGAAAGCACTTAACATGGTTCAGGTACATGCAAAGCCTGAATTATTACTGCCTTATCACAGGAAGCTGAGAAAGAGATTATGATAGCAAATTTACATTCATATCTCAATCCTCCCAACAATTAAATTTCATAACAATGGGACATTATCAAAGTTATTTTCTCAGCTGAAGACCTGAGACTAAGAAAGATAAGTAAATTTTCTAAGGTCACATAACTGGTTGGAAGCAGATGTCTTTGTGGATCATCTGTTAGGTACATTCACACAACAAAATTAAAATGATTGACTGTAGCTCACACAGGGAATAGTACAGTATCTTACATAGTATTTAAATAGAAAGGGAAAACCAAACAGGAAATAGCTATGTTAAGCGCACTAGCTTAGCCACACACCATTTTAAATGGGAAAGTGTAAAATGAAATGAAACCATTAAAATTCATCTCTGAGCAGGAAGTACATGGGATAAGTGGTGGGCAGAGCTGGTGTGTCTGAAGAGGTCTTCGTTTCTCTCTTTCTGGTCTGTAATTGCTCTAATTTTTTAAACAATATTAAGATTAGATTTAGCTAACCTTTCAGATATTAAATATATTTGTATTAGTTAAAAGAGAAACAATGTTTCTTCTTAAAGCTATGTCTAAAGCAGAAGTCTCTTTACTCTTATTAGGCAGTTTCGGCAAGCCTCCTTTACTTGAGGTTAGTTTCCATATCCCCCTTGTGGCTTAGAGCCTGATACGGACCCACCTCTGGGGGGTGGGCTTGAAGGTTGGAGAGACTCCTGTTGCTTGTACCATGCTAGACACTGGTATCCATCATCCCTTTTTCCCCACCACCATCTTCTGTGGGTGTTTCTACGTCCTTTTAAAGATCAGGAAACCGAGGCACAAGGAAGTTAGCTTACTTATGTTCTCACAGCTACTAAGTGGGGCACCAGGTTCCAAACCGAGGGCCTTTGGCTCCAAAGCTGTTATTCATAATTTGCCTCTGGTAGCTGAAGATGAATCCAGATTAAATCAAGTTCCAAGCCAGGGTTAGTTGCTAGAAGACTCAAATCATCCATTTATACATGTGTGAGAAAGAGGTAGATATTCAGGTACTTCCGTGAAATTACCAGACAGACAAACAAAACTCAAAAGGCCCTTAGAATTGGCAGCTGACCAGGGCAAAACCTGCGATTCTCCTATTTTTCACATGTAAAATAAATGGCGTGTTTTATTCCAGTGAATGATATGCTCCTACAGGTGTACTCAGGGCTGTGATAAATTTGCTACATCTCTTCCACTGAAGAAGGCCTATTAGAAGGCGGGTGAATCCCATGTGATTATTAGAGCCATAACTTTGAATATATCCTCATTTATATAAAATATCACATCATTTCCTAATTTCAGCACTTCTACCTGTGTTTGTAATAAACTATAGGCAAAACACCAAAAAGCTACCATTCAGACACGTTTAAAGTATAAATGGAATGGCACGGTGGATGTGTATTTCAGAGCGTTTTCAAAGGAGCAATTGTTCTGTTTTGTTCCTTTTTCATTCTTTGTGTGTGTGTGTGTGTGTGTGTGTGTGTGTGTGTGTGTGTGGTGAGCCGTTTATGCTCTGTTTCCTTCAGTAGAACTGACTTACCCAGAGTTCACAGACTCAGCCTCTCAGGGCCCTCTTAGTGCCTCCTTCACATGTCACTGTTTCTCTCCTTTGTCCCCTTTCCTCCATCAGGTAGTCTCTGTTTTACTTCTGGACTACTGTCTATTTACTTGTACCTTTGCCTATTTTCCCTACAATCTTTTCATTTCACTGTTGCTAAATGAGTGTCTCCAAAATACAGTTTAAATACTATCATTTTATTATAACCAAACCCTAAAGAGCTACCCAGACCCAGTGCAGACTCCTCAATTTCACCCCTCAGGAATCTCACCATATCCTCCCACCAAGATTCCCAGTGTCCATCCCCAACGCCCCAGACACAGTATGATAGGGAGTTGGTGCCTGCATTTCTCTTTGCTCATCCATCTTTCAAGGTCCTGTTCATCATTCTCCAAACACTTCTTGCCTGCTTCTCTCGTTCATTTGAACCCTTTTGTCATAACATGGGCAGAAATTGCTTTGTCTCACTATAATTTCTACTATTAACTAGTTCTCTGGTCTCTTGCCCTCCCTCTACTACACACACACACACACACACACACACACACACACACACGGAGAATTGTCATTTTCTTGGCAGTTGGGACTTGTGTCCTGTTATGGGTGACAGGTGTTTGGACAGACAGGTTCCTCCCACCCCTCAGGGTGCTGGGACAGGCTTGGAAGCACCCTAGCCCCTGGGCCAGTGGCCTCTGGCTATTAGCCCAATGTTTCTCACAGACACTGTATGTGGGTCCTGTTATGAAAAAGGCTGGTTTTAGTTGAAGCACTGATCTTAGTTGAATTAGGGCAAAACCATGAACATGTAGGTGCAGTGGGAATTGGCTCTGCTTGGATTTGGTGTCCCCTCTGTGGGCACAACAGCAAAAGCTGGGAACTTGGAGTCAGGCACTGTATCCCAAGCTCAACCCTTACATCTGTGTCACTAGGAGCAAATCATCTAAACTTCCTGGACTTCAGTTTCCTTGGGGATTATTTTCTTTGGGATTGTTTTTTTTAAGCTGGCTTTATTTGCAGTTTCCAGCCTCTTCCCCCATTTTGGTCAGGGCAGCTCCCTATGATCGGCTTCATATGGTGGGGAAGCAGACAGACCTCTCCCGGAGAAAGAATCGCCTGCTATAAAGTGTCCACAAGCCACTGGACTCAGCGCTGTCCGCCCTCCCCTTCAAGGCTCACATCCTCAGAGTCAATGGAAGCCTGTCCCCTAGCACTCTGTTGAAAGTAAGTAAATGAATATACTTCAGGCCACAACTTTCTAATTGTTAAAATAGATTGTTTTTCTGGTCTGGTCACTGGATCGTTTGTGTTTCGGGGGGAGGGCAAAAGCTTTAATGATATGGGTGTTAATTCCATCCAGTCTAAGGCAAAATCTATTCCTTTTCCCCTGGAAGAGGAATGTGAACAACTCTTGGGGGCACTAGATGCCATAGATTTCCTTTTCAGATGGCTTAATTCCCCCCCTTCTAATTAAATATTATATGACTGTGAGCTAATTTTAGAAAAATGCCATCTTCAGGTTTTGTGCTTTCATTTATTAATTTGACAAATAATTGCTTCTGGTATATCATGGTTTGCCCCAAAACAGTAGATTAGATGTTTTGTGCATTAGGTGACCTCTACAATTATTTTGAACACTCCTTCTTACTCTGTGTATTGAGTACCTTCTCTCTGGCTGTAATGGTTGGTGCAGATTCACAAATGACTCCGTTCATTCACAACAGAACTGGGTCAGAACAACCTCCCGAAACCTCTGTTTCTGAACCTGATCCGTGGAAGGTGGTTAGTAGTAAATAAAGGATAGTGGAGTCTGAATGAATTACGGAACTCAGAATCAAACCCTGTAACTAATAGGCCCCGATTCCATCTCGGATAGGAACTTTTAGAAGATTCTAAATGCATGCTTTCTTCTCTCTGTTTATGTAATTGTGGCTTATAACAGTGTGTTTTTCCACATCAGGATTTTTGTTGTTGGAATGGACGTTCGCCGGATCTTGACTCAGGGTCCTGCTTCTGAGTCACAAACCAATCCTTGACATTAGAATTCACTTGATGAATGACGATACCTTTTGGGTACAAGGTGTCTCCTTCGCCATTCACAGGTACATTTTATTCACTCATTTCCACTGGCTTCTGTCTCCATTTGCACAACTGGAAAAAAAGGGTCTTGTTTTTATAGAGGTGATATAAAATGAATGCGACCCTGCCAGGTCCACATCCTTTGCCATGGGAAGGACTTCCAGACATGCTCTGCACTCTATAAACATATGCTTTCCTCACCACCAGGCTCACCTGCTCCAGTTACAGCCTGTGAATCCCCGTCCCTGATTCTGACCCAGTCATGCTTCTTTCTCACTTAAAGCATGATTGGCTTTCCGGGATCTTCTCTCTTTTAATGCTCTACCATGTCAGAGTATGGTAAGGTCCTGTCTAAACACAACCATGTCCAAAGCCTTCAGTGACCTTCACTGTGGAGCTAAGCTCTCCTTCCTCTTAGCTCCTAAACATTTCTCCATAACCTTTCTCCTTGTGTTTATCACTTTTTAAACTGATAAAGGATCTTCATATCCCCATCAGGACCGAGAGGGTATGACACAATTGAGTCACTTGCCTCAGATGCAAAATTTGTGGGGGCACCAAAAACCCAGTCAAAACATTGTGATGTGACATTTAAAGAAATAAAAATTAGTACAAAAATGTCATGATGTACAAAATACCAAAATTTTCAATAAAGACACTGTCAGTGTTTTTCCCCTCATTTTTCTTTTTTCCTTCAGATGTTTCCTTTTGCCTTTCGTATGTCCCAGCACTGTACTGATTCTGTCTTTATTGGAAGTTCTGATATTTTATTTGTCATAGATTTTTGCATTAATTTTGATTTAAAAAAAAATATTGCATTAACGCACTATTTATCTTGATTCCTGAGTTTTGTAGGGTCACCTTCAATGTGTTTCAGGTCAGTGCCTCCCTTGCCTCACCCTGGTCCTGGCTCTGATCACCAGAGCAACTAGGATAGGCCTTTGTCCATTAATATGCATGAATGAATACCAGCAGAGAGAATTCCAGTACTTTTTCCTTTCCTTTTTTCTAAAGGTAAAATGACACTGAGGCCACAATCCAGCACCTACTCCCACATTCAGACAGGCAACGGCACAGGGAGGGATGCTGTGGTGCTCTCAGGGACCGTCTGGAGTGCCGGTCAGCACTGCTCCTACCAGTTAAAATAGTTGATCCCGGGCTGCTTTCACTGTCACGGAGCACCCCCCTCCAGTCTTGCTTTATTTCATAAACAAGACCCAAGAAGCTAACTAGCTGCAAAGGTACAGAATCATTTTCACCTTCTTCTAGTGAACCGTAATCCACCACCAACAAAAACAACCTCTTTGCAAGTCCAGAATATTGAGAACAGGGGTTCTGTCAATGAGTTTCTGCAGGAGCCTCGATGCTGCCAGGGAGAAGAAGAGGCAGAGGGCTGGAAGACCAGCTGTGCTGGGGTCGGCCCCTCCCACTCTACTGCCCAGCTTGAGAGAGCGTAAAGCTTTGTTTCACCGCAACAGCAAACACTCCAAGGAAATGTTCCCGTTTCTCCAGGAAAAGAGACAGATGATGTAGGTGTTCAGTCTGCGTCTCACATGTGTCCTGAAGATCACAGTTAGTTCCTCCATGTATTCATCACCATTTATCTTTAAAAGACAAAAATGACCATTCACAAAACCCCTCACAAGATCCGCTCTAGAAAGTTGAGCCTGTAAAACAAAATGATTTCTATGCCCTGGTAGATGGCCCATGAACATAACATTTTTTATTTAGTTATAGGAATTCTATCAGCAAACAGTGATGTTAAAGCATTTTCTCTGGGTGGCGTCCACATAATAGTCACTCTCCCTAGGGGGGAAATGGGTTTTATTCTGTGATAGTTACCGTGATTTATACTTTTTGTCCTGTCACCAAATGACTGTTAGTCTTCAGCCTCACTCCTGGCCTTAAGTAGTCCAACTGTAAGAAAGTTAACTAAATTAACTTGAAAAAAAAACCAAAGACTAATCTACTCCCCAAATCCAGGATCTAGAAAAAAGAAAATGATTCTTAAAGACAACACCTCTGTTTCTCTGACAGTCTTTAAATCACTTATTTTTCTATTCCGTTTCTTTGCTGTTCCACTGTCAAGTGAAACTGCACCTCACTTCCATTATACCCTGGAAATCTGGGGATCTGAGACCCAGCAATGTGCTCATTTTAACAAATCATCTTACAGGAAGAATGTGTAGACACTTCCTAGAGTATTAAGTGAGCCTCATTGACATGTTAGGTTTAGATTCCACATCTTCTGAGGGTCCCCTGTGTGCTAGCCTCCTGCTGGGCATGGTGCTCTCATTTTACCCTTTGATGAGACTACAGGGAGGAAAGGGAGTGTAGGAATCATGCTGAAGAAATAAAAACCAAGACTCTAAAGGGCTGTAATGTGCCCAGGGTTGCAAGACTAGTAAGGGGCAAGGCTGAGGCTTAGACCCCTGTCTCTTGCTTGTCATATTGCATACAGCTGCTGGCTTATTGTCACAGGAGGGAAATTCCACACTGCTTCTGTTCCAAGAGATGCAGAGAGTATGTTTATCCATCCCAATTTGTCATGTGGTTAGTTCCACAGTGAAATGAAATCAAGCCTAACAGGTTTCAGACATTATTTCAATGTATTTGAAGAGATAGGCACCATCTGTCCAGCTTAATGGACCCTGTATGTAATATATATATATATATACACACACACACACTTTCCCTGGAAATCCATGCTTTATCAGGGAAACTTCTCCCTTTTCAAAAAGGTCACCCTAACTTCCAAAGAGGCTTACAAGCTACAGTTTCTAGTAGATCTCCTTGAAAGAACTGGTAAGGGGATTGTGTATGAGAAAGAATGATTTGATCCTATGAAAAGGAAATTGCATTAAAGTTTATATGCCTGAATTTTGGGGGAATACATGGATATAGTTGAGGGTGTGCTGGGGTGGGGTAGAAAGTCTGTAACAGAAATTGAGTAATGCTGAAAAACTCATGCTAACCACTTAGGGCCATATTTTTTATTAATAAGCAGTCAAATATTAATGGCTACACCTATAATATAGATAAAATGACCCAAAATCAGAAATCAGAACAGGGAAGTAAGAGAGATTAGCACAGCATAGTGGTTACCTATGGGAGCTCTTAAAGGCAGTCATGCGAGTTTATATCCCAGTTCTGTCCCTTTCTGGTTGTGTGACATTTGATCAGTCACCTAAAAACAAACAAGCAAACCCTGTGGGTTCGGTATTCCCTTCTATACAATGGACACATTAACAACAAAGATCCATAAGGATGCTGTGAAGATTAAATAAGAAAGTGCATTAAAGTGCCTGACACCTCATTAAGGTATGCTATTACCAAAAGGAGGCTATATGATGCCTGCATCCAGCAGTCTGCAGGTCCATTAGCCACCTCCATCTCTGCCTCTGTGCAGGGCACTGGGCAGAGCTCTTTATATAGTGACTCAATCAATAATGGCTCACTGCCTACAGGTGTGGAAGCAGGAGCCTGGCAGTAGGCCAATTACATCATCAAGGAGGCTTTAAGTGAAGTCCTTTAAATGTAGTATTTCTGAGCTCTTTGTAATCTATTTCTTAGGTTCAAGAAATTGGGAAAGAAATAATCACTGGAGAAATTGTCACCAAGCTTAGAGATAAATATTTTATTAATAGAAGTCATATGACCTTAAAACTCAGGAGCACAGATTACAAAGTGTGGGGAAGAGGACATTTAAGCAATAAATAGCAATAATCATAACATGTTTGGCAGCTGAGCCATTGGAGCATCTACATGTCTTTAACAATTAGTAGGAGAATAACCCTGCTCAGTGGCAATGGAGTGTGAACCGTACAAGAGGAGTCAGCAAAAGTAGAAAAAAACAGCAGATGCCCCTTGTAGGAAATTTAATTAAAGAGCAAAGGCCTGTAATAATGATCCCATTGTGCTCTTGACTTAAATTGGAGAGGCAGGGCATTGTATGAATTCTCCAGACCAGAAGGCTGGTGTAGAAACAGCAGACACTCTGGGCCTCCTTAGATCCTGCCAAGAGGACTGTGGCTATGTCAGTAGATAATAACTTCCCTCAAATCACAGAGCTTTCAGAGCAGCATGATTCTGGGTTACAAAACAAGTGGGAAGCCACAGAACTCTAGGTCCTTTAAATGAAATTAAAGATTATACCATCTGTAATGAAACACCTTCATATCTCCTCCTGGCTGCAATTAGTCACTGATAATACAGTAAACTCTTCAGAAATAATTCATGGAGGTGAGGAATCAAACCCTTTTATGTTCTGAGACATTAGCAAGAGCTCCACCTCTTGAAAGGGGGATGTAAAATCTATTGCACAGCCTCAGGCCATGATATTTTCTTGCAAATGTGGGAGTCCCTAAATTTTGGAAGGTGGTAGGCAGTTCCACAGGGAGACAGTATAATGGGTGCCTGTCCTGGAATAGCGGTGTCTGGTCTCAGATAAGGTCTCAGCTCTGTGGCTCTGGGCAAATCCCCTCATTCCCTGTGCTCCTTGATTCCTCACGCACAAGATGGTAGTGATAATGGTGCCCACCTCCTAGAGCAGTTGTGTGTGGCACACCATGGGTACTAAATAATTGTCAGCTATTATGCCCTGTGGGGAAAATGGCAGTTCCTGTGGCCAGGATCCTCACCTGACCCTAAACTACTTGATGATGTAATTGGCCGACTGCCAGGCTGCTGCTTCCACACCTGTAGGCAATGAGCCATTACTGACTGAGTCACTGTATAAAGAGCCCTGCCCAGTGCTCTGGGCAGAGGCAGAGATGGAGGTGGCTTATGGACCTGCAGACTCCCGGATGCAGGCATGACGCTAGTGCTCGACCTACTGCCTTTTACCCCAAGAATGTTCCCGTTATTTCTAGGTCTCACTAAATCCATCATGAACTTGCCTAGGGCCGAAAGCCCGAGGCAAGACATGCCCATTCTCCTGAGAAGTTAGCAATGGCCTCACTTCTTTATAGTCCGGCAAAGAATTCTTGAAAAAAATTTAGTTACCGATAAGTATATATTTCATATAGATAAAATATCTAACATTATTTTGGATATATACCCAGAAGTGGGGTTGCGGGGTCAATGGTAGTTTTATTTTTATTTTTTTGAGGAAACTCCATGCTGCTTTCCACAGTGGCTGCACCATTTTACATTCCCACCAACAGTGCACGGGGGCCTCAGTTTCTCCACATCCTTCCCAACACTTGTCTTTTGGATTTTTTGGTTTTGTTTTTAATAATAACTATCCTAACTGGTATGAGATGCTATATATATATATCATTTGGGTTTGGGGGCTTTTTAAATATATCAAGTATATCTCAACAAAGCTGTTTTAAAAGATGGAACATTGTACTGTATACATTACAGAGATCTTACACAATACAAGTAGCTATTGGCTCTTTGATTGCTGTGTGAAAAGACAAGTCTTGCTTCTTCTCCGAATGATCTCCTCCTCCTTCTGGTAGATCCACAGCTTTGCTCTTTCCCAGTGGGCCTGTTGAAGGGATCACAAATACTTGCCTTTGGCAGGTACTTACAGGGTTCATTGAAATGCATGCGTCCAGTAGGTGCTAAGAGTAGAGGGCCCAGGAACACAGAGAGGAGTGTAGATGGGCTCCCTCCTTCACGGGACAGGATGGTTAGGTAAGTGGTAACAATGAAGCCTAAGAAGTGAGGGTTGGAGACTCAGGAGGGAGGGAGTTGTGTGTCGGGAGCCCGTGGGAGGAGGAAGGAAAAGCTTCCCTAAGAAAGCAAAGTTTAAGCTGGAAACCTTAACTACACTTGAGAGAGTACTGCAGGTGAGTGCAAGATGCGGTCCAAAACAGAAAAGGAAAAGAGCTTGGAAATGAAAGCAGCATCTCCACCTGTCCCTAGCAAGAGATGGAAAGGTGGATGGTGGCCAGATTTTGAGGGAGGCTTGGAGGCAGGTCAAAGAGTGAGGCTTGATCCAGAGAATGATAGGGAAATCACTGAAGGTTTTCAAGTAGGGGAGCAAAATCTTCCAATTTGAGATTAGGACGCATCATTCTATGAGGCAAGAGGGAATGTGGGGATCCTGGTAGGAAGCATTAATGCATGGCCCAGACTCGGGTGGTGTGAGGCAAAAAAGTGGGTAGATTTGAGAGAAATTTAAATATTTGGCTTAAAACCAAAGCTAGCCTCCCATCTCTACCCAGATAGGGATGGAACAGGTAGAAACCATAAACTTTTTAGCCTGCTCCTCTGTTAACAACATCCAGAACATACTTAGTTTGGAAAAAGAAGGAAACTGGTGTTTCAATAGATCTAAGGGGCTGTCTACCATGTCAATTATCCGCAGTCATCTGCTTGATCCATTGCTTCCGCTACTGGGGCTGCTTGCTTCCCTGATCCAAATTATGCTTATCATTGCAAGGCCCTAAAGAAGCCAGGAACGACTCAACACCAGTCCACCTAGCCAAACAATCACCAAACAAAGATAACCTTAAAGAATGTCAAGCCCAACTTTAGGAGTCCCTTGTAGGCAACAAGGCCATTGTGTCAACAGCTAAGCCACCAGACAGGATAGCCCAGGGCTGCTTGTTAGTTGGCCTGCTGGGACCAACCCGGACTCATCTGTTTACTGCACAGCAAAGGTAACTTGGGATGCAAAAGCTGACAGCTGCCTCCCTGGAGATCACCTGTATCTGGAAATGAGGGCACTGGGTTTCAGCTGGAAATGTTTCCATTGGCACGGACCCGGGCTGGAGGAGATTACACCACGGGGATGTGAGTGAGCGCACATATTTTAAAGAACCTTCATAGCTGTCTGGCTATTTCAAGTCACTCTTACTGTCTCACTGAGCAGCTTAGAGGCCAGTGATCACCACATGTATGTGCTCTGTTATTTACAGTTTGGATATAACCAGACTTCCTTTCCTGGCAGAAGTAAGATTAAGGTCAGCAACACTAAAAGTACTAATAGTACTGTTGGTATCATTTATTAATGGTATATTATATTCTGAAGGTACTATGCCATTCAAGTTATACACATTACTTCTAATCTTGTGACCACAATCTGGGTGCACATGTGAATGACCTGGGAACTTTAAAATACTGATGCTTGGGCCTACCTTCCAAAGGCTCTGATTTAACTGACTGGGTCCAGCTCAGGCACTGGCATTTTAAGGCTCTTCAGGGAATTTTTAAGTACAGCCAGGGTTGAGAACAACAGTTTTAATCCTCACGATAACCTGCAATGTAGGGATTTTTATCTTCATTATATAGATGAGAAAAAAAAACTAGATCCCAGAGAGAACAAGCAACTTGGCTACATGCAAGCAGGTGCCTCCACCTTGGGTCTGTCTGGCTCCAGCCCTCCCTCTCAATTGCTTCCATACTGTCTAGTGAACACCTGGGTGGAGAGGAAGCAGGGAGCAAGCACGGAGGGAGACATGGAAGCAGGCAGCAGCACGCCTGCGCACCCGGGGACCCTGAGGAGGAGGTTCCACCCGCCCGGAGCCAGCTGTGCAGCTGCTGAGTGAGGACGCATGAAGGACAGGAGGCGCATGTGCTAATAGCCAGCTTCATGGCCGTAGCAGCCCCTGGCCTCTGTCCGAGTCCCAGGAGATAACACAGAGGAGGCACTTGGCAGAAAGCCGAACAAGGCAGGCTGGGCAGGGGCAGATAGCCCTATGCACTCTCCTTTACCCTTGAGCTCGTCCTATTGTTGCAGGGAGACGAACTTCCTCCTCAGCCTTTGCCTCCTCACCCTGTGCTGGGGCAGCTCAGGGCTGGGCGAGGTCCCCCAGCTACCTCTACCCTGTACTCTGAAACACTGACTTTAACTCAAGCAGGTCACACTGACTGATACACTATTGAATTGAAAGGCAGCACCCTCTTTTTCTTGTTTCCCTAAACATGAGCCCCCTTAGCCATTACTGCCTGAAATAAATAAGATCAAATAGGATTCTGAAGCTGCACTTTCTTCCTTCCTGCTGGAAAGGTAAGGATGGGGCCCTCAGCTCTCAGCCTCCTACAATGAAGAAGCCAAGCTCCTTTGTTTCCTCCCACTTTGTAGGTGAAGGTGAATCTCCCAAGATATTTCTGACATCATTGCTGGGAGTGGCTAAGAAATGACCACACTCTGAGGGACAAAGGAAGGAGGGGAGAAGTTTCTGGAATCCGAGATGGGAGTGTCTGACTATCTCTGTACTTTGGGTGGAAAGGCTGCTCATATTCCCACAAAGGCTTGGACTAGCCACCTCCCCTCATTTATTTACTCAGCACTTATTAAGGGTTTATAGTGCTGCAGATTCTTGGAGGAATAAGACCTGTCCCCTACCTCAGGTAGCTCACAGTTCAGCGGGGGAGAAGCCACCTGAAGCGCACGGCTAATGGCACAGGAAAGCCCTGGTGTGGCGGCGACCTGGGAGAGCCCTGGCCCCGCCAGGGGCAAGAGGGCAGGTGGCCTGGAGGGGCCGTCCCCCACTTGACACTTCCTGAGCGCCTAGCAGGAGTTAGTTGGGGGAGAGCGGGGAAATGGCTTTCTGAGGGAGGCGGTCAGCTTCGGCAGAGGAGCAGAGATTCCACCCTTTGCCCCAATAAAGGACATTCCTTGTTGAAAAGTCACATTGGCTTAGCTGCAGGAACTCTCCCCTCTCTAGGTTTCAGAGACTTGGACTTCCTTCTCTATGTTCAGGCCAAAGGGCTGAGTCCAAAGTCCGCTGAATTCCTCCCTCAGAATGTCTTCAGCAGAAACAAGTAGCTCCCGAGGCCTGCCAGCCACACCGAAGAGCTTCTCCTGGGGAGAGGCAGCTGCCCAGGCGGAGGAGTGTCATGTTTTGGACCAAAACACAACTCAGCAGAGGCTAAAGAAGCACGGGCACTACATAAGGAGTCGGTCTTCCCCTTGGTCAGCGTTATGTTTCCTGATAGTACGGTTCCCAAGAGGGCAGACAGGGCGCACAGAGAGGCTCTTGGAGGGAGGTGTGCCTGGATTCAGTCCTGGCCCGTGGAGGACCTGCTGCCGGCGTCCGGACTTCACCATTCATGTGTATGTAAGGAAGGGCTGAGGGTGTCCCTACATTCACTGCGGTGGCGAGAATTAGGTGAGATGACAGCGGAGGAGCCCCTGGGACCAGCACAGAGTGGGCTCCGCAAACGGCAGCCGGGCTTCGGGCCCCCGCGTGGGGCTCTGTCCAGCCCCCGCCCCGCAGAGCCCCGTCGGGCCTCCAGGTTCAGCTTGCTTTGCCCCCACAAGTATCTACTGTTCCCCCAAGGTGGGTGATTCGGTTTTTGGTCGCCTTCTGCCTTCTGAAACCCGTCACCACATTCCTTCTCAAGCTGTCCGGCTGCCCTGGGCTCGGTGGATTTGTCCCCGGCCGGCTGGGGTTCCCTGAGCCGGGATGCAGCGGGGGGCGCCCCCAGCGCCCCGCGCCTCCTCCTCGCCTGCGGGAGCCGCGGCCATCACCCCGCAGGTCCCTCCACTTCTCCATGACCGCGGCTTCCGCTTTGCCCCTTTCGGGGCAGCACGACGCCCACTGGTGAAAAAGCTTTTGTTTCTGCCTGTGCGGAGCCTGTGCACCTCGCGAGAGAGGCGCACCTCGCGAGAGAGGCCACCGTGGTTGGCATAGTGACGCCCTTCACTTCCTGGGTGGAGTTGCACCCTTTTTGATGTCATATTTTATTATTTATAATTAACTGTCATATTATGGATCTCTCTTTGATGGTGGGTGGCAGATTATTCATTCCCTTACAATATTTTTTAAATAAGTCCTCAAAATCAAGTCTATTTTATTATCTTCTACTTTTAAATAGAATTTTTAATGCTCACGAAGTTAGAAGCATATTTAAATGTCTGAAGTCTGTCATACAATGGTGATGGGAAAAAATCTCAGAGATGTGGAGGGCACGGAGGTATTTTAGAAGATAGTGCCTGAACACAGCCCCCTTCCTTTCCTTGTCCACTGTTGCCACTTGAGGTGAAGCCCTGTCGCCCCAGACCAGGCCTGTTGTAGGAACTACACCCTTGGTCCTGGGCCCCAGCCTCCCTCCCCTGCTGTCTGTGCTGCCCACGGGTCTCAGTCATCATGTTCCATGCCAACCCATGGTTTCCCAACAGCTCCTCAGAGATGGCAGGATAAATAATTTCCTCCTCAACCAGACTTTCAAGGTGTTTTCTCCTGACTTTCCAGGGCCCCCTGCTGTCAAATGGTTCTACTCGTGGCCCTACGACAGTCCTGGGACTACTTCAGTGTGCTCTGGAGTTAGACACCCCTCTGCATCCCCCTCTCAGAAATCCTTCCCTTCCTCCTTGTGCGTACACATCCCATCCGTGTCCTCACCACCGAGCTGAAGGCGCTGTGTCCACCGAGATGTGCACGTGGCTGTCTATCCTGGGGAGTAATCATTTTGTGCTGTTTGCCCGTAAGTGGATGGAAATTAATGAGATACTGTGGGGCAAAATGGTGCCCCGTGCCACTTTGCCTTTCCTGGGCAGCTCCACTATCCTCCAGCTTCCCTGCTCTAGCTACTTCTTCGTCCCCTTTCTTCATAAACCCCGAAAGGACTTGATATCCCTGGGGCACTGCTCTCTGCTACACTCTCTGTCCAGGCACATTTTTATATGGTTTTATAGTTTTGTCTCCCATGCTGTGCATCCCTCCTCAAGACATTACTGAGTAAGACAGGAGAGAGGGATCACTGATATTTCCTGCATATCTGCTGTGTGCTGGACATGGACACATTTGGATACGTTTAAATTTACCTACAAATTTGTCTGGAAATATTTTGATCCACATTTTTAAATGAGGCAGCTGAAGCTCAGGGGATGGATAATGAGTGTCTCAGGGACAATTTGATGCCAGACATGGTGCCAAAGAGAAAAAACAAGTGGGATGGAGCTTGTTAAGACCAGCTTCACAGATGTGGCGGGATCTGAGCCAGACCTTCATCCAGTGGGCAGGAGGGGAGAGCGTTGTGGGTGTAAGCAGCATCACAAAGGTTTCGGGCTCGGTGTGGCAGCGTGACCGTTTAAGGCTTCTAGAGGTGGTACCTCATCTCCTTCAAGAATGCGTAACTAAAGTTAGTTTCCTGGTTTTTAGCATGCACACACTGAAATGTACCAGAAAGGCCAAAGTTAGGGGTAAATGAACTTCAGTACAGTGTGTTAAGAACAGAATATGTTCTAACAAAGAAGCAGAAATTTTTTATTTTAAATGCATGATAAAAGAGGACTCTTCACACAAGACAGCTAAAGTTGGGCAAATGCACAACCTCAGATGGTCTCATACAGCAGAGTAAAAATGAATGAGCCAATGTGGGTTCATGCATGATAACAAATCTACCACTGAGTGTGTGTGTATGTGGTGGGGGGTATGCAGGAACTCTGTACTTTCTGCTCAATTTTTTCTTTGAATCTAAAACTACTTTAAAAATAGAATATACTTTAAAAAATAAAATAAAACAACTTCAAAAAATTCTTAAACGAATGAGCTCAGGTCCCCAAGCCACCCACTGCAGCATGAATGGAGAGGAGTATATGCCCATCTCTTGGTGTGGTACCTTGGTGTGACAGCAATGCTCCTGGAGTACGGATACCTATTTTTCTAGTTCATTCACTAATAAAATGGTTTATGAGCATTGATGGCCTAGAAAAGTAAGACATGGAATATGAAAAAGGAGGAAGAGGAAAATGAAGAAAAAGAATGGAAGGATACTTAAGTAGCCTGCATATTGAAAAATAAAAAGCTGGCTGCAGGTACATTTTGCAAAAGTTTAATGATTAAGTGCCCGAGAAGTTTTACAGAACATTCAATATATAGTAACCTTGGGAAGTTGCTCACTTCTCTAACTTTCTTTTATCTCTTCTCTATACCTGTTTCATATGGTTATGTTGAGGATTAAATGGCATAGTGTAAATAAAATTCTTTGCCCAAAAGCCTGCATTCATTCATTAAAAAGAATTATTGAGTACCTAATATGAGCTAGACACTAAGGTGAGCAAAACAGATGTGATTCTTCCTGGCTCATCAAGATAGAGGGGGAGACAGTCAGACAAGGAAATGTAAAAATAATTACAAACTGGAAAGTTCCACAAAGGAAAAACTCAGTGTCATGAGAAAATAATAGGGCTTCTTAGTAAGTGGTCAATAAATAGTAGTTATTTAATGACAGACATTTCTTCACAACTATGACAGTTTAGCGTCTACCAGACAAACAATTCCACAAAGAATAACTGGGAAAAACTGGACAAAATATGTTTTTTTTAAATAAATCTGTTTGAAGGAATATGAGAGCTACAAAGGCATCAAGAGAATTAGTAGAGAAGATTCTAGACAGAAGGTAAATACAAAGAAGTAAGATAAACTGCAGCTTCACTTTCTCCTGGAAGCATTTGCAAAATCCTAAATGGCTGAAGATGGTTTTCAGCAATTTCATGGAACAAAATTGGAATTCATGCCCTATTAAGCAGGAGGTGCATGAAGAAACACTCTAAGCTTTCAGCTGGGAGCTCTAAAGGGTAACACTCTAAGAGTAAAGGCAAACTAGATAGATACCAGCTCTCACAAGATCTAAAAACAGTTTCAGCCTAAGTTGGATTAAGGTGATTTGCTATCTTAACCACCTATAAATCAGTTATGAAAAAAGATAATGTGGCAGATGTAATGTTGGGGGGGCATGGGGAGGGCTGTACAACTCAGAGAAGACAAGTAGTGATTCTATAGCATCTCACTACGCTGATGGACAGTGACTGTAATGGGGTTGGTGGGGGGACCTGATGAAGGGGGTAGTTTAATAACCATAATATTGCACATGTAATTGTAGATTAATGATACCAAAATAAATTATAAAAAAAGAAAAAAAAAGATAATGTCACCCAGAGCCTCAAAGTGTCTCTGTAATTTTTCATAGGATAACGTTCAGTATTCAAATTTTAAAAATTCTAGTATATCAAGAGAAAAGTCATTGATCAAAAATCATTTGAAGATAATAGAAACAGATCCACAGAAGATATAAATACTGGACAGACACTGGAGTTAGCTGACACACATTTCAAATACTGTGTTAAATACAGTAAAGGAAATTGACAACAAGATGCAGAATTTCAACAGAAAACTAGAATCTCTAAAAGAGAGTAAGAGAAATTCTAGAACTGAAAAGTACAATAAAAAATTTAAAAATTCAATAAATGAATTAGGAAAGCTTTGGACATTGTTGAAGAGAGAAATAATGAACCAGAATGTAGGTCAGTAGAAAATATCTGGACTGAACCACAAAGAGAAAAAGGGATGCAAAATAGAGAGAAAGAAAGGTAAGAGGTATATGGGACATTGAAAAATATTGTATATAAATATACAGCTGTAGTGTCAGAAAGAGGAGAAAGAGATTGGGCAAAAGCAATATTTGAAGAGATTTTCCCAAAACTGAGAAAAAGCTTCAAGCCACAGACATAAGAAACCCTATGAATCCTATGATGGACAAACACAAGTAAATCATGGTCACGCACAGCGCAATAAAACTGGAGGACCAAAGGAAAAGATAAAATGATAAAATGGAAAAAAAAGACACATTGTCTTCAAAGGGAATAAGGCTAACAGTTAAATTCATAAGAAAAATTATGGAAGCCAAAGACATTGGCATTCTGTTCTAGGGTATAAAAAATCCCTACCAAACCAGGATTATAAAAACTGTCCCTCAATACTGACCTTAAAATTCACTAATTTTTAATTTATTTTTGACATATTTTTATTATAAAATAAAACACAGATACAGAAACTGCCTAAAATTTATAGTTTAGTGAATTATTATTTTTTAAAACTAACACTTTTGCAACCACCATAGAGAAACAGAGCTTTGCCAGCCATTCAGACACCTCTCCTTGTGCGCTGCCATCCCTAAGAGAAACTCTTATGCTTCCACCCTTCCACAACACTTTCATTGTAATCTCGTTCTTGCGTTAATAGTGTTATTTTCCAAACGTGGATCCTTAGACATTATGGTCTAGTCCTGTCTGCTAAAAACCTGGCATGTCACGTAAGCCTCTTTTAATCTACTGGAGCTCCCTTCACTCCTTTCCTGTGGATTTTACCTGTTGAAGATCCTGGTTTGTTTGACTTGCAGAATTCCCCAAAGGCTAGATTTAGTTAATCTAATGATCATGGTGCAGTTCAACAAGTCCCTCTCCTTTCTGTGTTTCTTGCAAATTTTTTGCTGGATCCTGAGCCTTGACTGCTATATTTTCTGGGAGAATTTGTCATCAGTATTTGCTTTAAAGAAAATACACAAGGGAGGTCTTTAGGCAAAATCAAAACTGGTGCTAAGTGATGGCAAGAATTATAGGAAACAATAAATAGTAAGGAGAAGATATATATGTAAGCAAACCTAAATAAACATTGGCTAAATAATACTAATTTAAACAATAAATAAACACTAAATACCAATAAAACTAATAAAACAATGACATAAACAATACTAATAATATCTTATGGGATGTTAAATATATGTAGAATTAAAATACATGCCAATGATAGCATAGAAGTCAGAAAGATAAATAAAATCAAAATATTTAAAGGTCTTTCATTGTGCAGGAATTGATTTAGAAATATGAATTTTACAATACTTTAATAAATCTAAGATTCATAGTGAAACTTTAAAGCAGCCTCTGAATGAATGCCAAATTATGTAACTGCCACCATGTGAACAAACGGCATTATAACCTACTTGATTAATCCAAAAGAAGGTAAGGAGAAAAAAAAAACAACAGAATAAACAGGATAAATCAGAAAAAAAAAGTAAGATGGTAAATTTAAATCACATGTTACAGCAATTTACTGAAATATATTAACAGTTATATATAATTTTTAAAATTTACATTGTCAGACTACATTAAGAAATAGCAGTACCTAACAGTACAATGCTTGTAAGAGAAGCACCTTAAATAGAAGGATGCAGATAAGAAGAAAGGGGAAAGACACACAATACAAACTCTAACCAAAAGGAAGCTGACAGTTGATTTAAAAATATGAATTTTACTATACTTTAATAAATCTAAGATTCACAGTGAAACTTTAGAGTATCAAACAAAGTGACTTGAAAGGCCAAAGGGACTCTTTAAAATGATAGAAGAGTCAATCCAGTAGGATGATAAAATAGTCTTAAATTTGTACCATTTAATAAGGTGGCTTCAGAATATATTTTTTAAATGATAGAATTAAAGGAGAAATAGGCAAATCCACATAATGAAAGCTTTTAAACACATTTCTCATCAAAACCAATAAACAAAAAATACAATAGTGAGAAAAGTCAAACATGATCCCTGCCTGAATTGACCTTGCATTAGGGTAAGAGACACAGGTAGTAATCAAAGGAGCATGTAAATGATTGTAAAACTGCAGTTAGCTGAGTGCTCTGAAGAAAAGGAAGGCAGTTTAATGATGATGAACATGATCTGGGCTGAGGGAATCAAAAAGGCTTTGCTGAGAAAGAGATATGATCTCTGATCTCAAAGATGAATAATGGTAAATTAAGAGGGTGGAAGTGGATATACAGAGCAATGGGCATTAGACATTGGGCACCATGGCATCTGCAAAGATCCTGTGGCCGGAGCGATCAAACAAACTAGAAGAAGGCCTGAATGACTGAAGCACAGTGTATGAGGGTAGCTCAAAATCAAGCTGGAGAGCTGGGCCTAACCAGAACATTGAGAACTTTGTAGTTCATGTGATGGATCTTGGGCTTTATCCAGAAAGTCATAGGAAAGCAATCGAGAGAGTTAAAGCAGGTTTTTCTTGGTATTGGACTTATGTTTGGAAAAGATTCTTCTAGCTGTGGTATGAGAATGGACTACAGAAGGTCAGAGTCAACAGAGGAGGCTAAAGAACTCAGCAGTTTTTAGCAGATGAGAGATGATGGTGGCAACAGTGAAGATGGAGAGGAGTCAGATTCAAGAGACAGTCAAGAGCTAAAAATCCTTAGTGAAGGACTGTACATAGTGACAAGGGTCAAGGGAAACCTCAAGGAGGTCTCCTCAGGTTCTTGCTTGTGTTTATGGGTCTGACAGTGATGTCATTCTCTGAGATAAGAAACACCAGAAGAAGGCCAAATTTTGGAGGGAAGATCATGAATTCAGTTTCGGGCTTGTGGAGATTGGAAGTTTTTTTCTGTTAGAGATTGTTCTATAGAATGTCTTCTCAAGGCTTTCAATTGATTTTTCTTTGCAGTGTTTGGTTTGCTGTATTTGCTTGTCCTACCCCTTCCAGCCTAACCTTTCAAAAAGCCATTGCAATCCTGGAACATGGGTATTTATCATGTCACAGAATCAAAATATTGATGCTTGCCTAATTTGAACCTTCCTAGGGAGTAATGCAAACAAGAGAAAAGATGGGAAATTTGTTGAGCTCCCCAAGAATGCTGGCAGGATGTTGGACACTGACCCCAAGTCCAGATGTGTCAGGGCACTTTCCTCCCTGTCAAAGGCTATCTGACATGGAAGGATCACTTTTCAGAGGGCAGGATCACTTTTCTTGAAGATGCTGCAAAAGAATGAGCAAGCCAAGTTTAGGAGAGCTGGTGCTCAATACAGAGGACCGTTTCAGAGAAATGCTAAGGAGATCTCTCCCTTCATTGAAAATCAATGTGACAAGGATATGAATCAGGTGTCATGTGAAAGAGAGGCCAATCACCTCTTAAAGCAATGTTCTATTAGAGCTCCAGGATGGGAGATGCCATTTCTCTTGCTCCAGGGTGGTTGAAATACTGTTGGCAAGTTGTTTTGAAATCCTTTCCACAAGAAAGACCATAGCGAAGACGACAGCCTGTGCAAAGTAAATTCACACTCAGAAAAAGGGAAAGTATATTCGTGGGTACTTCTCTAGTTTTCTTTTGGGCATTGACCAGTAATCTTATGAGGGAATATTGGACTCTTTTTCAGTATATATTATTTTCCTCCATCTGCTCTATATGTCCTTTAATTCTTTGGGGACTTAAAAGAAGAAACTGAATTTTTCTATTAAGGTCTGAAAAGAAATTTGGCAATGGCATCTGATAGGAATGAGGTTCATAGATTATATGAGGTTTAAATCATGTGTTCTTTTTTAAGACAGTTTGAATTAAGGTTTTGTCCCAAATCCTGATTGTTGAGTCTGCCCACAGTTCCAACAGTTGGCAAGCTGGTGGGAAGATCTGCTTCCTTCCTTGGAATGGAGTACTGAGTTTTGTAAGTATACAAAGAGGGTAGGAGGCAGATGATTTACAACTGTTCCACTTTGAACATAATCCAATTGTCAAAGGAGCAAAGGTGGTAGATGTTCAGGAACTTATTGTCTTATGTGGTTTTCTGTATTTCTGATTTGTTTGAGGATCATCATCTTAGGAAATTATAATAAAAGTCTGTATATGTGTTGCCTGGATCTAGGTCAAAGACTCATGACTATGCTTAATACCAATGTCACTCAACACAAAAGTACCATAGAATTCTGAAGCGGGAAGCCAGTTGTGCCATTAGGTGGTTCAGGGCTCTTGGGGGCCCATGATTTGGGATCCTGGTTTTAATTGTTTCACTTCCCATAACCTGTAAGGAAACAAAGTCCCAGAGGGGAGGTGTCCTGATAAAAGTCACATGATTTGTATCTCAGAATTCATCTTATGGATTTTCTTCAGAAATGAGACCCAAGAGCTTGAGCCAGCCTTTATTTTCACAGACTGATCTGGCATAGTACGTAAAGAAGTCGCACGTGATACCTTGAGAACTGTCCTACATGAAGTCTGCTGTGGGTTCTGGGCTTGGGATGTGTTTAGGCCATTTTATTTCCATTTTGGATTTCTGCAGACTCTGTAATTAGGAGGAAGGCATCAGGTTCTTGGATAGTTGCTGGGTGGAACTGAGGGAAATAAGAGGAAGGAAGCATCTCAAAACATGCCTGAATTTGCTCCTATACACTGATAACTGAATATGGAACTCATGCGCTGATAAACAAAAATCTCAGACTTGAGTGTTTTTTTTTCCCCACATATGCAAGGTTTGTGTTTGTTACCTTTCCTGTAAGAGAATATTTGCTTATTCCCCATGTGGCCCCAGCCACATATTGAGAAGTATAGGCCAAGTTTACCTTTTAATAATTTATTATGTTTTTGCTTGTTCTTGAATTTGATGAAGGAAACAAATGACCAAAAGTTTGTGATTAATGGAACCCTATCCCACTCCAACTTCAGCTCATGAACCAATGACTTCTACTGGTGCAACAAATATGCCAGAGGTCTTAATTTAAATCCAGAGCAAAGCTGCTGGTCTCAGTTGACATACTCTAATTCATTCTAACAATCACTTGATAGAATAGCCTCTGTTTCCCCATCTGTAAAGTGAATCCAATGCTGATGACACTGTTATTAAAGTAAAATAACTTTAAGAAAATTGCTGAAGGCTGTGCCATATGATGATCTAGGGTATTATTATTTCATAATGGAGATTTTGTCTACTATAGAGAAGAGCTATCAGCTGCTTATGGCATTGTGGGTATTTTATTATTAATGATTTCTAAAAATTTCAGCATTGCAGGGAGCTTCAAGCATCATTATTGAATTACATTTTGTTTTTGTGTTAATGGACAGCTGTTTTTCACTGTCATTTTCACAGGAAGCAGGAGAGCACAGATGAACAATTTTAACAAATATTGGACAGGAGAAATCATACTCCAGGCTCTGTCACTTGTCACTAGTTGAATGATCAAAGTCAGCTTTATCTGAACTGAGAATTCCTGGACATAGACAGTAGTCCCTAAACGTGCTTCCCTATACTGGTGACAGTGAGCTGGTTTCCTCACACCCACTCAGAGGCAAGGATCAGGAAACTGTATTTAGTTAGCACTTTCATGCTTAAAGAAATAAGAAATCCAAATCATCAATTTTTTGCTTTTTTGTAAGTGAGAAGAAAAATGTCATGGTATAATTTCAGAGAATGGAGAAACTTTTATTCAATTCAGCTTTTCCATGGATTAGAGTAAGGAAGTCTTTTTGATGTCACCACGGAGATCTTCTTATAGAAGACTTTAAAAAATCATGTCTGACAAAGGTTCTCTGCTTAGCAGATAGCTCTTGAAGTTAAGGACTTCCTGCTTTCCCACTATCTGGAATAATTGAAGTCAAACCTAGTTAACATACTGTAGAAGCAAAGCTGTGCTAACCCTATGTTACAAAAGAATGCAGTTCTTTCCTGTCTAAATCACAATCTCCATTATACATCTCCAGCTTGTAATTTGTCTCTTCGAAATGTTTGTGCCTTGGGGATGGCTGCACCTGAAGGTGCTACCAGTCAGCAGAAATAAGAATATCAAGGGCCTTGTTCTGTCTCATTTTCTTTTCCACGCCTGCCCTTTGGTTAGTTGGTGCTGTGAGAACAAACCTACAGGTCTGAGTGGCATATTTTCAAAGGGAGAAAGAATGCCAAGACAATAGCTCTCTGCAAATGTGGTGAAAATGGAAGATGTAAAAGGTGGAGGAAGGAGATGTTTAGCATTTATACATTCATTACTAATAGCTTACAGCTAAGTAGTTTCACATTTTGTTCTGATATCTTTTGACCTCATCGAGTTTTCCTTAATGCAATGCAAGGGTGTGCAACAAATACTGTTTCATCCAATTACAGATGGCAGTGTATTTTTTCCCAGTCAGCAGTGTTCTTGGTCATGTGGTAGCAGTCAGCAGGAACATTAAGGGTCTTGTTCTTTTCTCCCTGTATTTTCTATGCTTGCCCTTTGTTTGGCTTAAGGTTATTTGATGCCAGGAAACAATTCTAGATGCATCATATTTCCACCCAGTAATCAATGCTAATCCAAAGAAACATTAGACATAGAGAAGTTCTCTTGCCTTCACTTACAAAACAAGCCAGTGTTTATACCTGGAATCTGTTCTAGGCAAATTAAAGGATGAAAAGGAATGTACTATTCACTAAGTATCATGACCATCTGGCTATAGAAAGTCCCAAATTGTGCCAGTAAATGGACATGGTGATATCTGCTCTCTGTATTATGGCCTACTGAAGTACTTCCTAAAAGGTATTTCATGGAAGAGAAATCCCTGAAGATGCTTCAGAGAAAAGATTCTGGATTTCAGTAAGTTTGGGAAGTGTTTCATTTAAGGTTTTCCTCTTTGAGACTCACAGTGCATGATAAAAATTTACAGCTCTGACAACTACTCCTGTTAAACAATAAACAAAACAATTTTACTTTGTATAACCTAGCATCTTAAAAATTCATTTGATCACAGACCATATTTTTAAATTCATCTTTTGGAAAAATACCTGTTAGTATCTGAAAGTAGCAGGTGAAGTAAGTGATCCATAAATCATAGTTTGGAATCAGATACTTTTAATCAAAAGATAAAGTTTTGAATCAGAGGTTTGCTAGTCATTTGCAGCACATCAGAAAACACTATTATATCTTGCCTATCAGTAACTTTTGCTTTTAAATGGAAATAATAATATAAGTGAAAATTTATTAAGTTCTTATCATGTATCAGGCATACACTAAGTGCTATATAGGCCTTATCTCATTTATTCCTTTAAACTTGGGTTTATTTTTAAATAAAGCCAAGTAGTACAAGAATACATTCTCATTTTTGAAAAGTAAAAAAAAAGCTACAAATACAATTCTCTTATTTCAATATATAAACATCTAGATCTTTTTCTGTGCATTTAATAAACGTGTTCTTACAAAAGCATATGCATTTCTCATTTTTTACAAAAACGGAATCATATTATGCATATTGTACAGCTAGCTTTTTTTGTTTAAAAATGTGTTAGAGATATTTCTTTGCCAATATATGTACATCTATCATATTCCTTTTAATGGCTTCATGACATTTATGGTGTATATGTATTCCCAATTTCTTATTGGTAGATATTCTGTTTACTTGAAAATTTTTCACCAATGTAAACAATTATTTTCATTTCTGTTTCTGGTAAAATGGTAGGTAACCTTGAATGATGCCCTAATTGAGATAACCAGAATACTGGAGAAAACATAAAATATGTCATCTTGTGCATAAAGAAGAAATCCTCAGAGGTCAAAAACAGAGTGAAAGCAGGGACCCTGTGGAGCAAGAGACCGCCAAGGATGTCTTTCTTTCTGAGGTTTTCTACTGAACCCCCCCAAATCTGAGGTACCGCTTGGTGAGATGTGAAAGCAAGGAATTACTCAATATATCCATACATGGATCTGAAGCCGGTAGAAACACCCAGCATAAATCTGGTATCCGAAGGGCTGTACCTTCATTGTAATGGTAAACCTTCCAAAGGGACCATAAATAAATTTACCTGGCTCAATCTGGGTGCTGCACAGGGGATGGGGATAATTTCTCCTGATGATTCAAAGTCATAAGATGACTTCTTGTGAGTTTGCAATCTAGTCTACGTTGTCTTTGTGTTTCAAAAAACAACAAATAAAGACTATAAAGTAGACCTATGTTAATGGTGCCCCTAGGCATGTTATGTAAATAAAGTAAATCCAAATCCTCTTAGAATTCCTTAAAGAATTCCCATTGATAATATTATAAGAAAAATGATAAGCCTACTGTCAAAACTACAAAACACATGAGGAACAAAGACAACATGAGTGAAAATCAGCAGAAACACTAAACTGGGAAATCAGATTTGCAAGGGTTTCATATACTGAAATTATCATATACTAAAGGTAAAAATAACTACATGTTTTGAGAAATAAAGGAAAGCTTGACAATATGAACAAGAATAAGGAATTAAAAAAAACAAATTTTGTAAAAGAATCAATAAAGAACGTCTAGAATTCTAGAAGTTCTAGAAATTAATGAATAGCAAAGAAGACTGACACAGTTAAATAGAGAATCACTCAATTGGAAGATACAGCTAAAGAAGCTATACAGAATATACTGCAGAGAGATCAAGAGAAAGAAAACATGACAGAGGTTAAACACAGAAGATAGAGTAGGACTATCTGACACACATTAAAGTTTCAGAAGTCAATAATCAAGATAATGGGAAATAGGCAATATTTGAAGAGTGAATAGCTGAGTATTTTCTTTAATATTAGTTTTCAAGGAGGCTAATGAATCACATGTATAATAAGCAAGAGAGGTTTATAACTATCACAGTGAAGAAAATACCAAAGATAAAAAGATTAAAAAAAAACAAAAAAGAACCAGCCATCAGAAAGACACTGCAAAGGCAATTACAGTGTTGGCTAATCTCAAAAGGAAAAATGGTAACAATAATGTCTTCACGTTGAGAGAATATAAATATAGATTTAGAATCTTATACTATATATATATATATATATAAAACATCTTTCAAGATTAAGTGAAGTAAAAATATTTCCTAACCTTTTGCTTAACCATAGTATGTACAGTCTACCTCATCACCAAATGGTCCTTCACCTCTGAACATTGCCTTTGCTTTCTGGGTAATAAAAAGAGAAACAGTAAAGGGAAAAAGAAAAAATGTCATCATCTGAGTCTGCTTCTTTTTCCAGGAAGTCCCACACTTCCAATTGCGTCTCATTGGCCAAATTCCATCACACAGCCTCTCTTACCTGCAACGGAGCCTGAGACACTTACCTCCCCCAACAAAATTCAGTTTCTATTTGTAAAAAGGAGGAGTAGGGTGGATATTAGATAAGCCACTAATTAATAATTTCTCTCACAATCAAGAATAAAACACATCCTCAAAGACTTCATCATCTGGTGAGAGAGTTGGACTATTAAAATGGTAAATGTGGAATTCCAGACACTGATTTCTACAGTTCTATAAATCAAATGGAGAGGCTTCATTAGTATCATTCTGGGTCTTTGTTCATTCATCATGTCATCAGTAAACCAACCAACTAACTTTAATAAGCAGACTCTTATGCTAGGAATTATATTAGGTCAAGGGTAAAAAGAAAAATGAAATTTGGTTCCCACTCTGTAAAGGCTTTTAACCTAATGCAAGATGCCAGGTGGAAAAAAAAATACACTAGTGCAAGAAATTATTACAACATAAACAGAGGAAAAAGAATGGAAGAGGGTGTTATAGGCTGAACTATGCTCCCCAAAATTTGTATGTTGAAATCTCCACCCCAAGCACCTTAGAATGTGATCTTATTTGGATATAGTGTGTTCATAGAGGTAATCAAGTTAAAATGAGGTCAATGATTATGGCCTAATGGGTAGGTCATAATCCAAAATGACTGGTATCCTTATAAGAAGGGGAAATTTGGACACAGACTCATGTAGAGGGAAGGCACTGTAAAGAGACAGGAAAGTGATGGCCATTTACAAACCAAGGGGAGAGGCCTGGGGCAGATCATCCCTCAGCCCCCGAGGGTACCGGCCCTGCTGACACCTTGGTTTTGCGCTTCTGGCCTCCAGAACAGTGAGACTATCAGTTCCTGTTGGTTAAGCCACCCAGTTTACGGTACTTTGTCACGGTAGCCCTAGCTACCATGAGCCATGGAGAATGCAATGTGTCAGCAAATCCTTCATGCATTATCTGCAGGTTAAGTTGTAAAATGAGTAGACATTCACCAGGCAGAGATAAAGAAGAACGAGCGGTAGGAATTCCAGTCCAAAGGGTGTTGTGAGCAGAGCTCAGAAGTGTGATGAGGCTCAGCACAACTGAGAAAGCACTAGAGCGGGAAGACAGGTTCCGGGGTGCAGAGAGCATGAGCTGTGGGATGCTCAGATCAAGGACCTTTGATTTCACACACATGCATGCTAATGTCTTTTTGAAAAGTAAATGTGAAGTAGAGAAGTCTTTATAGCTTGTTTTGTGTTTGATTGAGTCTGTTTTTTATTTCTTTGATGTCATTGAAATAAGCTTTCTTCATCAGTTAAAATCTATTCTCACCTGAAATTTGCCCCCTTTCATCTCCAGTGTATTCTGCACAGTACCCAATAAACTTCCAGGCACTCTGTGTTTAACACATAATTACTGATGGAAATATGAGCTATATACTCAGTGTACAATGAAGCTATATGACTTGACACACTTTTAAGAAGTCAAGATCTTAGTCCTTCTAACACAGATATGTTCTTTTGATTCCTTTAAGACAGTTTAAAAGTAGAGCCTTTACTCAAAGGCATGAAATATTTGTAGAACATTATATTGTCTGAGGATAGGTTGATATATAACTATAATGATGTCTCTTCAAATAATTATGATATTCTTATATCTTTCTAAGTTGAAATTTCTGGTTTCATGTTTCAATTCTCAATTGAATTAAATCAAGTATATGCAAAAAATATTAGAAAAATAGCAGATATAAGTATTACATGTTCAAAACCAGTGAATAGAAAACTCTAGTATGTTTTAAAATCAAAGCTTTTTCAGTTAAACTACCTCCTGCTCACTAAAATCCATTTAAATCAAATTTGATAACAGTAGCCCTTACCTGTAATAAATGACTGTAAATAAGCAATCTAATGACTATAAATAAGCCTAACTTTTGTTATAATACTTGTCACACCCTGCATCAAGGTCATCAAAGAGGTCATTATTATAAAAGACATTGCTCACATTGTTGTACCTACCTTCTAAACCAACAGTCCATCTTTTCATTAGAAATTAAATTTAAAAAGACAAAATAAAATAATATATCACAAATCCTTGTAGCTAAAATACAGGATTTGGAAAGTATTATACATGAAGGAGGTCTAAGTAACACAGCAACTGACTTCATGTGACAGGTCTGCTATCCATTCATTTTGAAGCTTGGGTAAATCTTTCATGACCACAGGACTTCTGCTTCCCCATCTATTTACAGAAGGGAGTCACTCATCTTAGAATTTAACAGCTCTTTTATGTCCATTTCCATGAGATAGCCTGTGGAACCTCTGCATAGTACAAAAAAAGTTTTGAGACACAGACACAGACACATGTCAACTGCAAAATGTCAGAATTAGGCTGAAAATGAACCACCTCAGAAGATGCTACTCTTACCAGCGTTGCCTTCTGAAACCTCTGCTAACTATGGTTTACACATATCTCTGACACTTGGAGAAATGTTAGAAAACCAGTAGCAATTCATAAGTGAATTCATAAGAATCCATAAATCTTAGAGTTATGAGTAATTTCAAGGTATTTTTCAACCCAAATTATAGCTCTTTAATCCATAATGTAAACTAATTCTATCATATTTAGGTCACATAATAAAATAAGTAGACTTCATGAGCCAGCTTTAGAAACTACCCAATACCAGAATTACTCTGATTGGCACAAAAATGTAACCCACATGGTAGGCCTTTACTTCTTTTTACTACAGGTATCCACCTACTTGCCCACCTGAATGGAGGGGTGGGCACAGAGTGAGGCAGTCAGGAAAACCAAACTTATCTTCCAAATGGGTCGTAGCAAAAACTGGAGGAAAGCCCCAGGCTATCCCTTTCCTGACTACCACTTTGTCTGCCTTCCCCTTAAATGATAATAAATACCCCAGGTACTGAGAATAACAAACCACTCACACTCTGTCAGTCTCACAGCCGTCATTGCACAAGGAATGTCAAAACTTTTCTCCTTTCTCCTGTTTCTTCTGCGTCTGCTGAGTGGAGGAGTGAAATCATTTCTCAGTGTTATGGACTGAGGGTGGGAGGTACAGAGGAAGGGCTCCTACCGCCTCTCACAACCTTCATGGAGCAAGTCAGCACCACCACCTTTATCTCTTGCTTTGATCGCGGCAATGAACTCATTGGTCTCCCGCTTCTACCGTTATAGTTCCTCCACCCAGCAGGTCTACTGCTGCCTTAGATGCTTTGCACCAGCTCCTTCCTCTTTCTGGACTGCTCTTCCCGCAGACACTCATCCACAGGGCCACCTCCCTCGCCAGCTTCAGGTGGTCCCTGCTCAAATGTTAGCTTCTCAATGAAGCTTCTTCTGCTCATCACACTGGTTAACACCACCACAGCTCCCCAGCCCTGCCACGGCTTTCCCAGCCAGGAGCCCTACTGTCCTTTCATTTCCTGTAGCATTTGTCAGCTTTTAATAGCATACATATATGTGTGTGTGTTTGGTGTATATATATAAGTGGCTACGGGCTCTAACTTCAGGTTTTAGATATGCAGAGTCCATAGAAGTTTAATTTTCCATCTATATATCTAGTGTCATTAGATTGACACTAGCTGTATCTTAGACTAAACTACAAACTTATGTACTTTCCTTTGTAGCAGAAGTAAAATGTATTAATTCTGACTTTACTGATTTGTAATATTTAATAATTCTATCAGGAGCTAAAATTTACCTAATTATTTATGTAAATACTTTACTAATTTAAAATGAAAGTAATAATTCAAGTAAACATTAAAAATATTTGTGCAAAAACTAATTGTCAAATATCCTCTTCTCCTTTGGAATTACTGATTTGTATTTCCATCTGAGGGAAAGAAGAGAATCTATTTATTTCTCTTTGTATTCCACATCTGGAGTGTTCCTGTCACAGAACAGATGTTTAATAAATAATAGTTGAATGAATAAAATAAGTCATATGTTTAAAGATCACTTATGGAATAAAGAAGGTCCCCAAGGAGCAGTTTACTTGAAAATGAGTGGTTAGCCAAGTCTCAGGATTATCTGAAAGAGTAGTACAAATACTTGTCTTTAAAAATATTTCTTGAAATCAAGGCTATTTGGCAATGTATTTAAACACCTAAAAATCTTTATAACCTCTAGTCTAGTAATCACACTTTGGCATTCAACCCTGAGAATGTACAATAAAAACTTAATGTAATTTAAAATAGTGCATTTTATGCAACCCAACCTAAAATGATCGACAGTAGGAGAGAGTTATGCAGCCAACAATAGCTGTGGATCAAATATTATGCAGTTGTTAAAGGTTATAGTCACATTTTATACCATGAAAACATCCTATAATATTATGTTTAATAAGCTCTATTCTAAGTTATATATATATAAAGTTTAAATGCAACCAGGCCAAAACTTCCATGTAGAAAAATTACCAGGAAGAAATATTACTCAGTGTTATATACAACTGTGCGTGGGTGCTGCAATTATGGGGTGTTTCTTTTCTTTTCATATTTTTCCCCTACTTTCTTTTAGCCTAGCATATATTCCACGCTGCCGTCATCTTTTGCCTGCACCATTACAACAGCCCTCTCGCTCTTATAGGAGCTGAGGTCCTTGTTCTCATCAAAAGAAATAATTCAAGGACGGATACAAAAAGCCATTGAGGATCAAAGTTTTATTGGAAAATGAAAGTATAGAGAAGAGTGAAAGTACACATCCTGGAGTTGGGTGCAGTAAGATCCAGAGGGAATTGCATGAAGGGAAAAATAGGGAGCCTTTTTCATGTAAAGGAAGATGAATATAACTAAGTGGGGATAGGTTTCAAAAGGAACAGGTGGGGTTTTCTCCACACTCACATCTGGTGGAAGAGTTCTTGACTGCATTTGGTTCTCATCTGAAATGTCATGGCACAGAGAGGCATGATTTTTACTAAGTTAATGAGTGTATAGTATATTTTGGGATGAAGTTTGGGTCAAATTCTCCTCCATATCGGAACCAACCAGTTTCCGCTGGTCTGTTGTCTATATTCTTACTCCCCACATCCCATGATTAACACTGAGTAAGAACTTACATGGAATCTGTAGAATGTAGGCATCCAGCCGAGTCCCCCACCCACCTTCCCTGCTCATGGCTGGCTGTCTACCTACTCTAACATAACTAACCTCCCTGTTTTCAATATCTGTATGTTAGCCAGAGTGATCTTCTTAAATAAGTTGACTTTTCTCTTTCAAAGAAAATAAAATTCAAAATTTTTAGTGGTTTGACAATAAACTGCTTGATCTGACCTGCTGTATCAGTCCTGTATTATTGGGTGCGTATTTCTCCTGAAATTCATCATTGTCTTCCTGAGGGGAAAAAATATGAAAAAAATTTACACCTTATTTATGCTCCTTAGTTCACTGAATTCCACCTAAATTGCTGACTATGGATCATATTTCACAATCACAGCTTACCCAACTTAATAATTTCAGCAACTTTTATTAATAGAACATGTATTTCACATTCCAACTATATAAATATAAGTGCAAATAAGACAAATCACCTAAAATGTTGCTGGTGATATCCACTAAGTAAGGGAATGTAAATGAATGATTGACAAGATGAATTCATGTTAAACAGTTTTTTCTTACTGATTATATGGGAAGAGTGGGCTTTAAAGTGGCAAAACCATAATTGTTCAAGAGATTAAATCAATTGTTCTAAGGAAGGAAAACTGCATTAGCATTTATTGAGTCCCTATCTATAGTAGAAAATTAATATTTCTCATTTCACTTTAGTCTGGAAGTGTTAGTAAATATCTGATACAAGGAAAATGGAAGATTGCCTAATAGCAGTCTGAAATAAAGCTGAATCTTTTGCTTAGTTCCAGTTTAGTGGGTCTCCTTGGGTAGAAATGAAAAGGGCTAGTTCAGTGTTGTCTAATAGAAAAATAATGCAAGCCACAAAGGTAATTTTAAATATTCCAGTAACTACACTAAAAAAATGAAAGTTTAAGAGATGAAATTAATGTTAATAACATATTTTATTTAATACAGTATATCTAAAATATCACTGCTTCAATATGTAATCAATATAAAAATTATTAATGAGATATTTTACTTGTTTTTGTACCAAGTCTTTAAGTTCCACTGTGCATTTTATACTTAGAATCATCTCACTTTGAGTTAGACAATTTCAAGAGCTCAATCGCCATCTAGGGCTAATGGCCACCACATTGGACAGCGTGGTGCTCAATATTAAGCCAAGAGGAGAGAGTAACCAAATAAGAGGCTCTAAATTCAATTTTCTGGGTAACTCACGAGGCAAAATGCAAACGCTTCTGTGGGCTTGGTTGCCTTCATCTTCCAAGACACCAGAGCTGTGAAGTCTGGATTCACACCGTTTGAAATGGGTTGCCCAACATTCCAGCCAAAGGTCAATCCGTGGATGCGCTTGGCTGCACACCACTGAAATTTGGCAAGATTTCTCTTTGCCATCCAAACAAGTGTGCAATCTGCCACAGATGAGAGCAGGAATCTTTGATTGCTTCATCAGCCACATTGATCTTTAAGTAGGATGGCTGTATAATTTATTATTGAAACAGGGGTACTTTTGAGAGACAAAGGAGGTTCTCTTAATAAGTGCCCTGGGATAACAGCCGTAATCTGAGATAGTCCCTGCTGGCAAATCCGGACACACAGTCACCCTACCTTTAGTCAGCGTTTCCACCTTTCAAAAGAACTTGGGTTACCGCCAGTGGGCACACCATGCATGTCTAGGATCTATGTAACTCAGTGAAGAGCAGATGATTCCCATAGGAGCCCTGCACACAAAGCCCTAAATTTCTCCTATAGAATGGCAGGTCTCATCCCCAGACCCAGCCTCATAAAGGGTCTTTTACTCCCACGTCTAACAACATTGCTTTGATGCAATTTGCAAGCTTCCTGTTTTGCAATTTTCCACTCTGGGTCATGCTTAAATTGGGGGTTTAATGAGAAATGGCTGTTGTCAGCTGAATGGAGCTTCTTCTTGGCCGAGTCTCCCAAGAAAACTAGAAGGCCAGTAAACAAAGCTGTGCATGCACGTGGCCAGATTTTTTTTTTGTCCTTCTCTTTTTCTTTTTTTCTTTTTCTCCTATGTAAAAAAAAAAAAAGAAGTAGAGCAATCAGCAGTGACAGCCGAGGGAAATGTTTCACAGGAGCAACAGATGGCTCAAGGCCACCTTCATTTCTGAGTGGAAGGGAGAATGCCTGTAGGCCTGGAAGATTGAAGGTTTGGAAACTAATTTTATTTGACTCTTTAATCCATCTCAAACATGGGCCCCAAAATGGAAGATAAAAGGATTTCACTTTTGCTACTGAGCACATTCAGCTCGGAAAGGTGAAGACACAGCAGGATGACTACGTGTGGTGCAGCAGCAGGCAGAACAGGAGGAACTTGAACGATGAGCCCCGTGGTAGCTGGGTAAAATGCTCAGATTAGGATTTTGTCGTTATTGTTGTTGTTTACATTAAACTGGAGTGTTCTACAAAACTGGGAGACAGTGGGTTACCATATGAGATTATATTCTATATAGAAACTACAGGCCAGATTATTCAGGGCAGAAAGGCATAAAGTAAGAGTAGAGGTCAGTCAGTATGAGCATTACAGCAAAGGTGATGAAAAGCACCAAGGACTCAAGCCCATTCGTTCATTTACCAAATAATTATTGAGTGTTCTGTTTTAGATCCTGGAATCGGCTATGAACAAGGTGGAGAAGTACTCTGTCCTCTACATTACAACAGAAAAAAATTGACAATAAAGAAGGAAACAAATAGTGAGATCATTTCAGATACATGTATGCATGTGACAAAAACTTCAGAGGGTATTGGGGGAAGGAGTAAGTGGGATGGAATGGATGCACTTTAAATAGTGTGGTCAGGGAAGACTTCTCTAGGGGGAGGTATTTAACCTGAAACATGAATGAAAAGATGGAGCTCTGCAGATGGTAGGAAATTTTTATTTTAATATCAAAGAATCATTATATCGCTGCCAAGTAAAATAACAACCTGAAGTTAGGACATCTATTATTTGACAGCCACATTTGTAATAGATGACTGTACTTTAGTCATGCTGACAACCCAGTGATAAGAGGAAAGAAATAAACCATGAGATCATATTACCAGCAAGATGTTAGTTGAAACCAAGGGGAAAGATACTGGGATACAAGTTCTGCAGTGTCAGTGTGGGTATATGTAGAAGAAAGAGAGCTGTTAATAGACCATTTATTTTTAGAAAATACCTTTTTTATTCTAAAAATATGACCATTTATCAGGTAGCACTATGATCTTCCAACTTGGTAAAAGGAGGTCTTGACTGAGAGGCAGGTGTTAGTGATTATTCTGTGTCTGCTGAAATTCTGAAGATGGGGTGGCAGAACAGCATAGCCACTTTTCCTCAGTTGTGGAAAAATCATGGGTGCATCAGTTATGAGAGACAACACGACGTGGTGGCACTGGTGGACAAGCGCTGTTCTGGGCCCGATCTCCAGTAAGAGCAGTTCCATGAAATGAGTGAATGAAAGGAAGAAATGAACAAACACAGCCTCTAGACTCTTGGCTTTTCAAGCATCCAGCAAAACTCTAGCCTGTCCTCTCACAGCAAAAAGTGCTAAACTTCTGGAGGGCAACGCTACAACTCACCCAGCAGGTGACACCAGAATGGTGGAAGAAATCCAGGGAAAGCGGAGGAAGGAGACGGAGTCTTGGAATCACAGTAACTCGCATTCAAATTCCCAGGTTCTGTTACTTCGTAACTATGTGGTCTTAGTCATGTAGCCTGAGTCTCTGTTTTTTCAATTGTAAAGTGAGGATAATATTCTTATCTCGTGATGCCGTTGCACAGTTTAGAAATTTCCCAGAAAAATGAAAAACATAAATAACATTACAAATGTTATTGGAATTCTTGTTATCTCTTTCTCAAAATCTCCAGGATAATATATATATACAGTTACTTATTATCATGTAATAATTTACATGGAAGACAACTCGCCTTAGAAATTCTCTCAGAACAAACTTCCAATTTTTAATATGGGAAGAGTCATGTGAAAGCAGTAAAGGGTGAGATAATGATTTCATTAAAATAATTAATAATACTCATCTCAGGAGCTATTAGTAATTTCTCATGGTGAAACAAAACAATTAAACACTATAAAGTTGAGAAAAAAGGAAATCAAATGAAGTGTAGTCTTTGTAGTTATGATTTGTATTCCATTTATTATTTGAATGCAATGAGACTTTGGTGTAGACTTAGTTCTTGGTCATCAGTGATCAGAAACACAAAATTAACTTGTGGCTCAATGATCTTGGCGCTGATCTGTGTGCTCTTTCGGGTACCACAACTTTAACGATACTTCACAGACAAAAACCACTATTTTATGGACCTTACCACCACTGTCCATCACCTCCTTCATGTCCTCAACTTCCTGCCTCATGGGTTTAGGACCCCCAGCCCATAATTATAATCTCTCTGTCTCCCATTCAGTTTCCTTGCCTTTTCTCCTCCCATTCTGAAGGTGTGACAAAACACCTAACTTCTGGCTATCAGCCCAGTTTTCTTCAAAGAAAAACTCAGGTTTTCTATGCTTGTTTTCTCTACTCCCTTTCCACTCCTTCTCCCTTAAAGCCTGCCCCCCCACCCACTCCAGTCAAGCTATCACGCACACCAGGCCTCTTAAATTGTTACCAAAGGCACCAAATCCAGCAGTCAACTCCACATCCTCATCTTATTCAGTAGCAATGATACAGGTGAAAATCCTGACCTTTTGAAAAAACTCTGTAATTGGCTACAGGGACACAGGATTACCTAGTTTGTCTAAGACTTTACAGGCTGCTACTCCTCTGATGGGTCCTGCTCTCTTCTTCATTTCCGAATGTTGCAATGTACCGGGGGTGAGCCTCGGACTCCTCTTTGTCTATATTCTCTCCCTTCATGATCTCATCCAGACTGTGGCTTTAAGAAGAATCTACATATCTCATCAAGTCTGAGATTTGGTGATAGGCTGAATAATGACCCTCAAAGGCACCCAAGTCCTAACCCACAGAATCTGTGAATGTCACCTGCTACAGCACAAGCGATGTTGCAAATGTGTTTAAGTTTAGGGTCTTCATACGGGAAATTTGCAGAACATTTTGTAATCACAAGTGTCCTTATAAGAGGGAGACAATGGCAGATTTGATAACAGAGATAGAGGGTGATGTGATGACTGAAACAAGACACTATTCTGTTGGCTTTGAAGATGGAGAAAAGGGCTGCAAGCCAAGGAACGCAAAGATTGCAGTTCTAAGAGCCAGAAAGGCTAGGAAATGAATTCTCCCTTAAAGCCTCCAAAGGCAAGTGGCTTTGGTTTTAACCTGGTGAAACCATTTGGACTCCTGGCCTCCAGAACTGTAAGGGTAGAAATTTGCATTGCCTTAAGCCATGAAGTCCGTGGTGATTTATTACGGCAGTTGCAGGAGACTGACACGGATAAATTGTTTCCTTACCATTCAACATCTCTGCAGTCAGGATGCATCGAAGAACCATGGCGCAGCATCTCAGAACTGCTGATAGCCCAATGAAGTTGTGACCTGGTTGGAACAGCTCAGTCGGGTTAAGTACATTCACGTTGTGCAACCACTCTCCAGAACTCTTTTTGTCTTGCAAAACTGAAACTATAAACAACAATTCTGCCTTACCCCCTCCTCCCGGGGCCTGGCAACCACCCTTCTATTCTCTGTCTTTATGAACTTGACTCCTCTAGGTACTTCATATAAGTGGAGTCACACTGCTTCTGGCTGTTCATGACTGGCTTGTGTCACGTAGATAATGTCGTTCATGTTGTAGCATGTGTCAGAATTTCCTTCCTTTCTATGACTGAATAGTATACCATATATATATACCAAATTTTGTACAAAATGTACATACCATGTTTTGTTTACCCATTCATCTGTCAGGGTACACTCAGGTTGCTCCTGCCATGGCTTTTCCTGTTTGGAATAAAATCTGAAGTCCTTACAATGGCTTACCAGGCCGTATGACCTGGCTCAAAGCCATCACGTCGGCCTCTTTGCCTTCTAAGCCTCTCCTCACTATACCCCAGCGGCGCTGACCTCCATCACACCGGGCAGCTTCCCCTTTCTCCAGGACTCCCCTCTAAGTGAGCCACACGGCCCCTCTTCACTTGCCTAGGGCCCTGCTCAAATGTCCCCTTCGGACAGAGCACTTCCCTGACCACGTCACCTAAAACAGTTCTGCATCCACCCCTCCCTGCCATCGCATTATGCTGGTTCATTTTCCTCTGTAGAGTTTACTGCCTGACATTATTTGTGTTTTTATGAGTGTATTTATTATCTGTCTCCCAACCAGAATAAAACTCCAAGACAGCAAGAATTTTGTCTCACTAAATGTTAAATCCTGAGTGCCTAAAATAGGAATTAGCACATAAGTAGAAGTTCAGTAAATATCTTAGAATATTGAAGTAAAAGAAATCGAATTCAGCAATTCACTTGTGGAGTATTTTTTTTTAATTAAAAGACTTTATTTCTTAGAGCAGTTTTAGGTTTACAGAAAAACAATGCACAGAAAGTACAGAAGTTCCCATATACTAACTTTCCTCCCTCCAGTTTCCCCTGCCATTAACATTTCGCACTGGTGTGATACATTTTCATTATGGATGACCCAATATTAATGCATTTGTCTTAGCTGAACTCCATAGTTTACGTTATGGTTTAATCTTTGTATTGTACATTCTGTGGATTTTGACAAATGCGTAAAACCACGGATCTACCATTACAGTATCATGCAGAACAGCTTCACAGCCCTAAAATCTCCTGTGCTCCACCTATAATCCTTTTTCCTTCCCTCAACCCCTGGCAACCTGAGTGTTTTAATTTTTATGTGACTAGGTGACTAGATTCTTCCCAGAACAGAAATGAGAAAGCCTATGTCTGTGTTTTCTGCTGCTCCTGACACACGGCCTTCATGTGTTATGTTTTTGCTTTTCAAAGCTAATCTGCAGCACTTTTCTGGGGTTAAAAAAAAAAGAAAGAAAAACACATCACCTAAGAATGTTCTGTCTTGTACTCCTTTCAGAAGGATTGCTTGGTTCCTGATTATCACCCAGCTGTGGTCTCTGAGGTTGACGTCTAAAAGCTGAGATTAATATGGGGGCTCATTGGGAAATAGTTTCTTACAAAAATTAACTTCCTCCTTCTAGGATTTTTCCCACAGCCACTTTTTCCTCTCTTCTTGTCTTCATTTTCTAGCAGGTTTGAGTTATCTGTTTTTATGCAATGACACTTTAATTAGGTAACAGCCACAAGCAAATTGATTTTTCCAGTCAGTTATAGGGGAAGGCTGTGTTTGAAAGTTTCCAAAGGGCAGATGCTGTAATATTAGTATTGGCAGTGGGGATTAGGGAATGTGGAGAGCTACCAAAGGGTTGGGAATCTTTCTGTGGGGATGAGGACAGAGGGACTGATAAGTGAATGACTTGTCTTTCCTGGTAAAGAAAGGATCTCTCTCCTATTCCTTCCCTGACAGCCTGGGAAGGTGCCTGAAATGCATCAAGGGGGAGTAAAGTTTTGTGGTCTCTGGTTTGACTCTGGGGGGCTCCTCCTTCCTTCACTCATATGACCATCGGCATAGATCATTTGATTAGCCTTCAATACTAGGCTATCCTTGGAGAAACTGTACAGTTATAAAATCACAACTATTACTAAATGCAAAGGAGTCTTCTGAGTGCTAAGAAAGAAGATAATGCATTAAAGGAAGGGAATTATTTGTGTTCATCATACAAACCAAGTTCATAAAAATGGTTTGTTTCCCCACATTGCTTACCATTTCCCAGGCACGTAATTCTTTTACACATGGTTTCCCTGTGCTCATCCCAATGTCAGTGCTACCATTTCTCTCTTTTTCCCTCTTCTCCCTCTGCGATGTCCTCTCTCTGACCCCAAGGAGAGCCAGTCACAGCTTCTTCAATCTCCCCATACTTCTTTATACATGATTTTAATATATAATACCTTCTACTCCTTTACTAAGTGACAGATTGTTTTTAAAGGCAAGAAGTTCGTCTAGAGCTCCAAAATCCATAGTTAGGAGCTCAGGAAACTTGATCAAAAGAATGGAGCTTAGATCTTTCAAACACAGTGTAGCAGAGGCCTGGCTTGACTGTGAACCGTGGTGACCCCATGTCCACTCCAGCATGTCTGGAGGACAGATGGGACCAGCCCACTGCAGGCAGTTTTCATGAGACTTGAGACTCTGGGGAAAGAATTAGTACTACAAGACTCGTTCCTGGAAAGACCTAATCTGTCCTGCCTCCGGGCTTCTACACGTGCTCTGCACATGTTCTGCCCACTCTCCTCTTTTACTGAGCTAATTTCATTTATAATGCACAGCTTTATTTAAATATCACTTCTTTTGGATGCCTTTGTTAGCCACCCAGACTGCCAGCTCCCCTTGTTCTAACTTCCCAAAGCCCCTGAGTTCTACATCAATACCTACATCGTGCTTGGATACCTGACCAATGTCTGTTCTACTTGCTTGTAAATTTCATAAGGTCAAGATCATCTCTGTTTGGTTCACTGCTTTATCCCTGGAACCTGGCCCATTTCCTAGGCATAATAGACTTAAAAATATTTGTTCAATAAACAAATGAGTATATACAAATGCCTACTTAATGTTCTGCTTCAGTAACTCATAAGCACATCAAACTGAATATGTTGCAAACTCTAGATTTCTCTTCTGAAGTCTGTTTTTCATTGTCCTCATTTTAGTAAATACATCAACACCCATCCAGTTGCTCACCCTCAAAACTTGGAGTGGATATTCTCCTCTACCACACCTCCATATTGAATCTATTAGCAAATGCTTCCTATTCCAAAATACATCTTCCATTTATTTATAAGCACTTCCAGTGTCCTGGTCCTACTTTGAGCCACCATCATTTCTCACCTGCATGCCTGCAGATTACCTCCTGTCTGCTCTCCTGACTTGCACTTATTCCCCTCTAATTGCTAATTAAACTGCTAAGTGACTACTAATTCCCCACATAAGAGTCAATATGATCTTAGCAAGATGTAAAGAAAATTATCCCATTGTTCTGCTTTTAATGGCTACCCTGGTACAACCCACACACCCAGACATAACTTGGCCACTTCTTACTGCTGCAGGCCACTTCCTGACGTTCTGCCTCTCTCTCATTCAGCTCTAACTGCACTCACTTCAAGCTTATTATAGGTTGTCAGATGTACCACACTCCCCGCTCCCTTATGGCATTTGCCTGGAAAATTCTCCAGCTGGTTCCTTAAAGGGTTGTGTCCTTCTCACTCTTTGGGTCTCAAATGAAAAGACATTTCCTGAATGAGGTCACCTTCTGACAGCTCCATTAGCTCTGTTTCCTTATCAAAACATCTCAACGATTTCCTTCTTAGCACTTCATGCTGACAGTTGTCCATTTATTACTTTGTTCACATGTTTATGCGCTGGGATATAAACTTCATGATACTTCTTTTGCACATGACTATTCTCCAGGAGCCTATTTTGGTGCTCATCATATCATAGATGTTCAATACACACTTGTTGACTGAAAAGAACATGAAAAAAGCTCAAGGGTGGCGGGTGGGATGGAGTAGAAAGGCAGTTCTAGGGATGGTACAGGGTCTATTGCAGCCGGCTGCAGTGGTCCAGGCACTGGCCCATCTGCCTTGGTCACCATCAGCCTTGGTGTGGACACCACAGCAGCTGGCCTCCCCCTGGGCCAGGAGACTGAATGCTCACCCAAGGCACAGAAGGGCAGGTGGACCACCAAGGAAGGTTGGACGTGGGGCCCCATTAGGGCCAAGAAGGTTAATTGATGGAGCCCTTAGGCAGTGCCATATGGAGGAATTTGAGTCTTGCTGGGACCCAAATGGGAAGAATTTGAGGGGACTGTCGATGCTACAGTGAAGGAGAGTGGAGCTTGAAAAATGCCATATTGTGAGGGTTGTGGCCAGGGACATGCAGGTTTTGATTACCTAAGTCTTTTAAGCCTTGTCTCTCAATTAGTTGCTTATTTGGGGTTTGATTTTTATCTTTAAGACATTACGAGTAGGCAGTATGAATAATCAATGGTGGAAGATGAGGCCTCAAGTTGTCCAACAACACCTCAGTTCCACTGGTGGCAGTGGCTGCAGTTTTACGAAGTCACTGTGGAAGTACATTAAAAAGCAGACACAAAGGATCTTTGAGCCATGTTCCAGCTGTTGTAGAAACCCTTCAAGTATTCATGTCAATGAGGACATTAAAAGTCTTAATAGGTCACAGGCGGCTGCATTTTATTTTTTAAAGCATTCTTACAAGGTGATCCAATTTAAGTATACATTTGAACCAAATTCTTATCCTTTATGGCTCTGTGGGGACATGAATTCATTAGTGAAAAGGCACAGAGTTCTTTAAAAGGGAGAATTGTCTGCCAGTTAGCGTTGGCTTAAACTATGAGGAACTCTATACCCTGTTTCCACTTTGTTCATTGTCCAGGGGGAACTGGTTTCCCCCCTCAGGGCTGGTGTTTCTTGCTGTCATCCCCAACACGAGATCTGGGAGAGAAAAATGAGACCACAGGGAATCCACATGGAGGAGCTTTGCCCGAGATCCAGCTGTTTCACGCTGCTCCTTCGGTCACAGAGGCCACTTAAGCCCAGTTTCAAGCTCAGCCATTTCCCAGGCTCAGATAGCAGCAAGATGTTCCAGCACATACCCTGAACCTCTGCACAAAGTCACCACACATGCCCCCAGTCCAGCTCTGACCTTGCGCACAGGCGCTTGTGTCTTACACCCAGGAGCTAGTCTTCACCTCCTGCGCCAGTTCTGAGGACTGGGCTTTTCCCTTGACCCTGGTAGCTGAGTTTCTGTGTTGGAAACCTGATGCTACCATTTTGTCTCTTTATTTGTTTATTTATTTATTTACATTTTTTTTATCATAGTAAAATATACATAACACAAAATTTACAATTTTAACCATTTTTTGCATAGTCCATTCACATGGTAAGTTTATTCGCTATTGTACAGTGGTCCCCGCTAGCCACCTCCAGAGCTTTTTCATTACCCCAAAATGGACTCAATACCCATGAAACACTAGCCCCCATTTTCCCCTCCACACTCTCCCCAGGAACCCCAGGTGTACTTTCTGGCCCCGTCTCTTGTACCAAATTTTGCCTTGATCCTGCCGGCCCATCCCTTTTTTCCCTAGCCACAGGGACTAGTCAAGGACCAGTCTTATTTTGAACTTCAACATAGAAACTGAAGTCCTGCTACTTGCTATCAAAGTTGTCATATTTTCTGCCTGCCCAGACTTGAGTATCACTTCATATCTTAGTTTTCACTGCCTTTCTCTGCCTGTCCCTTATAATTTCCTTACCATTTTGCTTTGAGCTCCCAACCCCACAACATATTCTTCCTACTTCCAGCCCTCCCTTCCCCGTATCCGTGGCTTTATTTCCAGACCCTCTGAAGCAGTGTCCTGTCTGCGGCCTACACTCAGCACCCGCAGTGCGATCCTTCTCCCTACTCCCGCATTCTAAGTCCTCATCGCTCCCAACGTGCTCTTTCCAGGTCACCCGACAGCCAGCACGCAGGCACAGAGCTCCCGGCTCCACAGCCTCTGGAAGTATGAAGCTCTTACCTCCCCTAGGAGACTATAGATTCAAGTTCAGGATTATTAGCAAAAGGAATAATAGTCAACATAGCACTGCACGATGGAAACAGTCAGCATTCAGACACCATAAATGAGATGAGTTTTAATGGACTGGAGTGACCCAATATTAAAGTTCATATATAGATTAAAAAAACTGACTTCAAAAGTCATTAAAACTGCATTTCTCCAGGCCCTTCACACCATCCTGTGAAATGTGCATCTCTTTGCCATACCCCCAAGGACAACAGGAGCTAAGTACGACCCACTGTACCTCAACAATGATCAGGTACCTTGAAACCTAAAGTTCTACCCTGAAAAAAAGCTTGTTCTTCTAATGTTCAGTGCTTCTCTTCCCTTCTATTAAAGACTGATTCAGCTAAAGAATTAGTCTCTATACTATTTTAATAGTAGGTATTTTTAGAGGTCAGTGAAAAATTACTGTGAAATTGAAAATAATGACCCAATTCCTCATCTTCTTCAGTAGAAGTGACACACATTAAGACATCTCCCTGAGAAGAGAGATGAGGTAGAATTAGCTATTCCGAACAACTCGTTGAATTCTCAAGCACTTCATTTTTCAGTGAACCTTAAAAATAGTACAGAGGGCCTATGTAAAATAGAATTGGGGTCATCTCTAACATTCTAATACTCTTTGTCATGTGTCACTCCTGGTCAGAACCAGGGCAAAACAGGGAGAGTGACCGGGGTGAGTCCCTGGTCAACTGAGAAGTTTAAAGCTGAATTTTTAGCTGTGCCATGAATAAGGTCTGAGGACCTAATGTAAAACATGGTGACAGTAGTTGGTAATACTGTACTGTATAATTGAAATTTGCCAAGAAAGTAGAACTTAAATGTTATCACCAAAAAAAAGATACATTTTGCTTTTAAAGCTGAATTATAGTATGAAAGCAGAATCAGTTAAGGTACAGAGGGACTGCTCACCAGCTAAGCAGGAATCAGAGACACAAAAGTCTGATTAGATTTATCTAAGAAGCAGAGATGGTGAAAGCATTTGGGGGACAAATTGAAGGAAGAAACAAATTACTGGAATTGAGACTTCGTGATGCTCAGAGGATTTCCTGGCTGGTTCGTACCAGTGCCCAAGCCCACCTTTGGTGCTCTCATTCAACAAGTCGCGTCTAGTCCTAGAAGCCTGGTGTCTGCTATCATGCAGCAAAGAACAGACAGTCTTTCACAAAACACACTTAGTGGTAGAAAGGGTGTTAGGTTTTAATTTACAAGACCAGGCTCAAGTACCATTTCCACTACGGTTTAGAAATGTATTTGGAGCAGATCACTTACCCTCTCTGAGCCTGTTTCTTCCTCTAAATAATAACAAAAAAACCATTTCACAGATTCCTTTTAGAAGGCATCAAATGAAGTGAGGGGACTTTGAGCACTGGAAAGCTTTCTATAGTTATTGAAGCTAGAATTACCTAAAAGAAATGTCTTGTAGGTCCTAAAAAGAAAAATTCAGATATTTGTTCCAAAGACATCAGCTGCATACAGAAAACAAAGTCAAGAGAGTTTGTATTTTCCTGTTCAGTTTTGTTCAAGGATTTCATGTCATGTTTTTTCAGCTTCCAATGGAAACTTCTACCAAATATATAACAATGATAACACTGACTCAAAACTTTTTCTAGCTACATCTTCACACTAAGCCAGCACAGAGCCAAATGATATACATGTTTTTGGAACTCATCTGTGTAATATCAGTTTACTTTATCCCAGATTTTCCTATATAGATTCTTCTATGATCAGTCTTGTAATATTATGAGAGCAGAAATAATTTTCTTCTTTTATAATAAACATTTTTTAGAACAGTTTTAGATTGACAGAAAACATGTGAAGAGAGATTTCTCATATACCCCACACCCAGTTTCCTCCATTGTTTACATCCTTTATTAGTCTGGTGTATTTGTTGTAATTAATGAGCCAATACTGAAACATTATTATTAAAGAAAGTCTATAATTTATTGGTTTTCCTTATTTTTCACCTACTGTCTTTTTTCTGTTCCAGGATCCCACCCAGGACACCACATTACATTTGTTTATCACGTTTCCTTAAGCTCCTCTTACATGTGACAGTTTCTCAGACTTTCCTTGTTTTTGATAACTTTGACAGTTTTGAGGAGTACTGGTCAGATATTTTGCAGAATGTTCCTTCTGGAATTTGTGTGATTTTTCTCGTGGCTAGACTGGTTTTGGAGAGGAAGATGGAGAGGGGGGTTACAGCCTACTGGAGGGTGGAGTATCTACATAAATTACTTGGAATTCTTTGGATGGGAGGTATTTATCTTCCACCCCATTTATTTTTTTCAATTATTTTTATCAGTATGGACTCATGGATATTTATTTCATATTTTGGATTATAATCCAATACTACTTTGTTTGATTTCCTACCCTAATTATTTCAGCTTTGGACCTTGGGAGCTCTTTCAATTGGCTCCTATAAGCCTTTGTAATACCTCTCTCATTCTGGGATTTTGTTTATTTGGTTTGGTTTGGGGACACTTTGTGACACTCTAAGATACTCCAGGCTCATCTTGTTGTTTCCTGTCTCAGGGCTAGAATCAGCCATTTCTCCAAGGAATCCTGGATCCTTTTATTGGAGAATGGTGTTAGAAACCAGGATCCGAGGGCTAGGTTGTGCTTGTTGCTATGGAGGATTGGTGCTTCTGAGATCTTGCGGTGATATTCTATTGTAAGGATTTACTACAATTGTTATGCATTCATCATTTGATGGGCATCACCATTTTCTGGCTGCTGGTAATGCTACTATGACCATTCACATACAGATTTTTGTATGAACATATGTCCTCATTTCTCATGGGTAGATATCTAGGAGTGGAGTTGCTGGGCTGTTTGGTAAGTTTATATTTAACTTTATAAAAAGCTATCACACTGTTTCCCAAACTGGCTGTGCCATTTTACTCCTACCAATAATGTATAAGGTTTCTACTTCCTCCACATCCTCACCAACACTTGGAACTTTTAGGTTTTATGAATTTAACCAATCTAGTGGTTGTGTAGTGGTATCTCATGGTTTTAATTTGCATTTTTTGATGACTAATGGCATTAAGCATCTTTTTCTGTGTTTATTAGTCATTTCTGTATCTTCTTTGGAGAAATGTCTACTCAAATAATTTGCTTATTTTTAAAGGCGGTTATTTGTGTTATTATTGAGTTGTAAAAGTTATTTATCCTGTTTAAAATATTTTATCAGGTAATGTTTTACAAATATTTTCTCCTAGTCTCTATCTTGTCTTTCCATTTTCTTAGTGGTATCTGTGAAGATGAAAGTTTTTAATTTTGATGAAGTCCAACTTACCAAACTTTGAATGGATGTGTTTTTGATGTCATACCCAAAATCACAAGGATTTTTCTCCTGTGTATTCTTCTAGCATCTTGTAATTTCAGCTCTTACTTGAAATCTATGGCTGATTTAAAGTTAATTTTCATTTTTTTTTTGGTAAATGAGCATCCACTTGTTTCAGCTCCATTTGTTAAAAAGATTATCTTTCCCCATTGAATTACCGTGGCACATTTGTTGAAAATAAATCGACCATATATACATGGGCTTATTTCTGGACTATTCTGCACCATTGATCTTCACGTCTACCATTATGCCAATATCACATTGTCTTGCCTACTATTACTTTGTGTTGACATTTGAAATCAGGTAGAGTTAGTTTTTCAAGTTTGGTCTTCTTAGTCAAAATTGTTTTGACTATTCAATATCCTTTGCATTACTTACACTTCTTAGGATCAGTTTATTGGTATCTAATAAAAGAAGCCAGCTAAAATTTTGGTAGAGATTATTTTGAATCTCTAGATCAATTTGGGGAAAACTGACATATTAACAATGTCAACAATGTCCATGAACATGATAAATTTCTCACTTGTTTGGGTCTTTAATTACTTTCAGCAGTATGTTCTAATTTTCAGTGTATAGGTCTTTAAAAAAAATTATGGCTAACTATTTTGCTTTTTTTGATGATGTGAATGGGATTTCCTATTAATTTCATTTTTAAGATTGTTGCTAGTATATAGGAATACACTGCTGTTTGTTTATTCACGTGGTTTCTTGTGACTTTGATAAGCTTTGTCAATAGCTCTTTTTTTAGATTCTTTAGAATTTTCTACACACAAGATCATTTCATCTGTAAATAAAAGATATTACTTCTTCCTTTCTAATCTATATGCCTTTAGTTTCTTTTTCTTGCCTTACTTCATTGGCTAGATCCTCCAGTAAAATGAATTCCCTAATCCAAAGGAGAAAGAATTCAGTCTTTCACCACTAAATATGATATCAGCTGCGGGCTTTTATAGATACCCTTTATTAAATTAAGGAGGTTCTCTTTTCTTCCTAGTTTGTTGGGAGTTTTTAACAAAAATGGATGTTGGATTTTTTCTCGGTTCTTTTCTTCCATCTGTTGAGATGTTTGTACTGTTTTTGCCCTTTTTTCTCTTGTGTATTACGTTGATTTTTGAACCCTACTCTTGAAAATTCTACTTCTTCATCATTTATAATCCTTTTCATTCACTGATGAATTTGATTTGCTGATGTTTTGCTAAGGATTTTTGTATCTGTACTCATGAGGGTTATTGTTTTATAGTAATTTATTATTCTATAAACAACATAGTTTTATTCATTTACTTTTCTTGTGATTCCTGCTTTGCTTTGATAGCAAAATAATACTGACACCATTAAATAAGTAGAAAAGTATTCTCTTCTCGGTTTTCTGAGTTTGTGTAGAACTGGTGTTATTTTTTCCTTATATGCTTGGTAGATTTTACCAGTAAAGTCATTTGGCCTCAGCTTTTCTGTGGAGTGAGTTTTATATACTAATTCAATTTTCTTTACTTGCTATAGATCTATTCAGATTTATTATTTCTCTGTAAGTCAGTTTTAGTAATTTGTGTCTTTCTAGGAATTTGTGCATTAATTAGTCAATTAATTTCATTTAAATTGTCTAATTTGTTAGTGTAAAGTTGTTTATAACATTCTCTTATAACTATTTTGATTTTTTTATGATCTGTGTTAATGTGTTTCTTTCATTCCTGCTTTTGGTAATTTCTGTCTACTTCCATCTTCCTTGGCAGGCTTGGTAAATCATCAATTATGTTGATGTTCTCAAAGAACAAAAATTTAGTGTAATTGAAATTTTCTATTATTTTGATGTTTTCAATTTTATTGATTTCCTCTCAGATCACTATTATTTCCTTCCTTTTATTCCCTTTGGGTTTAATTTGCTCTTCTTTTCCTTGCTTCTTATGGTAGAAACTTAGGTTATTCATTTTAGATCTTTCTTCTTTTTCAATATGAGCATTTATAAGTTTCATTCTAAGTACTACTTAAGATGTGTCCCAAAAATTTGGATATGGTTTGTTCTCGTTTTTTTAATTAGTTCACAATATTTTCTAATTTCTCTTGTGGTTTCTTTTTCGATGCATAGGTTATTTAGAAATGTGCTGTTTGATTTCCAAATATTTGAGGATTTCCCAGATTTATTTTTGCTACTGATTTCTAATTTAGTTCCAGTGTAATCAGAGAATATACTTTGTTTGATTTCAGTACATTGGATTTATTATTATTTGTCTCATGGACTTAGTGTAAGACCTATACTGGGAGGTTTCCCGTAGACACCTGAAAAGAATGTGCATTCTGCTGGTGGTGGTAAAGAGCTTTATATATGCCAGTGTGGCCAAGTTGGTTGGTATTGTTCAAATCTTCCTTACTGATTTTCTTTCTAGTTCTATCAATTACTGAGAGAGGAGTATTTAAATTTCCAGCTCTAATTGTTGATTTGTCTATTTCTACTATCATCTTGTCAGTTTTTGCCCCATGTGTTTTGGGGCTGTGTTGTGAGGAGCATTACATTTATGTGTTCCTTCTTGCCTTTTGTCATTACTGAATGGCCCTCTTCTTCTCTAAGAATATTCCTTGTCTTGAAGTCTATTTTGTCTGACGTTAGTATAGGTACTCCAGCTCTCTTGTGGTTACTGTTTGCATAGTATATCTCTCTTAAGGATAAACCTGCCATTATTTACTTTGTGTTTCTCCATTTTATATTAAACATTGTTTTACAGATAGTTCCTTCAGATGTTCAATTATTTCCTTAGAATATGAAATTTATTTGGTTATCATCCCTCTAACAAGAAATGTTTCAAATTTTTTTCCATGGGCACAGTTGTTATTCTTGGGAAATTATAAATCAGTGAAAATAATGATTATCTGTAAAGCATTATATGCTTTATACTTTTAATTTAACTTAATCTCCTAAATAATCCAATAATGTAGGCATTTTATTCTTTTTACAGGTGGATAACCTAAGGATCATAGAGATTAAGTAACTAGATCAAGCATGGAAAATAAGAATTAAATGAAGAAGCCAGGATTTGGGTCCCACGAGTAGACTCTATGATATGGTGAAGGTCTTCCACCCTTCTCTCTCCTCCTCTCCATGCTCTCCTCACTCACACAATTTTGATCATAACATTCCCCAGGCCGTTTTCTGTACTCACTGGTTCATATTAATCTACTGGTCTCTTTTTTTCAGGGTTAAGAGACTATGATGAACATTCACAGTTGCCAATAATTGTCAAGGGCTGTCTTATATAAAAGTGTGGCCAAGAGTGGAAATGTTATCCCATTCTTATACATTAAATGTATTGGTGTAAAATCAGGAAGAAAAACTCAAAATGAGGACTGAGGAGAGGGGAGTTATTTTTGTTGTTGCTGCTAAAGTGGTATGTGTGTGAGTGTGTGAGAGTGTATGTGAGTGTGTGTGTGGATGTGAGAGGGTGTGTGGATGTGTGAGTGTGTGAGAGTGTGTGTGTGTGTGTGTGTGTGTGTGTGTGTGTGTGTTGGTGCCTGTATATTCTGAACCAGATCTACCAAAAGTGTCCAGTCCCGTCTGTCTAGGCTGAGGAGCGATATCCCTTTGGGATGTGAATTAACATCCAACACATATCATTTCACAACAGTTTCTAGGAGGAGAACCGAAACTGCTGTTGCAATTATAGACAGAATTGGCAAATAGATTGATGGTGCTAAAATCTTTGTGTGAGTAATTAGAGAATATTCTGGTGAAGGCAAAGAGGGATGTTCCTAAATGTGATTTGTATCGATATTTATATAATTCTATATAATAGATATCATTCTGTCTATATATACATACATAGATAGAGCTTCTCCGTTCTATGCCAAAATAGTGATCATCTCTTCATCAATGAGCTCCAACAACGAAACCAGATTTTATTCCACCATCAAAGAGTTAAAAATATATTTGCTCTTTTGTATTCTGTGCCAAAGAAAGAAGCGCACAAGAAGATTGGGCTTTAAACTTAGATTTTAAGTGCTTGGGGAATTTCATAAATGTTACAAACAATTTTAGATATCTACAGTCTTATTCCATTTTAATACTTTCCCAGAGCCACCGCCCTTTTTAGATCCTTTAATGTGGCTTAATTTTGATCTTTTTGAAATGCTCTTTTCTCCTCAAAAGAAAAATCTGCTGAGGAAACAGAAGCAAATGGAAAAAGCATGGGCATTTCCAATTTCACAAACTAGTTAGAATTCTCAAGTCTTGTCCTTATTTTTTGCAATGGTGAGAGCACTAGGACAGAGGGCAGGACGAAGGGAGTGTTCACACCAAGGAGAATATCTAGAAGAGAGTTCTGCACGTTTCAAGTCTTAGTCTGTATTTTACCAGGTTGTACTTATTGTGAAAGGCAGAGTAAGAGGAAGAAAGAGAGTAAGAGTAGAAGGAGACCACTGGTGAAAACAGAAGGCTTTTTCTGGGATTCTTATGTAGGATATGATCTGTATATGTATATTTGTGTGCTGTGTATGTACACATACTTTTTTGAGAAAGTCTTGAAAGTCTTGAAAGTTGAACAAACAATAGTAATCAGTATTCTCCGTTCAATACCAACTACATTCTATTTAGCTTGGCCCCAGAAAAAACTTTCCTGTTTCTCCTCCACCCCCATCCCCAGGCCCTTTTAGCAGATGGCCATCCCACATGGTTCATCGGGAAGGTGTGTGTGGGGCCAGGGCAGCTCAGGAGCACAGATAGAGTGGGACTCTGCTATATAGCAATCGCCTTCTTCTCCTTCCCACTCTAGGGCCATGTTTCTGGACAAGCAAAATGCATTGTCTTTTATTCTGATTTCTCAAATCCAACTGGAAAATCTGAATATAAATGCCCCTTCCTTTTTTCAAGATTTCTGGAGGGTTACCTGAGGAAGTCGGGAGTAAAACTGACCTTCTCAGGGACACTTGGCTCCTAACTCTTTCTGGAATAATAAACTGTTAGATAGAAGAGGTTCTAGATCAGTATATTACTTTTTCCAAAGAGAAAAATGAACTCCAGAGAGGCTGTAAGGTTTTTTCAGGTCTCACAGCTAGTCCCCACCCTGCTGGGACTTGCATTTGCTCTGTGGCCTCATTCTCAGGCCAGCATTCTTTCCACTCAGCTATGCTGCCTCCTTGATGGATGCTAGTGGAAGAATGTTCTGCTGGAAAGGACCTTACATTTTCACAAGGGCTGTTGAAAATCTTTTCTTTAACATCAAGCAATGCTAGTGACTGTAATGGGGTTGGTGAGGGGGCCCTGATGAAGGGGGTAGTTTAATAACCATAGTATTGCACATGTAATTGTAGATGAATGATACCAAAATAAATTATTTAAAAAAAAATCAAGCAATGCTATGAGTTAGATTTTGTACATAAATGTTATTACTTAAAATTTATTTTTATCCTCATTTTAGACATCGGAAAACCGAGGGTTGAGCTGCAGCCCCTCCCGTAGAGTCACAGAGTACACCCCAGACAGCCCTCCACAGGGCAAGTGCTCAGTACGGGCTTCCCATGGAGGGATGTGGCCGGAGCAGGAACTGCTGCTGCCCATTCACACAGAGCCAGGGCACAGAACTCCTCCACTCCTTCCAGCAGTCTGACGCCTCCAAGCAAGCCGAGATTTAGATTGCCAAAGGCATTCCTAGGCTAGGGTGCTAAGACGGCCTGACACTGACTCCACACTTTGATCATTCGATCCAATCAAAGAGCATTTAGTAAGCATTTGTGTGAGGCTCCCTGCAGGGGCTTCTCTTTGTGTCTCTGGTAGTCACACTTTCTTGCTTCTCTCCGGTGGGCTCTTCATCCCTGCCCAAGAGATCTCCTGATTCCCATGCGTCTCACCGCTGGTGTTATTCTTACAGAAACCAGAACGGGATCCCTTTCTGGCTCCTCCAGGATGGAATTTACTCCATTGCACAATCTATGCACCCTCCCTGCTTTCATGGGATTCTGTGTAAGAAGCACCCCAGCCAGTCGTCAGAGAACACAGGGATGGGATTTCAGTGCCTGCTTTCTCCTTTCAGAAGGCCGAGTAAACATTTAGAAGGCTTTTTAAGAAAGGAATTTACAGCCCGCAATTGGACGTTTTGAAGTGTTTTTGCAAGGCTAATGTCTCAGAACACAGGTTTATGTTTGCTTAAAAAGAAATCATTTATTTTAATCTTGGATTTTAAAAAGAAGAAAAATGAAGTCATAGAATGATTTTCTTCAGGTTTTCCATGAGATTCTTTACCTCAGAAAGGAGATGTGGGAAGGCAAGACAGAGTTTCTAGAGACAAGATGAATCCAACACTATTTTCCCTTGGTCTGTTATGAGAGTAAATTTTCCTAGCCATACACACTATTTCCATTGTATGACTCACTCAGACAATTTGCTAAGTTTAAAGTTACATTAAATTCTCTTTGAAATGCTTAGGCCAAATGTACATATTACGTATACAGTTGGAAATTCTTCCTTATAGATACAGCTCTGGGTATGGATGTTGTATTTGTGTCCTTGTTGCCATGGAGACTAGAAAAGGTTAAAGCCAAAGCCTCAGAAAACAGTGGCTGAGCAATAAAATATCGCAAATATGTCTGTGCTTCTTAAAATATTGTTCTCAAATATGGATTTAAAAAATCTCAGAACCACTGTCTTAAAGTTAATTTTCCGTTTCTAGTATGCAGGTTACTACCTAGAAAGAATATTCTCAAAACAATCTCTTTCAACTCACTCCATTTCCCTCTAAACTGTAATCTGATGGCCACTTATCCCAAAAGACAGACTGTGTAAATGATGAAAAATGCTTTGGTTTTTAGATGTGGATGAGATAAACCAATGAGAATGAAATTGAATGGAAGTTGTTTTCCAACTGAAACACATCTTTATTCAAATTTCCCCTTTAAATCCATTTGTATAGGAAAAATAAAATATTTTTTCCCAGTTTGTTTAAGAACTTGGTAAATAAACTTGGGCAACACTTGACTGTGCTAGGATGTTAAACATTTACGGGCTGTAAGAATTCAAACTCTTCTTTTTGTTGGCTGATGGTCCCTGACTAACCCTACTTATTTCCTTATAACTTTACCTATCCTCTGAAATGAATTTTAAGAGATTATCCTCAAAAGTATCCCAAATAGGAGTAGAGAATGTGATTCCTTTTAGGTCTAGGGTTGTCGCAGCACTGGGTGAAAGAACGCATCTCATTTTCATATGTCTTTCCTGCTCGCATTTCCAAGCAGGAAAGGAGGATGAGGAAAACCCTCACTGAGTAATTTTCCCGTCCTCCTTTCCCAGTTCATAGGGATGCCAGAAAGAATGTTAACACACCCCTTGGTCTATAGTCCCAGGCTTGACTTTTAACCTCCGACCAAGGACCTAAGTTCGCCACAACCCTTTCTCTATTTCCATATTTCCACGTAGGAAGTACAATAAAAATAAAATCACAGCCTATCTTTTAGTATTTGTTTCTTACCTTTAATATCATCTTGGATTTAGTATGTAAGAATCCAAAATATCTGAAGCACCAGCCCCTGGCCCTCCTTCTGCCCTCTAGTGGAGAAATGGGGAAGCAGGGAAATTAAGCCACGAACTAAGATTCTTCGCTGAATCAGTGAATACATCAGTCAGCAAGTGTTTACAGGGCGACTATTATTATTCATTATCTTTATTCAAATAGTACTCATCGAAACACTTGGTACCATTAACCATTAAACTCCTCAAGTAGCCAAACTCAGTCCCTTGTCCCCAGAAGGCCTGTGAACTAAGACATAATCAAAAGCTCCCCTATAGCTTACCTAATTTCCAGCAATAAATTCAGCACAGAGGACAAGGCAGGGACTTTTTAAGACTATGAGGTTACCACTTACTAATTTTAGTAGAAATGTGCTTTATAATGATATTCTGACTGTATGATCCTCTTGCTTTTCTAAACATTTTCTAAAGAAAGGAGGGGGAGAGAAAGAGGGTGGAAGTGGGAAGAGAAAGTCTCATACCTGACAAAGCCAAAATAAAGTTTTGGGGACATTTTTCAATAAACCATTTAAGAGTGCCCGAAAGCTCTCTATGTGAGGAAAAAATAACAACCCTGTAAGCTGTCTTCATGTTTATCCATACCTAATTTACAAGCTATGGAGAGTAGGAATGTGATAGTAGAGATCTGATAGTAATCATACCAGCTGCCACGGATTTGAGGAAAGTGACAGCCTCTCAAGTTAGTATGAACAAAATGATGCTACAGGCCTTCCGATCTGGCCCACATATGGTCAAATCCGGTTTGCCTTGTTGTCACAACTCAGAGAAGATGCAGCTATTAGTCATGTAGGAGATCCTGTGGTTGTTAAGTGTCCTGTACATTTCAAGGAAAGGTGGCTGTTTATGCCAGTGGATTCTGGGGGAAGGCATTTCAGACAGAAGGACTGTGCTCTTTTATGTTGGGAGGGGCTATAGGCTCCGTCTACTGCCATATGCTCTTTGGTTTTAAAGGGCACTAGAATCTTAGAAAGGCCCTTCATAATTTTCCAGTCATTACCATTGCTAGAAAAGAAGTAGTGCTGACGCAACCCATGTCCTCAGCTCGAAAGGGCCCTAGAAGGGGATGTGGAGTGCAGTAAGCTCCCACCCCTGCTTCCGCCTTTGCCAGTCAGCATCCCTGTGGCCCAAACCTAGGATGAGCTGTCTGCTGGAGATAACCCTCATGCTGAAAGGAAGGACAGAGGCCCCATCTTTAGCATCCCTTATAATTATAATCATCAGTGGGTTTATTCTGAATAGACACTGGATATGTGATGCTTTTCTAAACAAAATGAAAATTTATGTAGTCCAAAAATGGCTTCAAAAACACACTCTGGGGGTTTTGTAGCTGCGTCTTTACTCCAGCTCCTCTCACCATGCATCCTGACCTGCAGCAGCAACATGAAAGGTCAAGTGCTCTCCCACCCAGGGTGTCCACTGAAGGGTTCTTGGGACATTCTGCCCACAAAGGGAGGATGTGGGACCTATAGAAGAGGAAGTTGCAGTCACCAGGAATGAGTATAGGTTCTTAACATCAAGTTAGGTCAGTCTAAATTCATTTTCTGTTTCAGCTGTTTCTACAGTGCATGTGCACTCTATCATCCTAAAGCCTTCTTTATGACAAAAGTGAAGGAGAAAAGTGAGCAGAATCTGAATACACTGGGGTTAATACACACTGAGAAAGAGTTACCAAAGAAGGATATTTCTGGAAGAAAGCTAAAATATTCTGTCCTTTTTCACATTTTAATTAAAACATGGAAAATATAAAAGGCATTTCTTTCGCATTTGTCCAGCAAACATTTAACTGAATATGATCTAGGCACCTGGCCTTGTGCTAGGATTTGGGGATAGTCATGTGGATGATGCCGAAGAGCTGACCTCTTCCAGCCTGGTGTCAGATTCATTAAGTAGGGTGAGATAGCTGGGAGAGCTAAATACTGGACAACAGAGTCACAAACAAAAATCATACAGACATTCATTGGGAATGAATTAAATTTAGCAGGGATATAATGTGAAGTTCTGAACTAAGGATCAAAAAACAGCAATGCCATTAAAGAATGACCTGTTTCATGAAGAAGACTTAGTGGTTTGAGATATAGGATGACACTGTGATGTAGCTCCCTCAAAATCCCATGCAATGTTGGGGTGCATCATATAGACATATAGATATAGGAGAAATTGGCAACCACCTCCTTCCATTCTGCAATGGTTCTGCTAACATCAGTGTTGTATTGTGCAACAATACAACATATTAGGCCATAAACAAGAGGTCCATTGAGATAGCGACAGGCTAGAAACTAGAAACTATGCACCAGCAAATATTTACTGAGTGCCTCCTTCGTTTTAGTCACTGACTTCGGTGCTGGGAGTAAATGATGCACCAAACACATACAATCCCGGCTCACATGGAGGTGACTGCTTAATGAAAACAGAGGATAAGTAAATAGTTAATAACTTTGCAAACTGGTAAGTGCCACTTTAAAAAGCACCCAGACGATCTCCCGGGAAGCACACTGGAAGGGAACTAGAGATGTTTAGACTGGAAAGGGGAAGATGGAAGAGATGCATGGATGTCTTATCAAAATATGAGAAGGGATTCCTGTAGGAGAGAGACTAAATATATTCTGTAAGGACCTGACAAATAGAACCATGGCCAGTGAAAGACATGAAGACAAAATCAACATAAGATTAAACTTATAAATCTGGTCACTCCAAAGAGATAGAGTCTCTACCAGAAGAAGAAACGTTCTTCACCAACCCACTTACCAAAGCAGAAATGTCAGAGCCCCTGTCTGTGCAGGAGTTGGAGGCCCATGGCTGGTGGGTCCACCTTTTCGTCCCCTCAGCACTTTGTAGGTGCCTCGGTTGGCACGTCTCACTCAGCCTGTTAGAGTAGGCACTTAGACATAAGCCAGAGAAAGGCGCCAGCCCGTCACCAAGGAAGACTCCTCCTCCCTGGCCAACCCATAAGCCCTCTCCCTAGCTCCCAGTTCCACAGTCGAGGATACCTAGTTTACCAGAAAGCCCAACTGTCAAGAACACCTAGATTTGTCAAGAGGCTGAGGACCACAGGGGCTTCCCTGATTTACAGGGCATTGGAAAGGCCCGAAGACCTTGTCCGAAAGTAACCTTACCTCATTAAAGATAACATCTAAGTCTAATTAGCATTGCGGTTTTACCCCCACTGTAGGTTTCACTTAGGAACTTATGGGTAAGGTGCCTACGCAATGAGAAGAAGCTCATGTAACCTAGAGCTGTCAATCAACCTGTCAATCAAATGATGTAAGGCATAGGGCGGGACTTCCTGCTGTCTTAATAAAATATAAAAGCCAACCTAACCCTAATAGCGGGGCTGCTCCTGGTTTCCAGACAGCCACTCTTCTGCCTTGAGAGTGTACTTTTTGCTTTAACCCAATAAATTCCTTGCTGCTTTTTCTTGCTCTGTGGTTTCTCTGCTGAATTCTTTCTCCAAGAAGACAAGAATGGGGGAAACACAACGTATTCTGCTGGTAACAAGCCCGCCTCTCTGTTCCCTGAGCAGCTCCTTTAACTTCCCTGAAACCAGCCTCTCCAGCCCCAGCTCAGGTCCTCATGATTTCTGCTCTGGTTTCTTAGTCAGGAAGCATTCCGTTGCAAGTGACAAAAAACTAACTCAGCTTGCACAAGCAGAAAAGGAATTTATTGGTGTGTGTCCTGGGAAGTCCCATTGGTACCCTGGTTTCAGACACACCTGAGTCTAGGTCCTAGGTTTTAGGGGCTCAGACAATACCAATAGAGGTGTTTCCCCATCTTTCAGTGCATTTTCCTTTATATACTGGCTTAGTGATCAGAGAGCCCTCTCCATGTAGCAGGAAAGATGGCCTCAGGAAGCCAAAACCTACATCATTTCATTTTGAAGGAAACAAAAAAGGGAATGATCCGGTGTCCAAAGTCCTTATGTGAGGTTTTATGCGAGAAGTCTGATTGGTGCTGCTTAGACTATGTGCCCACCCCTGAACCAGGGGCAGAATACTCTAACAGGCTGGGGCTGGGCCATATGCCCAGCCCTGTGAGGGTGGGCCAGGGGTTGAAGGCAGGGTCATTCTCTTCCAAAGAGCAGATGCTAGACAGATAACAATAATACAAAAAATAGATGTATACTATAGTCACACTGTTTCAATAACTTCCTAATTGCCTCTGCTTTCCCCAGTTCATGCCTTTCTTTGCTGGAAGAAAATAATCTTCCTAAATGGCATTTGTAATGCCCTGCCTTCCTTAAAACCTTATGCAGCTCCTGTTTGCCTGCAAAATAAAGTAAAAGCCCATTAGAATGTGGACCCTGTCTATCTCTCAATCTTATTTCTCCCTAGACTGCTCTCATGGCCAAAGCGTCCGCCATTCAGAATAGCTCACAATTCCCCAAACATTTAAAATCATTCTTCCTTGTGCTCCTGGTAATTGCTTTGCAGATAACAGGTACCTAATAAACACTTTTAAGAGGGAGTGAAGGGGGTGGTGAGGGAGGGGAGAGAAAGGAAAAGGAAAGACGTAAGGACAGATTCCCCAAGGCCTGTCTTTTCCTCTAAGACAATAAATAAATTTTGAAAATTATATTCTGACTAAAAGCTCTTGACTTGGTTGTCTAAATCAAAATAATGAGTAATAGAATTTTAGGCACAGTCATGGTGGAAGGTAGATGCAGGGAACGTGGGAAGATGGGACAAAAAGCTCTTCACAGTGTCCTTTTCTGGTGTGGACCAGGGCAGACCAGCCACCCGCCCACCCACGCGGGGGTGAGCCTGCTCACAGGTATGTAAAGAGTCATCCTCAGTAATGCACTGTGGCTGCCTTGTTCTGGCTGACTTCCAACCGGGCAGTCCTGTGGAGAAATGAAAGTGAGAGGAGAATTTGAAAGGTGACCTAATTCTCTGCTGAAAGCATTTCCAATCATAGGTCTGAGAGGATTTTAATTATACCTGGACACAGGAACCCTCACCCAGACATAACTGAAGTCCCCAGTGGACCGTCACTGGGGCTGTAAAGATTTGTCTCAGTTTGCGGTTTTCTCAAGAGCCTGACATCACACTGATCATTAAGCAACAGTGCAAGGCGCAGCTGGGCGTTTCCATGGTAACCCACAGTGGGTTGCCTGCAGAGCTTGGTAACAAGAGCATTTTATTATGGGTCATTAAGGGCAAAGGCTTCATTTACATTATTTCCTGTAAAATCCTATTATTTCAGGTGTCACACTCCATCTCCATCTATGCAGCTCTTCTAGAAGAAATCATAAATGTGGGTTATTAGGTGGGGAAACAATAAGAAGCTTCAAGTAAACTGTAACCCAGAGAATTTTTTTTTTCAATCATCGGTTCCCTGACCTGATTCATGCTTTAGACTGCTGTTAATAAGGATCTTAGGTCCTATAATCTGCTAAGTAAGTATTGACAAATCTGGCTCTGCTATTTTTTTCTTAAATTTTATTTTACTGTGTTAGGAGCACTTAACGTGGGATCTGCCTTAACAAATGTTCAGTGCACAAAAGAGTAATGTTGACTATAGGTGCAGATTTCTAGAGTGTGTTCCTCTTGCTTAACTGAAACTTTGTACATTGACTAGCAAGGTCCCATTTCCCCGCCCTCTGGCCCTGGCTACCACCATTCCACATTTTCATTCAGTGAATTTGACTATTTCAGATACTTCATGAAAGTGGAATCATGTCATTTTTGTCTTTCTGTGGCTTGGCCTGTTTCTTAGCCTCGTCAGCTGCTGAGTCCTGGGAGTTTATACTCCAAAGTAACCTTTCTTGCCAGGCTCTACCAAGTCCAGGAAATGGTAGCTTCTATCAGGGCTGCAGCACTTAGCGTTCTAGAAGGCAATGAGTCTCTCTCTTGTTTCTCTGTACTTGGGAGTAGGGCAATAAGGCGTGTTTCTGGGCAGCCCCTGGCCAGCACTGCAGGCTGACCTGGGCTGATGAACGGTCACTGCCTCTGAACTGCGACAGCACTAAGTCTGCTTGAGGAGGGGACTCTACAAGGTCGTTCACTCGCCCACAGCTCCATCTGCTGCCTATAATTAAGGATATCAGTTCTACGGAGGCAATACCACAAATGTCACAGAATAATCCTGTGACCTAACAATAGTTAATTTGGGCTTTTCTGAATGTTCCCAAATCCTCCCAGGATCAAGAAGACTCTGGGGGTCTTTAGTCCCAGTTTGACAGCTGAAAATGAGAGATAAACAGCAAAGGGTCTAATCCTTAAATTTCCTGAGTTAATTTATTATGGTCAGGAATATGTGAAATGCTTCCCTGGTCAGAAAACCACTCACCTAAACCTAAATGAGTGGAACAACAAGTATGTCATTGAATTAATTCACAATTTCACTGGCATTTTACACCATCCTCCTGGGATGCCGTCATCAATTTCAGATGACCCAAAGCGGAGCAGTGGCCAGCAAGCGGGTGAGTGTCGGCGCTTCACTTATAAAGAGAATGTTACAGAATCGTTGCATCATATAAAACAAACACCAAACCAAACCAAACAAAATGACTATTCCTTCTCTTAATCTTCACTAGAACTGTTAAAACTAGAAAATGTAGATTTTTGTGTTAAATTCCAATCTTTTAACTATAGAATTAAGGTATCTCTGTTATGAACAGTGTGATCTCTTCTTTTGGGGCTGAGTGATCCAAGGCAAGAGATAGGTGAATTAAGACAATCTGGTGAATTTTCCAGGGTGTATTTCCTGGGGTGACAGGGGGACCACAGAGGTGAGTTCAAGGCGGACTTCCTGGTGAGCCGTGTGAGCCGACACACCAGGCCTCCAGCAGACCTTCAAGCCCAGAAATACTGCTTGAGGGTTATGACAAAGAGATCATTTTACAAATTGCTCTTCTTGCCCCAGGAAAGCGGATAAGGCTAGATTTGGAAAATGAGGCCATGCTATAGGTGTTCAATACCAGATATATAAATACATGCTATCTGTAGAACACAGGTGAATATAAGTTTTAACTGGTGCTTTTATACCAGCACTACCTCCTACTAAAAGGGTTGTAGCTACATGACATGTCAAACACCCCTTTAAAAGGATTCCTATTCGGGAAGGAATCTATTTTGGGAGGTTGTCTTCCAGAACCCTAAATCAATGCAGATACAACTAACAAGAGTTAAAGGGGGACAAAGTTCTAAGAACAGGGCTTCACAGGCAGCTATTAACTGCTAGATTGAAAGACCGGATTTCATCACATATTATTGTCCCAAATCTGCCTCACCTTCACTGCTGGTATATTTACAGTTAACATTCATAAAAAACTTACAAATGAAAGTTGTTTTTCTTGGATAAAGGTAACTGAATCAGAATGCTATTTATACATAGTTAGTCCTTTGTCACCTACATTTTAAATTTCCTTTATGTGGTATACATGGGATACTTTTTCAAGGACTCTTAAAATAAAGTGTGTATGTTTAAATATTATAAGCAGAACATATACAAATCAGACTTGAGGAATACAAAAATGTTAGTGACAATAATGACAAAGATAAAAGGAGAAAAAAAATTCCAGTAAAACCCAATTCAATAAAATGGAAATAAAATTTAGTGGTGGTGTTTACTTATAAATGTGCTCTTCCATTGTGCATCCCTGGTTTCTAAATCGTAAGAGTTACAGTGATATGCCTTACCAAAAATAACAACGGATTAATATAATTGTTGAAGCAAAGTGAACTAATTTAATTAACTTATCCATTACATCCTAAACTATTAAAATAATTAAAATAATTAAAATTAAAATAATTCTGCTCTGAATTAAAGGACTGAGCCACCTGTGGACATGTCTCAGAGAAGATTCCTCTCTTTCACATTAGTTCCCTTATTATTATTTCCAAAGAAAATCATTGCAAGCACCCTTCCAGGTCAGTCTGTCCTCAGTTCCTAAAGAACTAATCACCTTATCCAGCTTGGAAAAGCCGTCCTGCTTGTCAGTTAACATTGCGTCTGTGAAAAATCACAAAGCGTTACTGAAAATGAAAGGTGTAGTTATTTCAGTCTTTAGGCATAAGGAAAGCAATTGCTTGAATGATCTTTCATTCCTTTTATTTTTTAAAATTAATATCCAGTTATGGGTGTAAATTTCAACTACCATGTGAACCCTGGTTTGACATTTTTTTAGTACTGCTTACTTCAAAACTCCTGATTCTACACCTTTTGCCAATATATATGTGGCCTAATAATATGTGACCTGAGTATGACACCTCCCATTCTTTGGTTAGATGAAATGGCCAAAAGTGTCAAAATCGCTCACTTGTAACACACCTTTATAGGCTAACTGAGAGTCAGCAATCGTCAGGCTTGAAGGCACCATTTAAGTCACAGCTATCTCTAGAGTTGATTAATAATAAGATCTATAATTAAAATTTTGAGAGCTATCTATGTGGAGTAACAAGTTTGCGTTATTCCTCTAGAGCCCAAAGTCTCAAGAGTTTTAAGGGCCACCCCAACATCATCTAATGACTTTCTGCAGCATCTTAATGGTTGCAGGGGGCTCACATCGTGGCCCTGGAGCACAGATGGTGATGCTGAGCCATTGTGGTAGACATTGTATTTACACTGACAATGCATTAAACCATAATCTTTTTTATTTCACTTTTAAGGACCTTAGGTACACAGGACTGAGTTGATCATTCACATTAATCCAAGACACATTATTAGTATCCATCTGAGGAGGGTCTTTGATTTGTTGTATTTCTTTTCCCTTCATCTCACGTCTCCAGTCCCATTCCCCTCCTACTTTATGGAAAATATGTAAACGTATGTACTTTCCTTCTAGGCCTCCCATATGTAAGCATACGCATTTGTGACCCAGCAGTTTTGCTCCTGGAAATGTACCCACAGAAAAGCTTGTACACATTCACAGGATCCATGTACCTATTTGTGTACCACAGAGTTGTTTGGGAGTAGCAAAGAGGTGGAAGCCACGTGTGTCCATCCCAAAGTGAAATGTGGCTTGTGGACATGCCAGAATGCTACGTGACAGTCAGAGGTAATGAATTAAAGTCTTATATCGTAATGTAAAAAAAATGTATGAAAAAATTAAATCCAGAGCATTCTGTCATTTATGTAAAATTTTTAAACCGTATGCACAAAACCACATTATGTATTTCTCAGGTACAGGTTTATTTCTCATTTTAAGGGAAAAATTAATGTAGCTTATTAAGAATGAAAGAAAGAAAAGGAAAACATGTAAGAGTAAGAGGGGAAAAATGAAATTAAACAAAGGAGTCTAGGAATATAATTTATCAAGTATGTACCAACACAATGCTAAGTTTATCACATTCATTGTCTTATTTCAAACCTATGACGTAGACACTGTTATTTCCCCTACCAAAAGTTGAGGCAAGTGAGGCTCGAAAAGGCTAAATATCTCACCTAAGTGTTCACTGCAAGAAAGTGGCAGATCCAGTCCACAAATACAGACATGTGTGCCAAGAGTTAGCAGGCAGTTATAGAGGTGCTGGCCCCTGAGAGGTGGGCTTTTGGTGGAATCAAGATCATTAGGAAATTTCCCACTGCCAGTTTTCTCTGTTACAGTTCTTCTCTCAGCTCTCAAGCATTCATTGTTTTGTGGAGTACTAAAAGCAGAAGATCCAAATATAACAGGCAGTCATAGATACGTTCTGCTTCTGACAAATAAATACACTTGTGTCTGATTCATACTTTACTGTTTCATTATTTGATTAGTATGAGTTGATATCCAATAAACTAAGAAACCTAGATGTGTGGCTAAAATCTCATTTCTGGACACAGAAAATTAAGTAATGTGGTGACTCATCTGCTATCATCACCATACCTGAAAGCCTGGCTTGACCCTACCTATCATCTCTCTTTAAAATGCATAGATTGTTCTCAGTAGATTATTAAGGTTCTGAGAGTATGTGTTGTGTTTCTTAGTAATATAAACTATCCTATAGTTGATCTTTAAAATTGTAAATAAAAATGTTAATTGACCAGAATTATCAATTAAATTTCCTTCTTATAATTGTTATCTGATGCTTCCAGGTTGCTAGAAATTCAATTTAACAGTGACAAACTCTCTTGGATACAAAAAGGTGCAAAAAAGCCACACATCTAACCTCATTAACCTGACCCTTTTTCTTTTTCCTTGTAATTGATGAATGGAAAATGTCTTTTGCAAAATCAAGCAAATACAGCACAAAATCTGCTTCCAATCAATGAAGGAACAAGGAGAAAGACGAGCAGGGTGACACCGTTGACATCACTGAATAATATAGTGCTTGAGGTTTTCACTTTTCTATGAAATACATTCAGTATGCAATCTAGAGAAAGGAATGGAAAATTCAGTTAGGAAGCCACAATAAAAAGTACTGTCTATTGATAATTTCATGTCAATTTTGAATGCTCAAAAGTTAGAAAAAAAGAAAATTAGGGGTTGGGGTAGGAGGCGGAATGAAATTTGTCTTAGATGAACTTTGAGATCCATGGCTCCAGAAATAGAAAAGGAATTGAATAGTAATGATGAGCATATTCAATATTTCATATCTCTTGAAAATTTATTAGTACCTATTACAAAAATCCTTGTTTCTACTAAGAAGAACCTAATTAAAGAATTCCACATGGACTCCATTTCTTTATGTAAACAATCATTCTTTATGTTTTGGGGGCTATGAAACTCTTTTTTAAAATTTGGGGAAAGTTATGAACCATCTTTTTTAAAGAAAGCATATACATTCATCATTTTGCATACAATTCCAGGGGTTCATAAACCCAAAACTTAAGGACTTAGACTAGAAAGATCAAATTTATAGGACACATAGCAACTCAGTATAAATTTACCATAGTGATTCTTTTTATAACGTTTTCTAAGAAATAGCCTGGCATTTACCATTTTTGCAGGTGCTCACATAATATATAGGATAAAAACCAATCATCCTATTTCAGGCAAAGTCCAATTTTGACTTAATTAGGTTTTGTTTATTTTACTGGAGCTCCCATTGAATTCTGCAAATTGCAGGCATTATAATGACACTTCCAGGAACTGGTGCCAAAGGACACAAAATATCTGGTTACCAAGGAGAAGGCTAGTGATGCCTTGTGCTTGTGGAAGGGAAGCGATTTTAATCAGTGGCTATATCAAGCTAATAGAAGAGAATTGAGAGTTCATCAAAGCTTACAGCTTTTTGCAAAAAGTAAAGCTAGAAGAGTGTTCCAGTAGTGTAGTTGACACTCAGTTGAAATATTCTTGTCTAACTCCCATGCCATGTACATCATTAAGGTTTAATGCAATCATGTCTTGAGAGCAAATAGAAATGTTATTTCCCAGGCGCACTGAATCAAATTAAGAACATTTGTTAAGCAATGAAATCAGTGTCTTGTGTCTTGGGATAATCTAATGAGAAGCATTTATCCATTAGGAAAAGCCTTAGACCCCAAAGCGGCAACTACTATTCACCTGAATGTTCCTCTCTGTTCCTCAGGGTACCACCAAATCCTGGGCGAAACTGAGACTTAAAATAACATTAGATTCTGTTCAGTTGGCTCCCACATGACTCATGAAGGATGCCATTTTGTATATTCAGACTTTTTTTTAGTTGCTACCATATGGGTGATATTATTTAAAGTAACATGACAAATTTAAGGTAAAAGATAATGAGAAGCAGGAAGGTATTGTGAGGAAACCTGAAATACGAAATCAGAAAGGCTGGGTTTTGTCCCTGGCTCTGTCATTTGGTAACTATGTCGGTTTACACAATCTTTCTGGGGCCCAGTTCCTTCACAGGGAAAGTAGAGATATAATGCATGTCTGTTAGGGATTTTCTGAGTTTTCATATCAGTCATTATAGTGAGATATATGTTTTTCTTTACATTCTGAATACAATTTAAGTTTGATCTTTATATTCATTATTGTAATCTATTTTTAAATTACTTTAAAAATATTACTACAAGGCTTAAAACAGTAACAATGAAAAAAGCAGCAGTTTCTTCCCAGATTCCTTCCCCCAGGAGCAGCCACTCTCAACAAATGTAATAGTGTGTGTGGTCTTCTATGTCCATTTTTATAATATGCTCATATCTATTTCTGGATGTTTTCCCATATTTAGATACTATATACTGAATTCCTAAATTGGAAAACGATAATACTTCTCCTATACCACCTTCCACACACAGACTTTCCCCTTGTTCATCCTCCCAAAATAGCTTTATCACAATTTGTGATTAAATAAACATTCAGTGCTTATTTTGTTATGTCAATAAAAATGTTCAGAGCTGAGCTGTGTAATCTGCTATGATTACATTTCTTTCTTAGGCAAGTTTTCTCCCTCTCACATGTTATTTTTATGTTTTGTATTTATTGTCTTCTATTTACTTTTCACTAATTCCTTTTTCAGGTCTTCACCTGCTCTGCAAATAGCTCGTCAACATGATCAAATGCATCAGCTGGTATCAGCTTCAATTTCTTTTTCCCACACCCTTCCTGCTGTCCTTTGTCTTCCTTTTCCAGTCTTCACTGTTTCTAGGCCTCCTAACGATTTACCCTCACCGACAGGCTGGTAATTCTCTTTGTCTCGGGTAATAGAGCCTGTATTTCCACAATCCCTCTTTCTTTCCTTTTTCTTAGTAAGACAGAACACATTATCTTGTTGCTTCCTAAGAAATTGTGTGGAAAGTAAATGTTTGAGACTTACTATATCTGAAAGTGCTTAATTGAGCATTCAGTTGGTTATAGAAATCTAGCCTAGAAATTTGTTTCCTGCAGAAGAGAAGGCATTTTTTCATTTCTCCTAGTTTTCAGTGTTATCCTCAAGACTGATGCCATTCTAATTCCTGACCTATTTTGTGTGACCTGTGTCACTTGTTCTTCTTTTTGAAAACTTAAATATGTTTTATGTTCATGAATATCATAAAAGTTCAGGATGTCGTGAGCTTCATTGTCTCTTTCACTTGTTGTGCTGCTGTGCCCTTGAAGGGTCTTCTCCTCCTGATTCTTATGTTCTTCATTTCAGGAAAGTTTTCTTCCATTGTTTCTGTGATCATTTCCTCTCCTCTTTTACATTCCTTTTTCTAATAACATTTCAAACAGTCCTCCTGTTTTTGATCTTATCTCCCACTTACCCCTTTGGAGAAACATGGTTACTCCAAATCCTAATTCTTGGAAAGGAAGAATACAGCCATGCTGACTGCACAAAACTCCTCATACTGGCCGTTCAGCATAGTCAGCGTCAGCCCTGAACTCTCAGTCAGATTACAAGGATCTAACTATTGCTACTCACTTCCATAACCAAGCAGAGCAGGATTCTCACTGCACCCTCTCCTCTTTCTTCTTTCTTTCTACTCTCCTTCCTTCTCTCTCTCTTTTCCTCACTTGTCTTCCTCATCTCTTTCTCTCATGATCACTTAGTTCTCCTCTTCTTTCATCTTCCTCCCATTTTCTCTTAAATTTTATCATCTGCCTATATCTTAACCCTACTGACCATCTGTCCCCAATTCAATTTCATGTCCTCTCACCTGTTCTCTCAATAGGCTCACCTATCATATTAGCTGAATCTACAGATCTAGCATTTGGGAGCTAGAAGGATTCAACTCACAGCTGAGGAACTGGGCCCAGAGAGGTTTGGGCTCATTTGTGAGTTGCAGAATCAGAACTCCAACCCGGATCTGCTAAGTCTGGATCCATCACACTTTCCATCACAAAAGAGTTGAGGGGATCTCAACACCAGGAACACAAACCCATGAGCATCATGCCTACACATTTTGCAGTGAATGAAAAGGTAGACTCTTTACATTGTGTCTAAGTAAACTAAACCGTTAGAGAATCATCTCTGCATATTCTAAAAGCAATATAAAACAAATGAGAAAAGGGTTTCTAGTAATTACTAATGTTCACTGAATACACTGTGTCTTTCCTTTTGTGTATGTTGTTTTTTTAAGCCATAAACTTAACTTCACGCAACATATTCTCTCATAAGCCCTGATCTTGATATAATGAAATGTAGGGAAATTAATTTCTTTGCTCATAGAGCCATAGGAAGGACTCATTTACAAGTGTGTCTGGCTCTTAACTCTATGCTGTTAAATAGTCTCCTCTGGTACTTCCTGACAAACATTGTCTAAAGCATTAACATAGCCTGCTAGACAAGCTCACAGTCTAAGAACATACACGCTTTTAACATAGCCTTCAAAATGTTCATGCCCACTGCCTGTTTAACAATACCTGCTCTCCCACCTCTTTGAAAATCTCTGGATTTAGAGAGGGACAGGTTCTCTACAGTCCCCTGTATATCTTCATCCCGAGCCCTCCCATCCTGATGGAAAAGGTAGATACAGTAAAAGTAGAGTTTTCCAGATTGTTTCCAGTCTGGCTTACTTCTTTTCAGATAAAAACGTTTGGTAAAGTGATCTTTTTAAGGCTATTTTAACAATCATATCCAGCAAGCTTTAAGGTGGATTTAAACTGAGGTGATTTTCATCAGTCCAAATTCTGATCTGCTCTCCGGATTTTGTGACTGCTGTTTTGAACTGTAAATCTATTTTGGCTAATGGAAGATAATAAGCAAAGTGTCCTTGCTTTCTTTGCAGTATAACTCAGCTATAGATCATAGTATGAAATCTTGATTCTGCCTTTAGACGTGTGTTGACCAGCTTGTCAGAATTTCAGTTGGCATCATATATGAGGGTGGGTGGAACTGCTACAATTTAGATGTAACTGAATTTTTAGAAAAACCTTTCTTTCAAGTGATTTCAACCCCTTGATTCATTTTCAACTTGGAAAATATACCAGGTTCATGGTGGTCTATAGGAATTATATTTTGGCAAGCATTATTTACAATGCGTTATCTTTTTTTGCCAAGGTGATTTTTAAAAGCTGTTACTATCATCTTTTAAACTGATGTGTTTTGTCCTTAACTGCCATATGAGCTTTATGCCTTATCTTCAACATCTTCAGGGTATTTTTTTTTAATTGCTTTAAGTGTAATGAACCATACATCAGATTTTGTAAAAGATGTTCTAGCCTTCAAGTTTAGTTAAGTCTGTTACCTGTGCATCACAAGCAGGGAGTTGTATGTTCTGTTGTGATCTTCACAATACGGAATAGTACTTCCTATGTACCCGGCTTCCAGAATCTTTCTGAGCCAGTTTGGATTCCAGGACAAACAATACTTTTTGCTCTCTGCACTGTCACCACCAGGTGATCCTGTGTGGTGCATTTGTGCAAAGAATAAAGGTCAGTAAGGTCCCTAAGTGTCCCCCCACCCCCAACACAATTTACATCTGCCTGGAGCATCAGAATGAGACCTTATTTGGAAATAGGGTCTTTGTAGATGTAATTAGCTGAGACCAGGTCACAATGGAAGAGGGGGCACTTAATCCAGTGACTGAAATCCTTTTAAGAGCTAAGACAGAGGCAGCAGACACAGGGAAGAGGCAGAGATTGGAGTGGGGTAGCTGCAAAGCAAAGATTGCCAGAAACTGCCAAAAACTAGGAGGCTCTTCTCCAGAGTCTTCAGAGGGAGACTGGGCCTGTTAATACCTTGATACTGTACTTCTTGCCTGCAGAACTTTGAGAAAATAAATTTCTGTTGTTTTAAGTCACCCAGATTGGGGTAATCTGTTATAGCAACTCTAAAACCGAATACACTGAGAAATTCCTGAATTATATTACTGAAAAGGAGTGATCACAGTAAGATTGTCCAAATGCTCAGGACTCCTGGGCATAGGACTTTAAATAGCTCTACTGTGGGCAGGAGGAAAGAAGAATCGCCAGGGAACCAGCAAACAGCACCAGAGATGGGATCATCTTGTCGTGAACCTTGGATTATCAGATTAGAGCTACAAATGAAGGCATGGATTTAAGGAATATCCTGGGAGGGAAGGACTTCAGTAACCTGTTAATCTTTCCAACTAACAACAGCACACATAAACATAGGACCACTGAACCCAGACTGATAATTTTACAAATGGCTACACCACAGTAAATGGAAAGGCTTTCACTATGAATTAGGGGAAGGTGTTTATTGCTTTGAGAAATCCAAGCTCAGGACTAGCGCCTAGACTCCACTCTGCTTTGAGGGGCACTGTATCACATGGGGAAGCACATGGGCTTTGACGTCACTGAGACAAGTTCACATCCTTCTGGTTGCTTGGCTGTAACATTTTAACAAAATACTATGAGCCATGCTGTCCTCATTTAAAATGGGACTAATATAATTAACATACCGTATAAAGTGGTTGTAAGGATCAGCTGAGATAACACTGCAAAGCAGCTGGTAAACAGCAGGTGCTCATTAAGTGTTAGTTCAGTCCCTTCCATCCCTGGCATCCAGGAAATTAAACAGTAACTACTCTCTTCCTTTCTTTCACACTCGTATCCCTAAGAAAGCAGGCAGGATATGATTTCCAAAGAAATGAGGAGGCTGTGTTGGGTCACTTATGTTTATGTGATAATGAAATTGATACATTATTGCCCTATTTGATGGTCAAAGATAAATTATTTTTCAATTGTCATGCATAGTATTTATTTACAAGAGGACCTCCAGAAGGCATTGATTTAACCCAGAAGCAGACCTCAAAGTCCAATGCGGTGAGAAGTTAAACTCCTCTGGCTTCTTTGAACTCCTCCAGAGTTCAAGTGCTGGCCTAGGACGCCAGAGATTATACATAGCTGCTTTTACACATGGCTTGGACTGGCCCAAGACTGAGATGGAGCACAGATGTTCTATGGCAAGACAGAAAAAGTAACAGTTGAAACTTTACTCTTCCCTAGTTCTGCAAAATCATAAATTCTTTCTACACTAATATCTCTTCACATAGACTTTTCTGGGCCTAAACTCTCAAGGTTTTTAGAAAAATAGTCTTCTAGTCTGGATTCAAACGAAGACCTAATGCTTGGAAGCAGTGTCTCCCAGCATCAGCCATGAAGCTGTGAAAGTCTCCTCATTTCTCTCTCACAAAAACAATGTTCCTGATTTATTACTATTATTATTATTTTAGTGTTTTGTTTTTCCCAGAGAAAGAAGTTACATTCTGATCCTATAATAATTAAATCTTAAAGGAGCAATGGTGGACATTTGCTTTGCTGAATCAGGTGAGATAAATGGGTATCAGGTCTGGAGTCCATCTTCCTGGAAAGAGAAGGGAAGGCCAAAAAAGGCGGGAAAGAGGGCAGAGAAGAGATACTAAGGGCGGGAGGGGAAGGGCTACAGCTACAGTGTGGGAGAGAATGTGGAAGGAGCATTCATTTGCTGCTTGGCAAACACAGCCCACTTTCCTGTGTCTTCCTTGGTCTAAGCTCTTTACCTCATTTCTTCTCATCTACCACAGAGTGAAATGCTGTACCCAGTGATCTCCCAGAGCTTAAACTAGGCCCTGCCATTAGTTCAAGCTTTGCTTGCTAGAGTCTGGGACAATAGCTGATTAACATGTAAGACATATACTAAGCGTTAGTCACCGACCTCACAACTACCCCTGAGGTGATATTATTTTTATTTTTGACTGAGAAAAATGAGGTTTAGAAATATTTAAAAACTTGCTTAAGGCCCTATAGCGAGTAGAACCAGCTTTAAACCCAGGTCAGTGATTCAATATCCCTTGCCTTTAATTACCAAGCCACACTGCCATTCCCAGAATGCAGGAAAGAGACCAGAATGTTCTCTCATGGCACAATTCCTTGGCAGCAAATGGGCCTCAGCCCATGGACACAGGGTGGTATAGGGGTTTGCTTGAAGAAGCAGCAGTGTTTTTTCATCCCTCGTGTTACCTTAGATAAGAGATTTCCATTCCACTTTCCAGGAGGGAAAGGATGGGAGGAACACCCCTACTGTTCTACCTCCTTCACTTACCTCTCCTCAGAGGAAGAGGCATAAAGCATCCGTGCGAAGCCTGGAAGAAGAACCCAGGGCCCTTGGCTCCACTCCTGGACTTCTCCTTCCTCCCCAGCCCACCGATGTCCAGAGCACTCCCTGTCTCTTCGCTGCGCTAAACCTTCCCGAGCAGTCTGTGTCCCCAGGGAGGGGTTGCACTGCAGGGCAGGAGTTTCTCATTCTCTGAACTATAGCAAGGCCACTTGGCCACACAGGTAAAGCCAATGTTTTCTAGCCATTTTTATTAGTAAGAGAACTGATGGTTTTAGCCCCATCTCACTGTCTCTTCTGTCTCAGTTCTCAACTTTCTCCTCTCAATTTCTTCAGCTTCAAAGTGGGAATATTAATAACGACTTCACAGGGCTGTTCTAAAAGTTAAATGAGATAATGTGCCTAATAAGCTTTTAACAATTGTTATTTTTTCCCCCTTTTCTTCTTCTCTTAGTCACAATTCAAGTTCTATGAATTGTTATTAGATAAAATAAATTTATCTCCTCCATTTTTAAATCTCTCATTGAAAAGATTTAACTTAATTTTTATAATTCTCATAAGTTTTGGCAATAAAACTAAACCTGCATGAGTAAGAAGTCTCATTGAGTTGGTATTTTCTGTCTATTTGGTTTTCATATCACAAACCTTTAAACATATTTATCCCATTGGAAGCACCTGATGTAATTGTTTTCAGAAGCCTATAACTTTTAATTATGTGATTGGATCATAATAAGTATGTTCTTGAAAGGAACCACAAAAAATTAGAAATTTAAACATGTAAAATAAGTTAAACCTTTTAGACTTCAAAGTTATTATTTTGGCTTCAATTCACATACCATGTTATTTACAGGTGATAAAGGAATAAAATATTTTTAGATTTGGAGCAATCCAACATCTTCTGAACTTCGTTATTTAGTTCTTTCACATTTGTTTTGATATGAGAGCTAAAATCTCAGCCTTCGGAGGCCACACAATGCTGTTTGCCTGGTGGGTCCAAGATTAGATGTCTCCTCATGTGGAAAGATAGCAAAAGCAAACAAGCAAGCAGATGACAGATGAGAGCAGAACATTGGTCACTGAAGCGCAGCATGATTCTCTTTCCCTTTGTAAGGAAAAGTGACAGACTGGTGTATGTGACCCTGGGGTCAATACGTGGGCAGCCCCAGGGAGCAGATACTGGAAGGTGTCCTTTGGGTTCTGTGCTTAAGCCAAACCGGAAGATACTGCTTACAGGGCCCCCTGAACACAGAGTTTACAAAGGCTGTGCCTCAGGGTGGACAAAAGTGTTGAATGGAGCTTCATGGAGGCGAGGACTCATTAAAACAGATCCAGGGAGGCTCTGCTGGATTTCCGGCTCAAAGCTGGAACTTGGTAGTGATGACAATAATGGGAAACAATGGT
>JAVSCE010011005.1:0-174614 GCA_032199065.1 Smutsia gigantea
CAGCAATGGCAATAAGTACATATCTATCAATAATCACCCTAAATGTAAATGGACTGAATGCACCAATCAAAAGACACAGAGTAACAGAATGGATAAAAAAGCAACACCCATCTATATGCTGCCTACAAGAAACTCACCTAAAACCCAAACATACACACAGACTAAAAGTGAAGGGATGGAAAAAGATATTTCATACAAACAACAAGGAGAAAAAAGCAGGTGTTGCAGTACTTGTATCAGACAAAATAGACTTCAAAATGAAGAAAGTAGCAAGAGATAAAGAAGGACATTACATAATGATAAAGGGGTCAATCCAACAAGAAGATATAACCGTTATAAATATATATGCACCCAACACAGGAGCGCCAGCATATGTGAAACAAATACTAACAGAATTAAAGGAGGAAATAGACAGCAATGCGTTCATCTTAGGTGACTTCAACACACCACTCACTCCAGAGGACAGATCAACCAGACGGAAAATAAGAAAAGACACAGAGGCACTGAACAACACACTAGAACAGATGGCCCTAACAGGCATCTACAGAACTCCTCACCCAAAAGCAACAGGATACACATTCTTCTCAAGTGCACATGGAACATTTTCCAGAATAGACCACATACTAGGCCACAAAAAGAACCTCGGTAAAGTCAAAAATATTGAAATTCTACCAACCAACTTCTCAGACCATAAAGGTATTAAACTAGAATTAAATTTTAGAAAGAAAACAAAAAGGCTCACAAATACATGAAGACTTAACAACATTCTCCTAATTAATCAATGGGTCAATGACCAAATCAAAACAGAAATCAAACAGTATATGGAGACAAATGAAAACAACAACACAAAGCCACAGCTTCTGTGGGACGAAGCAAAGGCAGTTCTAAGAGGAAAGTATACTGCAATCCAGGCTTATCTAAAGAAAAAAGAACATTCCCAAATGAATAGTCTAAAGACACAATTACTGAAATTGGAAAAAGAAGAACAAATGAGACCCAAAGTCACCAGAAGGAGGGACATAATAAAGATCAGAGAAGAAATAAATAAAATTGAGAAGAACAAAACAATAGAAAAAATCAATGAAACCAAGAGCTGGTTCTTTGAAAAAATAAACAAAATAGATAAACCCCTATAGCCAGAATCATTAAGAGAAGAAGAGAATCTACACACATAAACAGAATCAGAAATGAGAAAAAAAAAATCACGACAGATCCCACAGAAATACAAAGAATTATAAGAGAATACTATGAGAATCTATATGCTAACAAGCTGGAAAACCTAGAAGAAATGGACAACTTCTTAGAAAAATACAACCTTCCAAAACTGACCAAACAAGAAACAGAAAAACTAAACAGACCAATCACCAGCAACGAAATTGAAGTGGTAATCAAAAAACTACCCAAGAACAAAACCCCGGACCAGATGGATTCACCTCTGAATTCTACCAGACATACAGAGAAGAAATAACACCCATTCTCCTTAAAGTTTTCCAAAAAATAGAAGAGGAGGGAATACTTCCAAACTCATTCTATGAAGCCAGCATAATTCTAATACCAAAACCGGGCAAAGACCTCACCAAAAAAGAAAATTACAGACCAATATCCCTGATGAACGTAGATGCAAAAATACTCAACAAAATATTAGCAAACGAATTCAAAAATACATCAAGAGGATCATACACCATGATCAAGTGGGATTCATCCCAGGGATGCAAGGATGGTACAACATTCGAAAATCCATCAACATCATCCACGACATCAACAAAAAGAACAAAAACCACATGATCATCTCCATAGATGCTGAAAAAGCATTTGACAAAATTCAGCATCCATTCATGATTAAAACTCTCAACAAAATGGATATAGACGGCACGTACCTCAACATCATAAAGGCCATATATGACAAACCCACAGCTAACATCATACTTAACAGTGAGAAGCTGAAAGCTTTTCATCTAAGATTGGGAACAAGACAGGGATGCCCACTCTCTCCACTGTTATTCAACATAGTACTGGAGGTCCTAGCCATGGCAATCAGACAAAACAAAGACATACAAGGCATCCAGATTGATAAAGAAGAAGTCAAATTGTCACTATTTGCAGATGACATGATATTGTACATAAAAAACCTAAAGACTCCACTCCAAAACTACTAGAACTAATATCTGAATTCAGCAAAGTTGCAGGATACAAAATTAACACACAGAAATCTGTTGCTTTCCTATACACTAATGATGAACTAACAGAAAGAGAAATCAGAAAAACAATTCCATTCACAATTGCATTAAAAAGAATAAAATACCTAGGAATAAACCTAAGAAGGAAGTGAAAGACCTGTACTCTGAAAACTACAAGACACTCCTAAGAGAAATTAAAGAGGATACTAAAAATGGAAATTCACCCCATGCTCTTGGCAAGGTAGAATAAATATTGTCAAAATGGCTATACTACCTAAAGCAATCTACAGATTCAATGCAATCCCTATCAAAATACCAACAGCTTTCTTCAATGAACTGGAACAAATAATTCTAAAATTCATATGGAACCACAAAAGACCCTGAATAGCCAAAGCAATCCTGAGAAGGAGGAATAAAACAGGGGAAATTACACTCCCTCACTTCAAGCTCTACTACAAAGACACAGTAATCAAGACAGTTTGTTACTGGCACAAAAACAGACCCACAGACCAGTGGAACAGAATAGAAAATCCAAACATTAACCCAAACATATACAGTCAATTAATATTTGATAAAGGAGCCTTGGATATACAATGGGGAGATGACAGCCTCTTCAGCAGCTGGTGTTGGAAAAACTGGACAGCTACATGTAAGAGAATGAAACTGGACTACTGTCTAGCCCCATACACAAAGGTAAACTCAAGGTGGATCAAAGACCTGAATGTAAGTCATGAAACCATAAAACTCTTAGAAAAAAACATAGGCAAAAATCTCTTGGACATAAACATGAGCAACTTCTTCATGAACATATCTCCCCGGGCAAGGGAAACAAAAGCAAAAATGAACAAGTGGGACTATATCAAGCTGAAAAGCTTCTGTACAGCAAAGGACACCACCAGTAGAAGAAAAAGGCATCCTACAGTATGTGAGAATATATTCATAAATTACATATCCGATAAGGGGTTGATGTCCAAAATATATAAAGAACTCACACACCTCAACAAACATAAAGTAAATAATCCAGTTAAGAAATGTGCAGAGGACATGAATAGACACTTCTCCAAAGAAGAAACTCAGATGGGCAACAGGCACATGAAAAGATGCTCCACATCACTAATCATCAGAGAAATGCAGATTAAAACCACAATGAGATATCACCTCACACCAGTGAGGATAGCCAACATCCAAAACACAAACAACAACAAACGTTGGCGAGCATGTGGAGAAAAGGGAACCCTCCTACACTGCTGGTGGGAATGCAAATTAGTTCAACCATTGTGGAAAGCAGTATGGAGGTTCCTCAAAAAACTCAAAATAGAAATACCATTTGACCCGGGAATTTTACTCCTAGGAATTTACCCTAAGAATGCAGCAGCCCAGTTCGAAAAAGACAAATGCACCCCTATGTTTACTGCAGCACTATTTACAATAGCCAAGAAATGGAAGCAACCTAAGTGTCCATCAGTAGATGAATGGATAAAGAAGAGTGGTACATATACACAATGGAATATTATTCAGCCATAAGAAGAAAACAAATCCTACCATTTGCAACAACATGGATGGAGCTAGAGGGTATTATGCTCATTGAAATAAGCCAAGCCGAAAAAGACAAGTATCAAATGATTTCACTCATATGTGGAGTATAAGAACAATTAAAAAAACTGAAGGAATAAAACAGCAGCAGACTCACAGAACCCAAGAATGGACTGATAGTTACCAAAGAAAAAGGGACTTGGGAGGATGGGTGGGAAGGGAGGGACAAAGGGGAAAAAGGGGCATTACGATTAGCAGATGTAATGTTGGGGGGCACGGGGAGGGCTGTACAACTCAGAGAAGACAAGTAGTGATTCTATAGTATCTCACTATGCTGATGGACAGTGACTGTAATGGGGTTGGTGGGGAGGAACTGATGAAGGGGGTAGTTTAATCACCATAATATTGCACATGTAATTGTAGATTAATAATATCAAAATAAAGTATAAAAATAAATAAATAAATAAGTCATAGTGATGAAAAGTAAGAAAAATAGTCAATATACCATAATAACTTTGTGTGGTAACAGACAGTAACTACATTTATTACGGTGAGCATCTTATAATGTATGTAATTGTCAAATCATTATGTTGTATATCCAAAAATAATGTAATATTGTGGCAACTATATTTCAATTTTAAGAAAAGGAATAGAAAAAAAATCCATAATTCCACACCTTAGTACAGCCAGTTATTGCTTTACTCTATTTCCTTCTAGTCTTTTTTTCTTGGCCACAAGTTTTCACACAGAGTTGTAAAGAAGACAAATGGTTATAATAGGGGTCTTGGGAGTGCATCCTTACAACAGGGAGGGGTGTTTTTTTTTCCCAGAATCCCTTGCTGTGAGGACATTTCACATTTTTCTGATTCTTCAGCAGGTAAGGTGGTGGATAGCAGGAGAGGAGTGGACAGAAAGAGGAAACATAACTCAGTCAATTATATATTCAGTTTGTTTACAACTCTGGTGGAAAGATTCAAAGGAGGAGTGAGTAGAAATGCTTTCTAAAAATGTAGTTTACAAAATGTCTCTAGCACATTCATGCTTGGTGTTGAACCTATGCTGGTTATGATGTTAGTTTTGCTACTATAGCGAAGGCCAGCAAAACAGAGGTTTCAAGAGGATGTGAGTGTATTTCCCACCTTCCATGTTCCTCGGATGGGGAGGGTTCCCTGGTCTCCCAGAGGACCCAGCAGAATTGTGCCTCAGTTGTCCACAGTGAAAACCGCACACCACTGCACTCGGACGCCTCCTTACCTCCCTGCCTCGTTTCCTATGGCGGCGTGAGAATGTGCCTAGCTGACTTGTCTCCACACAAAGTGGTGGTTACTAAGGGTGACTGCTGCATGAGGAAGCCCACGGCTATGTTTGTGCCAAGGCCATGCTTTCCGTGGGCTGCCCCCAGTCAATGACTAAGTACAGCAGGGACTCTAGAGCAGTCATTTCTAGGAGACCTGGGTTTCCTCTTGAGGCTGGTTTGGCTCAAGGATTCCCAGTGGCTCTCCCAGCCTTGTCTGGCTCCCTCCTCATTACACCTCACATAGATGTTTCCCCTAATAAAATCCTTGCATGTTTAATCCCACCTTGGTGTCTACTTCTCAGAAGACTCAGACTGACATATTTCCCCACTTCTTTACCCATGCTTTCTGGAATCACCTCCCTGAAAAACAACTTGCACTCAAATCTCTGTGTCAATATCTGTTTCTGGGGAAGCCAGCCTACAACAGAGGGTACTACACAGAAAGTGCCCACATCACTCCCACTCACTGCCCTCCAGCAGAATGTAGTCACGTGGCCACGTGAACACAGAGGCTGGGGCATGCAGTCTCTTCTCTGATGGACCATGCAGGGACGAACAGATATTAGAGGGCCAGTGGACAGTGTTGTCACTCCTCCTTACTCAGCCTTCAAAGCCTGTTCAAATCCCTTCAAGGGCAAGGTTCTGGAGCAGGATGTGTAGAGGTACAGAGTCCTTTGATAAATCTGCGCTAATATAAGTTAATCAAAATTGATCCAAATCTTACTTCATGCTATAATGATTACTGTGTCTACTCCAAGACAAAATGGTAAAGGGAGTGAAGCTTATGCCCTGAACCCAGCTCACCTCTTACTCCATGGCTCCTTCTCTCCTTTTCAAACTCCATCCAGAATTCCAGTGCTCAGAGCCCCTGTTACAATGACTCACCCAGACACGAATTCACCAGCCCATGTTTCTCCTCGCCTTAAAACATACCTGCTCCATTCCCCAAGGTTCTGCACATCACTGACTTGGTAAGTCAATTTAACATAAAGACATTAATGTTGGCTAAGCCTTGGCTGAGGCAGCAACCAGACGAACACATGCGGCCTCTACCAGAACCCATAAGACCTAACCCAGAGGATGGAATGACAGTTTGCCTGGTGATTGTCCCAGTGTCCTAGATTCCGTGCAACAAGCAAATATTACTCACCTTAGACTTTTCTTCCAATGCAGGTAGCAGAAGTCAAAGATTAGGCATGAATAAGTTACCCCATAGGAAGGACCTTCTAACCCAGCTTGCTGAGACTCCATAAGCTCTGTGGTCTCAGTTTTCGTGGGGCCCATTCCTTGGGAATTTTTTTCCCCATCATTTTCAGGAAAGAAGCTCTAGGTTCCTTGATTCAACAGGAAACTGCCAACAGCAGTTATCTCTAGAGAGAGAGATTATAGGGTAGGGGAGAGTGAAGGGCTAATGTCACTTTTTTATATTTCTATAGGGCTTGAATTTTTCAAATCAAGCATATCAAGTTTTGGTAACTTTAAAAAATAATGTAATTTATGATAAGCCATTTACCTTATGGCTTGGAATACACAAGGCACCTGTCCTCTCTATTCCTGAGAGGGTCTCTTCATCTTTGGTAACTGATGAGAAAACCAATCTTTAGAGTCTCTTCACCTCTCCTGAAAATACATTTGGATCCTTCCTGTTGTCAGCTTTCTCTAACAAGATATGAATTGTCCCTCATCCCATGAGTTGGCTGTTCTGTTTAAAACCTTAATTTTAAGTAAAATTAGAACAGAGACCACATTTATTTATCTGAAGTGCTTCAGCTTAGTGCCTGGTATAAAGTTGGCACTTTATAAATGTTTTTGAGTAATGACTGAGCCCTCATATTAGTTAAGGAATTCCCCATGACCACTGGGTTGTTTCAGTGTGGCAGCCGGCTCAAGCCTCAGGGGGAGACAAGCCCTCAGCTCTTTTAAGGGCTTCACCTGGAATGTGACTCAGGTGCCAGATGCAGTTGGGAAGGGGAAGTGGCGGCCTGAGCACTGGTGTAATACTAACAGTAGGAGGAATAGCTATGAAAACAACCACTTGTGCCTCACTTACCTTTTCACTGGGCAAAACAGGTTAGGCTAACTGGCCAGAATCTCAGACTCTTACAGAAGCTTCAGAAACTAAAAATAAAAACATAAGGAGGGGTTTTTTTTTTTGGTGGGGTGGGGGGTGTTGATAATATTTCCTCGGCTCAGCCAAATTGACTCTCTAGGGGATAGATTTCCTGATCTTTAGTTTAGCCACGTTATTATCTGCTATTTAACTTTTTGAAGTGATTTCCAAATTTCACACCTCTGAGCCTCCAGCCACCTTCTGCCAACATTGCTGTGGGTTGTGAGAGAGGGAGCTGCCTCATGTCATAGCATGCTGTGGTGACAACAGGTCTATCAAAACCCAACCCTGGCCTTGCCAGTCCTGGTCCTGTGACCTTAACTCACTGAGCCTCAGTTTTCTCATCTGTTAAATGGTTGTGATAATGATAGCTGCCTCTAAGGGTGTTTTAAGGATTAAATGAGGTAATCCACTTAAAACAGTATGGGATACATAGCAAGCACTAAGAGGTAGCCATCGTCATCATCTGAAGTCTATTAAAAGGGCCAAAAGGGCCTGGGGTACAGGCCCAGGAAATCTCTCGCAGGCCAAAGGATACAAGAGTTCTGCTGTGTCATTCTCCTGGGATCTCATGTCTGTTCTTCGCAGAAATGGGAAGGGCGCAGAATGGAGCACAGGGGTGGGAAGTGGGGCTGGGAAGGCAACGGGAAATGAGGACTACAGGTAGGCTGGTTCAGAGGCAAGATGCCTGCCAGCTGGGGAAACAGGAATGATCAGGCACTGAGGAATCCGAGTGCCAGCTCTCTGCTGACACAATCAGTGAGGCTGCGGTGCCGACAAGAGGCATGTTGTTGATACACAGCCTGTCCGGGGAACAGGAAGATGCGGATAAGAGGTGTGCCAAAGGGCAGTGCGGTCGGGCCGGCCTCAGGGGAGGCCGCGTCACCTCTAAGGCTCAGATATACGGATTAAAAACAAAAAAAGAAGAAAATTAATTTCAAACACAGGGCCAGCCGCTACAAAATACTTAGTGGGCTTTCAACATTCTTATCTGATGATTTTACTTTTGTCTTTCCTTTTTTCAGTTTGCCAATGGGTCAAACTCACCTGATGATGGCAAGTGAAATTCCAAGAGCGTTTTAGCGTTCAGAATTTTAATATACACTCCACAGGACACACACAACTTTAACAATCAGTTTCATTTCTTACTTTGGAGAGCTCTGGGTTGCTGAGAAAGCAACTTTGAGCCCACTTAAAATTTGTGTGGTTGCTGTAGCTGACGCTGCCTTCATAAAAACAAAAAAGAGGACCCACTGGTCACCTGAGTGTTCCTTCTCAATGGTGAAGGCGGCTGCCTCTCCCGACTCCGCGGGTGGGCTGGGCCAGCGAGGCGGCGCCCGGCTGACCTAGCTGTCAGGCGCAGGCAGGAGGCGGGGGCAGTGCGGTGCCCTGCGGGCGTGGCTGCGGCGCGCCGGGAAGCCGGCGTCCTCGGCTGCAGTCGCTCTGGAAGGTCGCGGCGGCGGCGTCTCGGCCCCAGCTCCCCGGCACGAGCCCGGCACGGGCGGGCGTGGCTCGTCTGCCCCGAGCGGGGGTGGGCGCGGGCAATCCCGGGAGGATGCTTTCGTTTCCCCCTTCTTGGTAGCCCAGCCCTCTCACTGCCCGCCTTTCCTGCTTTTCCCAGGCCGGGGAGCGACGCAGAGAAAGCGCTAAGGGCTCGAGTGGCTGTGTGAGACGGCAAAACGTGGCAAGGTCGGTTGGGTTTCATTGCAGCTCATCTATTTGTCCTCTTCGTCCTGCCGGCTGCTTCGGTTCGGGGACGGCTAGATTCACTGAAGTTAGGCCCGAGAAGCCCGATCAGGCCCAGTGGCGGGGCGGTGGGACGCTCCGCAGAGCTGCGTGTGCGCGCCTGGCCGAGGGCGCGCGCGGCGTGCGTGCGTGCACGTGGAGCATGTGGCGGGCGGGCGCGCGCACATTGTTTCTGCTCCAAGCAGGGTGCCCGCGGAGCTTTCAGGACGGGGCACGTTTGTCTCCGGTGGGGGTCTTGGTGCCTTGCCCCAGCAAAGGGTGCTGTGGGGTTTTCAGGCGCTTCTGCCAGGCAAGAGAGATTTTCAGCTTGTAATGAGAGCTAGTATTTACTTACTGTTTACTCTGTGTCAAGTAAGCCCTTTACTCAGGGTCACTCGGGTAATCCTCAACAACGCAAGGCGTAGGTGCTGTTATTTTCAATTTCTGGATGAGGAAACGAGGCACAGCGACGTTAAGTCGCCCAGGTACTAAATTCAGACAGTGTGGCTCCAGGACCTACATCTTAATCCACTACTTCTTATTTCTCAAACGCAAAAGCCCCTAGGCTCCTATTTGAAAATCATAAGGGACCCTTTCCACCTCCCTCCATCTAAAAACATCATTTTAGTTCAACTGAAACCCAGAGACTGCTCACAGTGGCACTGAAAGCATCGCAGTCATTGACTTGGGCCTGGCAAAGTGGAATCTCTCAAATGGTACTTTCTCCAATAAAGGGCACTTGCATTGTAAACTCATCCACAGCATCTTTAATTTTAAATATAACAATACATAGAGTTTGATGACACATTTGATTCTTTGTTTCTGATTTATTATTCTCCTGTCTGTAAGCGATTTATTATATTAGGGAAATAGAATAAAAACAAGAAACTAAAAGTCCCCCACAATCTCAGGCCCCCATACCATATGTTGCTGAAAATTCTTCCAGTCATTTTTTCTAAGCATATATGTTATAATACATTAAAATGGATTTATTTAAGGAATTTAAAACAGCTTCATAATGTACATTCTGTTTTATACTCTTTTTAATTTAACAATGCATCATGAACATGTGTCCATATCATCAAATATTCTATAACTTTTTAATGACTGCACAGTATTTTGTTGCATGAGTTTGCCATAATCAATCACTAGCCTTGTTTTTTGACATTTAGCTAGCTCTCCATTTTTTGCTATTACAAATGCTAAACACTGGAATGTAGTAACCTTTGATACAACCGTGACTATTCCTTAGGACAAATGGCTAGCCATGGAATTGCCATGTCAAAGTACATCACACTTTTACAGGGGTAAATTATCCTCCAGAAAGGTGGACTTAGGCCACACACCTCCAAGCAGAATGAACGTGCCCATATCCCTTCCCAATCCTGGGTATCATTGCTCAAGAGGTTATTTATAAATGAACAAATGACATCCTTAAGGAGAAAAAATGCCTAGGTGATGTCGTTGGAATATGCCGGGTTTCAAGAGAAAGACTTTGTATGATTGCAGATTTTTGAAACATTGGGGAAATTCAGATTACGCAGGTGCTCCCTTGACTGAATGGGCCTCTGCAGAGGACATGGCAAAACAGGGACATTTTGGAAAAAGAAACTAGGAAAGTTAATTCTCAAACTAGTTTTTCTAAGGCAGGGAGACAGATGAAAAAGGAGGTATTAATTGCTTCTTTTGCTGAGCCTTCTCTCCCTGGCAACTTACCATTGTCAGGTCTGAAAACATTGATGGTGCTGCCTGCTGCAGAGCAACTGCAGAAATATTCAAGGCAGCGAACCTGGGCAGTTAGAGGTTTCTGTTAATTTTATTCCCCCTTCATTCTACCAGCTTCCCCCACCTCCATATCAGCAAGTTGGAGCGACAAATATTTAGAATCAGCCTGTCAGGCATGAGCAGCGCAACGGTGTGAATGGCTGGTTTTCTTGACATCCTAAACGGCTTTGTGAGTGCGCCTGGAGACCTGTGGACCCCCAAACCTGACGCCTTCTGACTTACAAGATGCCATTGGTTTGGCATTTGAGGCAATAATGAGAGGTCTGGGCAGGTGGCATTTTATGACCAGGAGATGAACAAACCTACAATCAGCAGACATTTCCGGATTATACATGTCTGTCACAATGACCTCTCGGTGGATTCCTGCAATGACAAAGAGGAGACTTTTAGGGTGTGGTTTAAATTCCTTTGTTTGCAAAGTTTGTTCTAAAATCACTTTTGCCCAACTGGCTGGAGACCATGATGTCCTTAGCAAATCTGAGAGATGCACTTGGACCCAGCTGACCTTTTTTTTTCTTCCCATTCAGCATGGCAGCAAGAGTAACAGATGCCTATTTAGGGAAGGCCTGTTCCTTTTTTATATGCAAATCTTGTTGCTAAAAATTCTCTTTTATATGAATTATTAAACCTAATTTATAAAATAAGGACAGTACAGATTCCTCTTGAACTATTCTTTCTCTTTGATATGTGATATCCACATCTGCTGGTAGAGAATAGCAGAGAGAATATAAGAGGCCAGGTGGGGTGCAAGGAAGTTGACACAGGCAAATAAAGGTCATTTTCAAACCTCAGAAATTCACTGAGTGCTTGTACATTTGGAATTCTTTAATTATCATATAGAAAGGCACAAAAACATAATTATTCTTGTAAACCTAGATTTCCCCTTATGGTCTAATCAAGTAGGAATATTTAACATACCGAAATTCCTTTAAGAAAAAGTACTGTCTTTGGGAACATGTGTTTGGGGCATTAAGGCAGGTGCTTTCAGGGAAGGGGTAGATTATTTTTATTCGAGGGAAGGGATTTTTGCATTGCTCTTGAAGGAGACTCAACAGGACAGTCTGGGGGAGTTGAGGGGATATAAAGCCACAGAAAGGTGCAGTGGCCCCTGGATGATCTGAGACTGCGGATACCTGGGGTACTTAGCTGGTTGGTTAGGTTATAAACAATGTGATGTGCAACTCCCCACCTCCTTTATGACATCTTCCAGAACATCTACTTAATAAAAGCATAAAAGCCTTTGCTAATTAATATTCTCCTCACAGTTGTTTAGAACTCTGTTACAGAATTTATATCCCTTTTGTAATGCATGAATTTTTATAATAATTATAAAAAGGAAGTTAACAATGAAGTTGAAACTCATACCTTAATGCCAATCTTGGATGCTACCTCCCTGGGAAGAGCTTTCTATCCTTGTACCTGCTCAGGGTCAGTACAGCCTCAATACATGTAATGCAGTCCCAGGACAAGCCGCATTACCTGGGAATGAATCAGAATCTGCTTTTTCATAAGCTCCCCAGCTGATTCAGGTGCACTTTACAGTTTGCAAAGTGTTGGTGTACACTGGAATCACCTGGAGAGCTTTACAAAACGGATTCCTGAGGCCCATGAGACCCACTCCTAAGGATTCTGATTTAATTGGTTTGGGGAAGAAAGGCCCTGGGCATCTGGATTTTAAAGGGTCCCTGGTTATCATAACATGCTGTGAGTTTGAAAACCCCAATTCTGGAATGCTTCCCTTTTCAAGTCCGGCTTACACCCAGACACCTTGGGAAATACTTGGGCTGGACACAAAGTTTGCTGCCTTCACCAGCCACCAGCTCACCCCTAAAACTTCTGTGTACCAAATTTTCACCACAATACTCAATGGAAGACTTAAGCCAACAGCAGGCACTAAGAGGAGTTTGCAGGCTCACTCTTCTCCACAACTTGTCCTCTGCCCTCTCCTTTTGCACCGTGTAGGGAAAATGGACGTTACATGGCCAGGATCATCACCTGGTCCTAACCTGCTCACCCACTGTGTATGGGCAATGATGTAATACTTAGCCTACTGAGCAGGCACATGCTTGCATACCTGTCAGCAATGAGCCATTATTGTCTGTGTTGCTGTAAAAAGAGCTCCACCCAGTGCTAAGAGTAGAGGAGAGCAGGGGCTGGAGGGGAGAGCAGAGCCCGAAGCAGAGACAGAGCCAGAAGCAAAGGCAGCACCTGAGGCAGAGGCAGAGACAGAGATGGACTTGCAGACTGCCCCTGAAGGGGATGGTATTCTACCACTTAACCCACCACAGTGAAAATAAAACTTGGTATAAACCCTTTTACCCCCAACATTCCATTGTTATTTTTCAGTCTGACCCAATCCAGAGAGAACTTGCCTGAAGCTGAAACCCCCTTTGGCCGAGAGCTACACACCCCAATGAGGCTGCCTAACATGGTGGTTCAGGGCAAGGCTCTGGGCTCAAATAGCCTGGGTTCAAACCACAGCTGTGTGCCCTACCAGACCACCTATCCACTCTAAGGCTCCATTCCCCCTCTACGGGGGGTTGTAACTGTACTTGCCTCACAGGCTTGTGAGGATGGGCCAGAGAGGTAATGCAGGGAAACTGCTTACCAGGACTTGAATTCAAACAATGAATAGGGTATCCACCAGTGAGGACCAGGAGGAGGAACACCTAATAGAAGCTCGACTTCCTCTGCTGTTAAAAGTGTGTAGAGGGGTATGCCACTAAGAAAGAAACTCTTTCATGCTGCAGACACCTAGAAATACTCAGGAATCAACTCCAGGTGTCTCCAAAACTGGGGATAAGTAGAGGGGCTGAAGAAAAGAGAATAAATGTCTGTCTGAAAAGCACTGAAGTCCCTGCTCCCCACAACTGGAGCGCATGCCCGCCCCACCCCAGCAGAAGCCTGGAGCTTTACCCTCTGGAGACACTGATCCAGAGCTGTTCCTAATTCAAAGATGCCAGCTCAGGGTGGAGGTGAGATCCTGGGGCAGAAAGGAGATTAGGTGGAATTGTGAGGTCTCACCCACACTTCAGTTCTCTTTTCCAAGTAGGTGCCCAGAGTGATGGTTCCCAGGCATATCTTTCCCCAGCCAGAAACCCAAAAAAAACCAAACACGCTGAATATTGGAGAATATTCTAAAGGCACAGCAGGACTCCCTGCTCGATCATCCTCAGTGAAGCCCCAGCTGGCAAGCCTACCCCCACATCAAAAGCCTCCAGCTCACTTTGATGCCACCTTCCTAATATAAGTGGACAGGCAGAGATAACAAGGAAGACCTCCAACATGGGGAGCAAATATCAAAACAAGAGAAGAAAAGGAACTGAGCAAACAGAGATAATATCCCACCCTTGAGGGGAGAGAAGACACTGTATCTATAAGACAGGAGTATTCAGAGGATAGTGGAGGTATAGAAAGTGAAAAACCACAAAAACAGGAATAAAATGCAATAAAAAAGATGGGACTGAAACCAAGTCCACTGATAGATGAATGGATAAAAAATATGTGGTACATGTCTACAACAAAATATTACTCAGCCACAAAAAAGAATGAAATCTTGCTATTTATGACAACATGGTTGGACCTAGAGGGTATTATGCTAAATAAAGTAAGTCAACAGAAGTAGACAAATACCACATGATTTAACTTATATGTGGAATCTAAAAAAATAAAGCATACAAATAAAACAGGAATAGACTCATAAGTGCAGAGAATAAACTGGTGGTTGCCATAGCGGAAGGGTGGGGAGGAATGGGCAAAACAGGTAAAGGAAATAAAGAGGTACAAACTTCCAATCATAAAAAAAAATAAATCATAGGGATGAAAAGTGCAGCACAAGGAATATAGTCAATAATATTGAAATAACTTTGTATGGTAATAGATGGTAACTGTACCTATTGTGGTAAGCATTTCATATGCATAAATTATTAAATCACTATGTTGTACACCTGAAACTAATATAAAATTGCATATCAGCTATAATTCAGTTAGAAAAGCCTCTCAGAAAGTGTGATAAAGAATACCAGATCAATATAAAAGGTCCAATAGAAAATAAGAGGTATTCCATGGAGAACAAAGAAAATGGAAGAGAGAAAACAGTATTTAAAAATACCACAGAATTAAAGGATATGATTTTCCAGACTTAAAAGGCCCAGAAAGTACCCAATACACTGACTTTTTTTTAAAGGAGAAAGAGATCCACCTAAAGCACATTTCATGGAGTATAAATATTCCAGGGCTAAAGAGCAGATCCTAAAAACACCTCTTAGGAGAAGTGGGGCAGGAATAACAGATTAAGGGTATGCTAATTAGGCATTAGGTATCAAAGTGGCACTAATCATCTCAGCAACATTGAAATCTTGGAGATAAGGGAACAAGATTGTCAAAAGACTGAAAAGAGCATGTTTCTGGCCTAGAACATATTACTCAGTCAAGTGACCAAGGGTAGTCTCGGGGTACTAGCAGAGATGCGCTAGAACAAAGGAACTGACAAAGAACAGAGATGCCACTGCATCTGGAAAATGGATCCGACACAAAAGAAAGGCAGTAGGAGTTCCCGGGGTGGGGAACGCAGTCCTAGTGGAACCGCTGGGCAGCAAGGTGGGGAGTCATCAGCCCAGACTGGAGCAGAAGGAAGGAAGTGCCAGAAAAAACATATGGAACTGACATGTTTGAATATATTGGGAGAATTTTACAGCTCTTCTGGAGAGTTCTGAGGGAGAACAAGTGACAAGTACATGAAATAATGCAAGTGAAAAAAAATGACTAAGTCCAGGAAAAATAAAAAGTCATATATGAAAAGAAATGTACTTTCCTAGAGCAGCTTGACCAATGCTTACTTAAAAGAATGCTTATGTAAAAATAATATATAGACTGAATAGTGATTTAACAAAAAATATGGTATGATTATCTGGGAGGATGTAGGAGGGAAAGTAGATATGGAGAAGGTACTTGCACTAAAACCCTCATTGCCCACAGCAGGAAGGCAGGAGATTATGTCTACAGTGGAAAAATCAACAGTATAAACTTTTTGTTCTGAAAAATGGAGATAAACAAATTAAAACTACATGAAATGTGCTTTAGGTGGACTTGAAGTGGAGAAAGCTATTTTCGCTCCTAGCCTTAGAGCACTATATGGTTTTTTAAAGCATGTGCGTGCATTGCTTTGGTAGAAATAGAATGAAAGCTTCAGGCGATGCTGAGCGCCATGCCTTGCCTTTGGTAAACGCTGGCCAGTGTGGGGAGGCTCTTCTTCTCATTTCTGTCTCCAGTCCCCTTGGCTTTTCCCAGCAAATGCTGAGAGGTGAATTACAGAAGTTGGCCCTTGGATTCTTTGTAATTTCATCTCTCTCTTCAACAAGACACCTGGCTGTAGCATCTGTTTTTGTTGTTCATCTTAGCAGTTCGGGCTGCTATAACAAATGATCATGGACATGCGAGTTAAAAACACATTCATTTCTCGTAATTCTGGAGGCTGAGAAGTCCCAGGTCAAGGCTGCAGATCTGGTACCTGATGAGGCCTTTCTGATTGTAGACAGCCACCTTCTCATGAGTCGTCACAGGGCAGACAGAGGAAGGCCAAATTCTTCCTCTCCTTACCAGGACACGACTCCCATCATGCAGGGGGCACCTCCCTGGCCTGATTACCTCCCAAAGGCCCCACCTCCCAGCACCATGACTTTTGGGCTCCACATATGAATTTGGGGGGAGGACACACACATTTAGCCCATAGCATCATTCGTTTGTTTTGTTCTTTTGCTGTGTTTTACCCTCAGAGAGGAGGCACTTTAATGCTGCAATTTGCTGGAGAAGCTCTCATTGCACAGGAAACTGAGTGTTTTTTGTGCTGCTTTGGTTATTAAAATAAATAACTAGTGTTTTAATTAAGAAATCTATACTTTTCACCTTACATAAACTAGGATTTCTCTTACAAGGATTTTATTTATGTGAAAAATCATTATGTCTTTTGGAGTCCTGGAATGGGTGGATTAAAAGTTCCCCATTGAAATAGTCAGGGCCCTTTTGCAAAACACCCTTTCGTCTTATGCCCTATGGGGGTGGGGGTGCATATTGAGGGCATTATGTGGGGGAGATCTGTACCTGGTAAGAGTGGATTATTTTATGGAAATCAGTAAAAGGAGTAATATTTTGCATCCAGACTGTGAGGGTGAAGGGAGAATCGCCCTGGATTCCAGAGGCAGAGGGGCCTGGGGGAGGAGTATGGGGTGACAGTAAGTCCTGAGAATTTGCAGGGCTCCGTGGAGGATGGGGGACTTGACCCCTCCTTGTGGACTTGGGGGTCTGCGGTGCTCTTAGCTCCGTCTGACCTCTGGCTTGCGGCAGTTTCCGCTGCCTCCCTGTTGCATTAGCACTCCCACATGGCTGTCTTCACCTCGGTGGAGAATAGGAGGTATTGGCATTTGGACACATGACAGGCTTGCTTCAAACCAAAAGAAAAAAATTTTTCCAATGACCAAAGAGTGTTTCTTTTCTTAAAGCTATTTTACCTCACCTGTTCCTGTAACCAAGCTATCTGAAGGTATAGGGCACCCACCAGGGCACCCCTCTGTGCAGCTCAGTTCAGCTCCTCATCTGCTGTGACTGAAAAAGCAAAAAGAATTTTTAAAAGTAAGTTTTATTGGCAATCTTGCTTGATCCTGAGCAGCAGCCGGAGCGAAGTCCTGTCGCAGGCCCGCTTGCTTTGCTCAGAGGCAATCTGTGCAGAAGGCAGCGCACTCCCTGATGCTAGAGGGCAGGGAGATGGGCCGCTGGCCTGCCGCCAAGGCTGGAGGGGCAGGTGGGGCCCGGGACTCGGGGAGCTACGTGCACTGTGTGTGGGCACGCGAGGGGGAGTGTGCGGCACCAGGAGGAGAAGGTGGGGTGGTTGGAGCTCCGCACTGGGAAGGAGAAAGGATGCATAAGAGGGTGAACCCGGCTTTCTGGGCATATACTATTTTTTAACGAAGAGTAATATATTCTGTCTTAACTATTCAGCCTCTTGGTATGAAAATCCCAGCAAGAGTCCACCAAATTTATTTTTAAAATACTTGCAATTTGAAGATGGACTTCAGAAAGACTTTCTGTTTGCCCTGGGGGTGATTGCAGATAATTTCTTTTTCGAACTGAACTCCTCGCCCTTTCTGCAGGGGAGAGGGTATAGATGTTTCTCATGAAGAGAACTGTCACAATAGGAGGCACTTATCCCTTATTAGCAACAGGGTAACATGTTATATTTTATGAGAAAAGTATAGCTAGCTTAAGAAGAAACATGTTCCTCCGTGGCGTGCCTTTGCCCCATGTCTGGAGTTGCTGCCATATGACAACATGGTTCTATATTCCAAGCACGGCACTCAGATAGAATGTGTGTGTCCCTGAGCTGAGAGCCTCACAGAGGGTGACTTAGTCCTCCCCAAAGGGGGCTCCACAGGCCAGGGGTACCAGAGGTGATTTAGGTGGAGCATGGGGAACAATTTTATTTTAAAAGTTATATGCTTATTTTAATGTATTAGAAATGATTGTAATGTATTAGAAAGATTGAAACTGGCATATGAGGTCCACAATGGCATAGGAGACATACAAGTCCCATAAAACAAATCATTTAACTTTTTTAAATGTCACTTGGTTGAAGATAATACGAGTTAAACAATAAAGCAGGAATGTATCATCCAGGGTTAGGTAAGAAAAAGAGTTCTCTCTGGTGGTCCTCCCCATGGCAAGCCTTGAACTTGCAGATCTCTGTGGCAGGGTAAATGGAGCCCTAAAAAAAGGCTGAAGCCTCAGAGTAGCCCCAGGGGCCAGCCCTTACCACCTGAGGCCCAGAGGGTTAAAGGGGTGAACCAGGTCCCAGTGAGAGTCAGAGCCACCAAGGGAGCCCAGCTGTGGACAGTCAGGCACCAACAGGAGGAGGGGCAGGGGAGAAACACCCCAGTCTCTCTCCTGCCCTACCCCCCGCCACCCCCAGGCCTCCTCTCCTGCCAGTGCCTTCCATGTGCCAAGCCACGTGGAGGCCAGTGGGCTGGGAGCGTGGGGGTAGTCCAGAGGGTCAGCTTCCTTGGGGGCAGGGTACAGATCTGGGCAGAGACTGGATCTAGGTTGGTGCAGGGCTGGAGCAGAGAATAACCAGCATAAAGCTCATGTGGGTGTGGCAGGCATCGTGACTGCAGCACGGGATGGCTGGTCAGAATCTCACAGAGTACAGTGGAGTTGGTATGATTACCCTCAGTTTCTGGATGAGAAACCCATGACTTCGAAAGGTTAAGACCTTGCCGCAGCTCACACTGCTTGTGGAGGGGACAGAGCTGGGTCTTGATCCAGACCTGTTGGATCATAGAGCCTGAGCCCCTACCATTACTTTGTACACATATACACCACTTATGCAACAACCAGCATGCTGTGATATTGGGACGGTGCTCACTCTGGATATGCCCAGTAAAGCATACTTTAAAAACAAACTTGAAATGCTACCATGTCATTCTTTCCCATGGTCTCTGTGGCCAGGAGCACACAGCTGGCCCCTTGTGGAGACAGGTTCTGCAACTTGCCCATTACACAACATCTTGGTAGTTTACCCCAGGCCTTGTTATCCCAGCCACAGAAACATAAACCCCATTTGCTCAAGTGCAGGAGTCTGGTTGGCTCTTCTCAGGGTTCACACTCAAGGCCAGGGCTCCCAGCCCAGTTAAAGTGGGGCCTGAGACAGTCCAGCTACATTTAAAAAATAATAATAATCACATGTGCTTTCTTTAATGAGGTCTCATTCCCACTTGGCAGCAGGAACACTAAATTCAGTCCACTCCAGTGAAGTCTACTCTAATCCAATAAAGATGTTAGTTTAATCCAGGAATTCAATCACAATCTAGTTCAAAGTTCCCCTTTGCAAAGTGCTGACTTTCCTTCAGCAGACGCGAGTGTCCTGCTAGCCCACAGCCTGGCAAACAGCATGACGGGCGCCGGAGCCCAGTGAGTAGTGGGGAGGTGGCATGCTGTTCTCACCTCAGCCTGGTCACATGCAGCTGCCACCTCTGTGTGCATCTGATGGCTCCGCGCTGTCTAGCTGGACCTTCCACCTGAATGTGGAGCATCTACAGAAGCATAGGGGTTGCTACTATTCCTTTTACCTGAGCAGGAATCCCACGTCCCAGCCTCTGCTAATGAGTCAGTCATTCTCTTCCCCTGGGCAGTCATTTGAGGTGAGGGGAGTAGTCCACTACACTTTTGAAATTGACTTTCAAAATTGCTTTGGATGAGAACTGGGGGGAAAAAAGTCCCTACTTGGATTCATATAACCTATGGTCCCTTGAGTAGAGAGCATGGCGCAAGGTGCAAGCGCTAGCGCTCTACCGGAAGGTGCCATCCCAGGGAGGCAGGGTGAGGGGGAAGGAAGTGGCACAGGGTAGGGTGGGGAGAAAATGCAGGGTGATGCATTGCTGAGCAGTCCCTGCTTCAGGAAGACACAGCTGGGCATTTTGCCATGTGGGATGTCTCTGAACAGACTTCACAGAAACACCATCCTTGAAATAGCCCATTATGAAGGAATGGAGGGGCATTTGTCTTCTTGCTCTTACCCATCTCTCTTCCCCCATTGGTCAAGGTTCTCCCCATGGGGAGTTAATTTCCCTGTGCTTCTGGGTTGCCTTACCTGGCTCCTTCAGAAGCCACTGGGGAAGCCAGGTCCCAAATCCAGCAGCATGCAGGTCATCTAAGTCTGGAAGCCATGAGACTTGCAGAGACCTCAGGCGGCAGAACCGAGTTGTTTCCCAGAGCCTATTATGTCAGAGGCTGGGCTTTGTGGTGGCCGCTGAGAAAATCTGAGGAAGCATATGAGGTCTTTGATACACGGGCTGATTCTTTTTCCTGTTGTTGTATTTTCTAGAAGAAATCAGGCTGAATTGATATCTAAAATATTTCAATGTAAAAGATACATCACAGGTGCCTGGGGCGGGAACCTCCCTTTAGAATCCCCAGGATCCCATCTGGTCCATTCAGGCTGTGAAGACACCTGTGTCTGCCCCAAAACCATGAGAACCTCTCCAGCAGAGACTTAAGACTTCTTTCCTTAGTGTGAACTGGAGCTGTGGTGGGTCACAGTGGTTAGACATCAGGGCTGTTGTGATACACAGGTGGGATCGACAGTTATATCTAACTCATAGAGTTGTGCAGAGTAAATGAGATAATCCAGGATTTCCCACATTTGCATACTACCTTCACACTTTGCCCCCTCACCTGTGTACCATCTGTTTTATTATTTAGTTGATATTTTTCTTTAAATTGACTCCATTCTAAAGTTTAACTTCACTCTAAGCAGTATCTGTGAATTCTCCAGGTTGATATGATGACTCTACACACATTAGAATAAGCATGTTAGTCTTAAATTTGGAAAATGATCTTCAAGAATTACCTGACACCATCCCACCTATGGAAATTGGTACAATGCTACACTTGGATGGATGTGGAGTTAATCTGCACATTCAGGCAGTATTTACTGTTCAGTAAATGTTCACTGCGTTGTCTCCAATCCTGGCCAAGATTGTGCTATGTACTTCCTGAGTGTGGGCCACTCATTTTATCCCTAGCTCTTCCATCTTGCCTCACGGCCAATGGAACAATGGCTGGTCTCCCATTGACTCTGCAGCTTATGGACACTGACCTTCCATTCCCATGCAAACACCTTCTTCTTGAAGCTTTTTTCATTGAGCTTTACCTCCCTCTCCCCTCCCAGTGGCCATCGCCCACCAACCTCCTAATCACTCCCCTTCTTTCCTTGAAAACTTTGGCACCTGCTACTTAGTTTTCTTCTCTACTCCAGTCTTATCCATAAGCTTCATGGCTTCAGCTTTCATGTTGACATACATCCAGTGTCTTGTCTCCCCCAGTAATCCCAATAACTGCTGCCTCCGAACTTTGGCAAACCATTACATACTGTGGAGAATTACATACTATGTTCTCCTAGAACCACACAGCCTCAGAAATCTTTCATTTGTATCCCTCTAACTCTTTATGCTCTTATTCCCAATGTTTTGGTTCTTCAGCTTCACTAGAACTCCAATGCCCTGATCATCCCTTTTCTAACAGTTCCTCACCTGCCTTCCCCACCCGTCTAGATACTGAGAGGCACCACTGACAACTTGGAAGTTCCTGGCCACTTTCTGTTTTTACCCATCTTGCCAACTCCCAACCTTGGAGCAATCCACCTGCCTTCAGGCCAGTCTTATACCTGATACTGGGGTTGGAGAGTCATATGATGGGTTAAGGCAAATCCACCCATCCTTTCCTCAGAAGTATTTTTTGTTCTTATTTTCCTATTTTTGGTATTGTGTCTATTATGTAAGGCTGCTGGAGAGACTATATGTATATACATATACATATGTATGTATTTGTAAAGTGTTCTGAAAACTATAAAGTACTTTTTTAAAAAGTGAACTACTGTATCTTTATCATAAAAGACCTGACATCCCTGTTGAGGGAGTCACAATCTATCGGTTGGGACAGCAATCACCCTGGACTCATTTCGTCTTACCCTTCCGCTCGGAATGCCCTTCCCTTTCTTACTTAACCTTTTAATTGCCCTGGAATCACCTCTTATTAGGAAACCTTGTCTGAGACTCTGGGTGTGATTTTATGGCCCCCCTTCTGCTGTGCTCCCAGAGCACAGATCACAGGATTTTGAATTGAGCCGTTTATGTGTCTGTCTCCCCCATTAGACAGAGACACAGGGTTTTGAGGGGAAGGACCAGGTCTTACTCATCTTCATGACTCCACCTCTCAGCCCAGAGCAGGCTCAGGATAGTCACTTGCTCATTTTACAAAACAAAACTGAAATGAATTAAAGCCAGAAGGGGAACTCCAGCCTCTTTTGGAGAACAAAAAAGAAAACTTATTACAAAAAAATATGATGATGAGCTGCAATAGACAATATTTTATCTGATTAGCATTCCAACTTTTGGGGGGATATCTGCTCCCACTTCCAGCTATGTGGAATGGAAGGTAACGACCACAGGAACCCTTCTCCTCGGCCACTGTGGACTGGTCGCCCCTGGGCCAGCCAGAGTGCTGCGTGGGACCTTTGAACTGGAGTTAGAACAAGGGACTTAGTTCCTTTTTGTTGGTGAAGCTGTGATACGTGAGGCTGGGAGCTACTGGACAGTCTTGTTCAAAGAAGTCAGTGTGCAGTGAGAGACAAGGTACCTGAGAGAGATGAGTGACAGCAATGAGCCCCAGTTCCCACCATCACTGCTGGTCTGTGACAGATAGAGTCCTGTCAACAAGTTACCCCGTGCACCTAAGCTAGACTGAGTTGCATTTCTATCATTTACAGTTGAAAGGACCCTGACCAGTTCATGTGCCTGTCCTTTGCTACTGAGTTTTACTTTTCTTAGGACAGTATAGCCAACTTAAAAAGAAGATGGTTGAAAGAACTGGATTAATGCTTGATCTGATAACTTTATGACCCTCATTCTTTCCCATTTATTTTATTAATGCATATTTTAAACAGAGCAAAAATGTCCTTTTTAGTGTACAGTTGTGCAAGTCTTGAAAAAGAAATAGCATCATAGAACCTCTCTCACAGAAAAAAATAAAGTTCTATTACCCCCTCCACTGCCAAAAAGTTTGCTGTTCTCCTTTGTTGTTTAATCACCACCCCAACCCAGCTTCTGAGAACCACTGATGAGTGGTTCCATCCCTATAATTTTCCTTTGTGAGAATATCGCATGAATGGAATCCTATTGTATGTAGGAATTAGCATACTCATGTGAGATTCATTGCTGTTAGTGTTATCAGTAAATCAGTCTTTAAATCTCTGTACAACATTTGGTTGTACAATGTATGACACTCTACTCATCCATTCCCCGCTCCACCCTCAGCTTCAGGTATTTCCTTTGCACCTGCACCTCAGAGAAGTTCTTGCCCCCCTCCTGTCGTTCGTTTCTTGACACCTGTTGTCCCAGTCATAGCTCGTAGGGAGCGGGGGATGCAGTTCTGGTTCAACCTGCCCAGTGGCAGGCAGGCACAGTGTCCCTGTAGCTCAGGAGCGAGGCCTTCCTAGGGATTCTGTACTGCCCCCAGCTGTTGGAGACCTTTCATGGTTTGGGTCCAGGATGTATTTCTTCCTCTGCCTCAGGGGTAGAATGTTTTTCTCTTCTTTTCCCAGCTGCAGTGGGTTCTCTGAAGGCTATACAGATTGCTGCCGTCCCACAGCAGCTTAATGCTGTTCCATGGGAAGAAGGACTGCTTGCTTTCCTGCAGCAGCTACAGCTCCCACACCCCCGCCCCAAGAGCTGTGCCTGGGGACACTTCCCAGGATTCTTGTTCCTCATCCTTCTTAGGAGTGCCTGCTAGGCCAGCGGGAAGGAGCCTGCAAGTGGGCGCACAGTCCCCACGTCTGGGGGTCCCAGGGGTTCCATGTTCCCACACCTCCCACACTTAGCCTTTGGCAAGTCATTACAAACTGGAGGTGATTTTCTCACTCGCTAGTGTGGCATCTGGTGACGTCTGTTCTCAGTAAGCAAGCACTTACATCCCGTCTTTATTGGGAGGTCCCCATCTTTCTTTCTTTAGGGTTGTTTACTTGGTGGCCTCAGTCCTCTTATGGACTCAAGAGAAGTTATGAATGTTCAGTTTTCCCTTGTAAGGGTGGGAATTAGGTTTTCCCAGCTTTCTGCATCTTAAGTGGAAGCCAGAAGACCCTCCTCACTTTTAAACAGAAAATGGGAAAATAGAACCCCCATGTTGGTTGGAGAGGCCATGACTTCAAGAGGTAGAGGGGGCCTCCCGTGGGTCAGTGCCAGTGCCCAGTTATATTTTGGTTGACCCACAGGTGTTTGGAAAAAAACCCAAAAAACAAAAACTTGAGTTGGCTTCCAATGTTTTAAAATCTGAATTTTTAAATTTCTGATTTGGGGCTTCTCTTGAAAACACTGCCCACTGTGACAGTCATCAGGCTGTTTTCTTGATGGGGGGCATGGCTCTTCGGGTCCCTACTGCCCCTGGCACAGGAACTGGTGACACTCAGCCTGCTTCATACATCTTCACTCGCCTGCCCCTGTAGGCAGCAACCTGCTGGTATAGTTGTACCAGCTGTGAAAATGTCGAAATACTTCTATGCTGTAGACAAAGAGCCAGTTCCCTGACCCCTGGAGAAGCCCTACCAGACCAGTCATGCTGGCACCTGCCCTAAGACCTCTTATTTCAAAGGGATAAAGTTAGCAGACCCCCTGGCACTGCAGCAGAGCTAGGACCAGCCTCCACCCTGAAGGGACACAGGCAATGTGACAGTGAAAATGTTGAGGTTTGCAACCCCTGACTTAAAAGTGTCACACACAAGTTCCTGGCTCTGAGAAGGCGAAGGTAGGCAGAGTGATGCGTGGTAAGGGGATCTTATCAAACAACAAGGTTCTGTTAGAAATTAACATATGCAGCAGAATGTGGCTATGGGTACTAGTTCTGGGAGAATAAAGAAGAGACCAAGAACAAGTAGGATGTGAGAAATTGAAAAGGACAAGAAAGAGAAGCTTAAGCAACAGGAAAATCAAGAAGCAGGGCTGGTAATGTATTGGAGATAAAATGGAAAAGGGCTATGCCTCAGGGCAGCCCATTATCAGGGATTTTGGGCCTCTTTCTACTTTCAAAAGACATACAGTTACAATAAAGTAATTAACTGTTTTGTAATTAAATACCAAAATAATTAAATTTGAAATTAAGCATGATAACATCAAGTTGTTCAGACAGGATTAATTTATGTCTTAATCTGATAAATCACTTTCATTATTATTAGGATTAAGCTTTTGAGAAAGAAATTGTAGAGGAATGGTGCCTACATTCTACAGAGAAAGACTGCCCGGGTTTTTGAATCCGCATATTCAGAGTTCTCTCAAAGGTCAAAGCTAGAGGCTGCTTTTAAGGCATGAGTTGGAAGAATAAGAGAAAATATTCTTGAAAGGACTATTTTTCTGATATTTGAAACTGAACTATTTTGTACTTGGATTTTGGAAGGTAATCAGTTTTCTCCTAAGGTCCTACAGATTTTAAACAAGCAAAATTTTTAAAAATTAAATTGTGACCAAAAAAGTAGCCAGGTGAAGAGCTACCCATTAAATAACAAACGTTTACTATCTACTTTGTGCAAAGGACTACACTAGAAAATGGCAGAGCATGCAGACATATAGAAAACAGTCTCTTCTCTCCAAATTCAGGGCTTTTTTCTCTTGTGGAGAAAAAGAATATGTGCATAGAGAAAATAAAGTGGCAATCATGAATTCAATAATAATTGATAATAGAAGCACCTGTGAATGAAACTGGATTATTGTTTAACCCCATACACAAAAGTAAACTCGAAATGGATCAAAGACCTGAATGTAAGTCATGAAACCATAAAACTCTTAGAAGACAACATAGGCAAAAATCTCCTGAAGATAAGCATGAGCAACTTCCTCTTGAACGCATCTCCTCGAGCAAGGGAAACAAAAGCAAAAATGAACACATGAGACTACATCAAACTAAAAAGCTTCTGTACAGCAAAGGACACCATCAACAGAACAAAAAGGCATCCTACAGTATGGGAGAATATATTTGTAAATGACATATCCGACAAGGGGTTAACATCCAAAATATATAAAGAACTCACACGCCTCAACACCCAAACAGCAAATAACCCAATTAAAAAATGGGCAGAGGATATGAAGAGACAATTCTCCAAAGAAGAAATTCAGATGGCCAACAGACACATGAAAAGATGCTCCACATCACTAATCATCAGGAAATGCAAATTAAAGCCACAATGAGATACCACCTCACACCAGTAAGGATGGCCACCATCCAAAAGACTAAGAACAACAAATGCTGGCGAGGATGTGGAGAAAGGGGAACCCTCCTACACTGCTAGTAGGAATATAAGCTAGTTCAACCATTGTGGAAAACAATATGGAGGTTCCTCAAAAAACTAAAAATAGAAATACCATCTGACCCAGGAATCCCACTCCATGGAATTTACCCAAAGAATACAACTTCTCAGATTCAAAAAGACATATGCACCCCTATGTTTATCGCAGCACTATTTACAATAGCCAAGATATGGAAGTAACCTAAGTGTCCATCAGTAGATGAATGGATTAAGGAGATGTGGTACATATATACAATGGAATACTATTCAGCCATAAAAACAAACAAATCCTACCATTTGCAACAACATGGATGGAGCTGGACAATATTATGCTCAGTGAAATAAGCCAGGCGGAGAAAGACAAGTGCCAAATGATTTCCCTCATTTGTGGAGTAAAACAACACATCAAAATTGAAGGAAAAAAAATATCAGCAGTCTCAGAGACTCCAAGAAGGGACTAGAGGTTACCAAAAGGGAGGGATAGAGGAGGGTGGGTGGGAGGGTGGGAGAAGGGGATTGTGGGGTATTATGTTTAGTACACATGGTGTGGGGGGTCACGGGGAAAACAGTGTAGCACAGAGAAGGCAAACAGTGAATCTGTGGCATCTTACTACACTGATGGACAGTGACTGCATTGGGGTATGGGTGTGGACTTGATAATATGGGTAAATGTAATGACCACATTGTTTTTTCATGTGAAACCTTCATAAGAGTGTATATCAATAATACCTTAATAAAACATTTTAAAAAAAGAAGAAGAAGGCAGCTGTGATGGTTAATTTCATGTGTCAGTTTGGCTGGGCCATGGTACCCAGATATTTGCTCAAACATTATTCTAGGGGTATATAAGATTAACACTTAAATCAGTAAACTTTGAGGAAAGCAGATTACCCTCCAGAATGTGGGCTTCATTCATCAGTTGAAGGCCTTAACAGAAAAAGACTGACCTCCACAGAGGAAGGGGGAATTCTGCCAGCAGACCGCCTTTGGACTTCCCTGGGCCTTTAGCCAGCCAGCCTATTTTGCAGACTTTGGACTTATCCAACCTCTGCAATCCTGTGAGGCAATTCCGTAAAATAAAATCTCTTTCTGTCTCTCTCTCAATACATCCTATTGGTTCTGTTTCCCTGAAGAACCCTGACTCACAGAGCGCCAAAGTCAGAGATGTCTCAAGGAAGTTTGCTCTTTCTCTGGCAGACTGTTATTATAGCAGCAAAGTACTTCAGGATGGGTGAGCCCACAGTGTCCTATTAAAACTGTACTTGTTAAAATAGGCAGACAGCCAGCCTGTGGAACATACTTCGCTGATTTGATTTTTTTTTAATATTGCACGAGAACACTATTTCTCTTGACTTCTGAGTTTTGGTGCCCACATGTTGCACTTCAGGTGTGTGAGTGCCCAACTTGCCTCACCCTGGTCTCAGCCCAGCAGCTCAGCAACACAACCTGAATGATTCCTGTGTGGGCAGAGTCCCATCGGCAGGACCAGGGGTGGCATGGAAGTTCTGGGAAGGTGGTCCTGCTCGCCTGTACAACCTGGAATGGCTTTCAAAATCCCTTGGCCCTAAACCTAAAAGCAGAGACTCCCTGAGCTATTGGGCTGATGTGCAATTTCCCAAGGCTAAAGCCATCCCCCTTGCTCCAGCCAGCCCAATGGGAGAAGCCCGCCTGGCCTTGTAGGAGTGCCGTTTCCAGGATGTCCTGCTGAAGGACCCTAGGAGTGCCTACCTCTTGGGCTAGATGAGCACAGGCAGCTGCCTTTGAGCATGTGCCCGGTCCACAACTATAGAAGGCAGAAGAAAAGAAGAAAGGAGAAGTGGAAAACCAGCCCACCACATCCCCTAAAAGCCTAAGGGCGACTCAGGGGCCCAGCTACGTGGGAGCACACGGCAGGCCAGCTAGAGATGGCACATGCACTGGGCTGCCAAGTTCCCACATTCTCGATTCAGGGTTCAGCTGCCACCCAGCTGGCTTCTCTTTTTAATGGCCTCTGTGATCTTGCAATAAAAAGGATGACGGAATTGCCTGGCCAGAATTCACTGTGGCCTTTCCTTAGGACCTCAGAAGGCAAGCTTTGCTGCATAAGGTGACTGCGCAGTGGACAACACTTGAAGGGTGTGGCAAGATTTACAGGGATTGGGGTGGACTTCATGGGCTCACTTAGAGAAGGCCTTCTGGCTGTCTTCTCTGACCACCCTCACCCTGGACTCAGTGTTGTGACAGTGACCCAGGGCAAGTTCCCTGACTGCTCCAGGACTCAAGTTTCCTCATCTGGAAAGAGGTAATAATAATAACCCTACGAGTTTAGCAAGTTCAGTGGTAGAATGAATGGAGAGTTTAGAACAGCATCCTACACAGAGTCATTGCTCAAAAAATCAGCTGCTGTGTCTCTGTTCTTGGCCTTGGGATGGGTATGACCTAAGCCAGGCAAATCAAAACCTGTCCCCAGGATTTGCGCACAGGCAGTGAGACAAAGGGCCTGTCCCTCCTTGTTGGTGAAGCTGTACGTTGGAAATGGGGTTTCCAACAGCTTGGGGTTGTAAGCTATCTCCTGCCAGGTAAAGGAAGCTGGTTCTGGGTGGACAGAGCCCCAGAGAAATGGTGATGGAAGACAGACTGTGGTTTTCAAACCCCTGAGGCCGGTTGTGCCATGTGACCCACCTGCACCCCAGCTTGACTCTGCTGTTCCGCAACTGTATGATCCTTTAAACAATTTCCCCTTTGGGCTGCAGCTAGTTTGAGGGGTGCATTGGCTTGCTGGGGCTGTCGTAACAAAGTACCACAGACTAGGGCTTCAACAGCAGAAGTTTACTTTCTCACAGCTCCAGAGGCTGGAGTCTGAGAGCTGGGCGGCAGCAGGGTTGGCCTCTTTGGAGGCTTTTCTACTGGCCCTGTCTCCACGTGGTCTTCCCGCTGTGCTTGCCGGTCCTAATCTCCTTAAGGACTCCAGTCACTAATATTGGGTTGGGGCCCGCTCCCATGACCTCATTTAACCTTCATTACCTCTTCAAAGGCCCTATCTCCAAATAATCTGTATTGGGAGTTAGAACTTCAACATATGAATGTGGGGGGTGGGGTGGGGCAAGGTAAAAGGTGGAGAAGAAATGCAGTTCGGCCCTAACAAGGGGTTTGAGTTGAGTTTCTGTCTCCTGCAACCAGGAGAGTCCTGACTAATATGCTTGTATATTCAAGGAAAATAAAATCTGGGAGAATATTTATCAAAATATTAGCAGAGGCTTGTTGGATTAAGAGTGAATTTTATATTTGCTTATCTATATTTTCTATGTTTCTTCTGCAGTGAACATGCATTCCTGTTGTAATAAAATGTTTAAAAATACCTCAAAGCACCCCAGAGCGGTGCGGGTGATGATGGATGGGGTAGAGCCTAGCAGCAGCATCGAAACACATAAGAGCAGGGGGGAGAGCGTGGCTAATTGCTGCGGTTAAGCTCTGCAGGCACCCATGTATGCGGCCGGGGGGGGGCGGGAGGGGTGGGGATGGCCTACAGAGGTGTGCCAGGAAGAATTCAGAAATAAGGAAATAAGACATCCCTCTGCCCGTTAAATCATAAAGCAAGCAAAATGGATCCATGCAGAGAAATGCCATGTCACCTTAAAGAGGCAGGAGGGCTCCAATTGATTTGATTGGAGGAATTCAAGAGCGAGAAAGGAACAGTCAGTGTGTATGCTGGGGGCGGGGAGAGCAGTGGGAGCTGCAAAGGCAGGTGAGGGCGGCAGCGACAATCGGAGCAGGAAGGGCTGCTCCTGAGCGCCAAGCTGCTGTGGAAGCCGCTTTCTGGGAAAAAGTCCTTCTCAGCCTTTTGGGCTGTACTGCATTTTTGTTAAATAAATAAATAATAACAAACAAAATGAAAAATTGGTGTTTATTTGTGGCTGAGAAAAATGAAGCCCCTGTGTCCAGACCAGAAGAAAAGGCGTAAAGACAGTGCAGCAGGAAACTGCATGGGCGGCGCTATGGGGTCACAGGCTCCGAGATTTGTCCTGGGACTGCCGGTTTGCTGGGAGGCCTTGAGAGAGGGCTCTCCAAAAGGAGGACCTCAGCAGCTCTGAAGGAGGAGAGTTCTGGGAAGCCAAGGGCCAGAGAAAGCTCCCAGGGGTGGGGAGGGCTGGCAACCTTCAGGCATGGGTATCTCCAGGCGGTGTTGGAAGCTGTTTCCTGTTCTGTGTGCTGTCACAATCCCCCTTAGTAGTCCCGAACCTTGAGTAATATTCCATGACACACAGCCGCATCCCCTTGGTGGCCCTAGGGGGCATGAAGGCAGAGGGCTGGCTGGCGGTTGCACAGGAGAGAGGGCTGAGGGAAGAAGGCAGGCACCCAGTGTGCAGCTAGGGGAATAGGCTTCAAGGACTCATGTAGGAGTGACTTGAGACAAATCCCCAGTTCTCAAAAAGAAGGGGAAGGTGAACCTCAAAATAGGGAAGGCCAGGCCCAAGGAAGACATAGGCAGTAATAATGTCACTCACATTTTTCTGAGTCACAGTCCCCTTGGATAGAATAGTAATGCCTTGGCTCTGTAAGGAAGTGCTCAGGGACACTGGTTCTGAAACCACAAATTCTGGGATGACAGTCATTTCAGCCAGATCTTAGGTGATGAGACTCAGAAAGGCTGGGGACATTGCGCAAGGTTACACTGCTGGTACATGAAAGAGCCAGGATTTGAATCTGGCTCCTCTGGCTTCCAGTGCAGAATGCTTCTCACCACCTTACACTGCTGCTGGCAATGCCAAGAGAGCTTGTTCCCAGCCCTGCCAAGGCCAGGTGGGACCCAGACCCATGAACACTCCCTTTCTTTTATTAGCACCGAAGCCTCTGTACTCAGCCATTATGAAATCCAGGCAACCTGGGTGAGTGCATCTTCACCCTGCCATCTCTGTCTCCAACAGGCTTTCCTTCTTGGAGAACATGGGTTGGTCCTTGGACACGAGAACCCATAGAGCCTGCTGGTTCCATTTCTCCCTGGAGACAGGGCTATCTGTTGGGAGTCTGTTTCACATGAGCCAGCCCCCAGCACCCAGTCACCTTGGATGTTGCACCAGCTGCTGTTGTGCTCTATCCCAACCCCCTGACCCCCTACCATGTCTGTGGGTCCCAGTGCCCGTGCCCCTCACGTGTTCTCTCCAACAGCCACCTCCTGAAGATGGATCACAGGCTGCCAAAACCTGCTTTGCCTGGGAGTTTGCATCCTATTGGGGCCACCTTGGCCAACAACTGATACATCCTCCAGCAGCTCAGCCCTGATGGAGATGCTCTGTGATGTCTCTGTGACTCGCACTGTCACCAGCAGGGCTGAGCTAGACTTCCCCTCCAAGCTTAGTGTCACGCTCTGGCATCTCAGTCCCACCTCTCCATTCCCCTGCCCGCTTTTCCAGGAAACACTTGCTAATAAATCATTTCCTAATAAATTGCTTCATATGAATCATCATCTCAGGATCTGCTTTGGGGGAACCCAACCTAACAGATATATTAGCAAATCAAGGTGCTGCAGACTGCGCACTGGGCTGAGTTTGGTCTGTAGCTGTGTTTCATTCCACTTGCCTTCCCCATCCTCCTGGTTTCCCCTCAAAACAAACACTGTTTTCCAGGTGGGAATAAAATTCTTAACCTCGGCTAATGGAGTGCTTATCAGTGGTGTTGAGTGTTCACGAAGAAAAACAATGCATGTGACTGTAGCATAATAAGTGCTTTAAAAGCCACAGTATTTCATGCAAACCTTGCAATAACCCGTGAGTTAGGAGCTATCATCACCCCTTTTAACTCATGAGGATTCTGAATCATCAGGGTTCCCTCATTCAGAGTCACATATCAGGGAAGCGAAGAGATGGGATTTTAACTCAGGCAATCTGACTCCAAAAGATATGCCCTTACCACTATGGCACATGGACACCCAGAAACCAACACCTGTTCCCCTAGCATCTGACTGAGGTCATCTCATAACTAGTGGGACTTCTGATCTGGGCATCTGCTTTTCTGCTAGTCTCTTTTCCTATTATTTTCTCCCTTCCACAGCATAGGGCTTGATTTGAGTAGGCATAAGAATAAAAAAAATGGTGTAGGATGATGCAATTTTGGAGGGATTTATATCTTCCTTTAAAAGAAAAGATGAAACATCTACATATACTTAAGTCCTCAGATCGCACAGTGGCAGTTCCTGGGATCCACCATTTCTACAAGCCAGCCAAGGCTGTTTCAGAAATTGGACCTTTGTGTGCATGGGGCTGTGGGTGAGCCAGAGCAAGCAATCAGGAGAGGAAATTGCCCCCCCCCCCCGAACCTTGTGCCATCCCTCCTCCAACAATCTGTCAGCTCTGCAGTGGAGAACAGTGCCAGCCTGCAGGCTTTCTGTTCCCAGAGCTCAGTGGATGACTCAGTTACTGAGCTATTTCTTTTTTCATAAACCTACCATGCAGAAATTTTCAAATTATTTCCCTGAAATGTTTCTCCCCTCACCTTGCTGCATGCCTTATCCGCAAAAGGCATAATCTTCACTAGATTCTTCCTAACAGCACAGCAGCCAGTATCTCTTACATTCTTACTGGATGCCAGACTCCCAGTTCAGCATCTTACATCTGTCTTCTCAGCTCATCCTCATGACTGCACAGGAAGATCAGCATACTAGCATTTCCATTTTCTAGATGAGGAAACCAAGGCCTGAGAGTTTGCCCAAGATCATTTGACCATGAAGTAGCAGAGCTGGAACACAAACCCATATCAGGTTATGTTTTTAACCACTATGCTATACTGTCACATTACTGTGAAAAGATTGTCATATCCATGGTAGATGATATTATTTGCTGTGAAATTGTCTCTTCCTTCCCTTCCCCTGATAAGACTTTTCTGTGGGCAGATCTACCCTCAGCCTTGGCCTTGATTATGTGATGCCATGGCCACATGACTTGCTTTGGCCAATGGAATGAGGATGTAAGTGAAACTGCACCATTCTGAGCTGAGGCCATAGGTGGCATTGCACTTTTCTACCAGTCCTCTTGGAGCCTCCACTCTCAACCACAGAAAAAAGCATATGGTCATGAAGCCATTGACTATTAGCTTAAGCCTCAGCAAAAACACCAAGAGAGAAGACCTGATCCCAAGCCTCGAGTTCAGCCTGATTCGTCTCAGGGCGACTGAGCCCAGCCATGACCAGCCAAACCACAGCCAACAAGCACACTATGGGCACTAAATCAGTGGGTGCTGTCACAAGCCACCAAGCTGTTGGGGCTGTTTGTTATGTACCCCTGCTGCAGTGGAAACCTCTCACCATTGCATGTGACAGCATTCTAGTCTAGAACAGCCTGAGTCTCAGCTCTATGATGGAAGAGCTCAGGATCATGATCTCAGGGCAGAAATGGGCCCCTACCCCACAGTCTCCATCCTTCACTGCCTCCTAAGGCAGCCCACTTCCTCTCTGAACACTCTCACAGGCAGTCTTCCCTGGGTTGAGCCCCAAAGATCTATGCTCAGCTAACATTCACTGTTCCTTTCTTCTCTTTACATGATCAACATCTGAGTCCCCTGTGACCTTTGTCACTGTCTTACAAGCACACCTCCACTTGTCAACATACCTCTCAAAAGATGGTCAGGGCCATTTACCTGTTTGTTCTACAATCTCTGCCCTGCCCATTCTTGTCTGTGTCACGTGGGGATGAGCCCTGCAGAGTGGTGTCCCAGAAGCTCTTGCTCACCGGTTTCCAGCTAGGTGTAGCTAAATGGGAGGCCCTGATGAATGACTGGAAGGGGAGAGGAAGGGAGGTTTCCCAGGCAATGGCTGTATTTCCTTCGTAGTTCCAGCCTGCCCCACTCTGGGCCCTCCCAGGGGTTCTAGGTCCTGTCAGGTGGACCCTACACTCAGGTCTGGGCACCCTCGCCTTCCTTGATCCCTCTAGTGCAAGGCATGGTGGTGGTTCCAGCTGCAGCTGAACTTTGAGCTACCCCCCACCCACTGCTGTTGCCTCGCAGCTTTTCTGGCCTTTGCAATTAGCCCCGCCCCGTATTCATCCCCTCACTTCAGCTCCTTGGCTTGGGTTTGTTTCCTCAATAGACACTGACTGATACAGCCTCCTGGCTTTTTTAGGGTCTCATCCCACATTGTATGCAACATGTCCACACCTCACACAAATAGATTTTACATGTGAAAATACGACACAAGTTGAGTTGCAGTTGACTAGCCAACAAAATGTTAAATTTTGTAGCTGTTCAATTTTAATTTCAAATAAAAAATTTTTCTTTTTTGCATTGTGCAGCCAACATTTTTTTCCACCCCTTGGAACATTTTTGCAGCCCTTGGAAAACTTGTGGGCCCAGTAGAGAAAATGGCTCTGATAGTGGTGACTGAAGGGAACAAAGTGTCTCAAAGAGCAACTGCAAGGGACGGTATCCTGGACAGTCACTCCCCCAAGGAAAAGCCAAGAGGTAAAAGAGCCCAAAGACAAATGTACTCATCTTCAGTTCCATATTGCCCAGGTTCTTTCCTTTCCCATTCAACAACGTGGGCTCTTTATCCTTTAAGAGGCCTAGAGTTCAGGAGGACCGTGTGTCCATGAGATGGATTTTCTACACTGTCTGAAAGGCAAGAGGCTGTAAATGTGTCAATGGAATTCAGATTTCCCAAGTTACCAAACCACCATAATAAAGTTAAAAGCAAAACTCTGCTGGAAGGCTGCCAAGACTTTAATGCACGATGCTGCAGAGCAGCAAAAAGACAAATAGGGACTCTGACAGCCCCTTTTGCAAATGGATTTGGTTGCCATGAGCTGGGCCCTTGCAGTGTGGGTGAGACTCAGCCCCATGTGGCTCTCCTTGTTGGGGGATGACCACACCCAGAAGAAAATTCTGCTGAGGCCTGGGGGCAACACTCAGGCACTGAGCACCAAGTTTCTCATAAGGTCCAGGTGCAGTTTGATCTCCATCTTGTTCTTCTAAGCAGTTCCAGAGTGGCTGGGACCCAGTCCCTGTCTTGGCTGTGCCTCACAGGCCATCTCATCAGGCCAGGTGAGGTGCTGGTCTCAGCAGGTCATGGGAAAGTGGCTGATACGGTGGGCACAGTAGGGCTTGGTGTGCCATGCCAGCCAGTCTGACTGGTCACCCACCCGCCCCTCCTCTGGCCCTTGGCTGGTGGCACTGGGGAACTTGATGCTGTGACCGTCATCAACCCCACCCCCATTGTGGGCAGCAGTGGGAATGGAGACAAAAGCCTCTGGGTTAGAGGTGGACCTATTGTCCCAAGACAAGACAGTGCACTGTGTAAAGAAGAGAGAAAGAAACAAGGAGAGGGAGCAAGGAGGCCTGAATCAGAGAGGACATGGATCCAGTCTTTAGCCATTTGAAGGACATTTAGCGAGAAGGCTTTACGGAGCAGCTATCAAGTGTCTGCCACTGTGAACGGCACGTCCCCTGGACCTGCTGACTTTTCCAGAACACCTCATACTGACCTAAGAACAGCCTGGCCAATGAAAGTATCCTTGTGTGATGTGCTTTTATTTACATAATAGAGAGCAGTTGCCTAGAGTTGCAGTCGGGTAAAGAGGCAGATCCTGCCATCACTAGGGAGGGGTGCTTGAGGTGCCTGGGTGAGCCTCCTTAAATGAAGGGCCCTGGTTCAGCTGAGTGGGAGCGCATCTTTCCCATGGTAGAGCTCAGCCCCTCCTCTAAATCAAAGCTGAACAAATATTTACAGAATATTCTATTCATGGGGACCCTACTCTGCCATTCCAGATCGCTTAGGTCAGTCATGGTCAGAAGTCAGAGTTCAGAAATGGGAAGATTGAACTCTGCTGCTAGCCGGCTGGTGACTTTGGGCAAATCACTTAACCTCTCTGGGTTTCAATTTCCTTATGTAGAATGCCAACGATGAGCTAATACTTGGACTAGAAGCCCCTGCTGCAACCAGGCAAGCAGCTCTTGCTGAAGACAATACTTTGGGATCCCAAGAGGCTGGGAGGTGGACATGAATAAAATGATGATAACCAACATACATGGAACACTGTGTTCCAGCTCTGTTAGTACCAGACACCCATTAGCCTGCTGACTCTTACAAGACACCCATACTACTCAAACACCTCCCACATTCCAGAGGTTTTGTTAAGCCCTCCACTGGCATGTGAGGCTAATGTCATATCCCCATTTCACAGGTGAGGAGATGGCAGGCAGAGAGGGAAGGGCATGCCCCCACAGCCAGAGAGCATAGAGGGAGGCAGGGCCTGACCCTTTGCAGCCCCAGACCGTGATGCTGGTTCTCCGGGGAAGACGAGCATCTACCTGGCCACCTGGCCACCTGGCCGCAGAGCCTCTGGGCTGGCTGCTCGCTTCCTGGGAGCTGACAGCCCTCAGGTCCTCCCTCTGCTGGGAAAGGCCTTGAGTCAGAGAAGAGCCGGGTGCTCATGGAGCCTCCCAATTCCTGTTTACCACTTAGTTACAGCCAAATGGAATAAGTGCGGTATTGATTAATTGAAATTTTTTTTGGAATACATATTCACCCTGATGTTTTATCATTAATGCATTAAGGAGCTGAACAAGCAATAAGACCAAATGGACTTCAAAATGCAGCAGAATTTCCATCCAGTGTGCTCTGATTTATAGCCATTACCTCCTGGCAAAAGACAGCTCCCATTACAGCCCACACCTTGGCTGAAACTTGAGAGCTCTATGTTCTTAACCTTATTTATTTATTTCCGCAGAGAGTAGGTGTACCTTAGGCTCTGTGCCATGGGGTGGGCTCTTCTTGACAATGAGGGACATGTGTAAGGTGGGAAGGCAGGACAGAGGGAGAAGAGTAAGATTTTTGCTGCGTGCTTATGGGGGACTGACGACCTTGACCTGGTTATTGGGGGCAGGAGGACATGGCGACCTCCCCTTCTACCTCGCTTTCTGCCTCACCTTCAGCAAACTCCAGAGTGCAGTGGACTCAAGGGTCACATGACTCCAACCCGCCCTCTATCAGCGCTCTCCAGGCATCTGGCTGGCTGGTGGCATGCCCTGTGTGTATGCCAGTGGCTGGGTTGGGGCCTTGTCTCTATCACTCACTGACTGGGGAAAAACTCAGTTTTTTCCTGTCTGGGGGCTTCAGTTTTTCATTCGTCAAAACAAGAAACTGGATTGGACAACTTAGAGCCTTGAGGATCCTGTAGTTTATGATCCTTCCCACCCCCTCCCTCTTTTCCTCCCTCCCTTCCTCTCCCTTCCCCTCCCTTCCTCTCCCTTCCCCTCCCTCTTTCTCCTCCTCCTCCTCCACCTCCTTCCCCTTCTTTCCAAAACAATTTTTTCTCACGAAGTCTTGTCAAAAACTCTCTGAAAGTTAACCTAAAATAATCCACAGAGCAGGGAGGGGCTGTGACTCGGGACAGGGGCCAGAGAGAGAGGTGTTGCCCACGGAGTTGGCTGTCCTAGGATGAGAGTTCACTTCCTCTCTTGGCTTCTTGTCCCAGAGTTCTAGGGTCAGGCTCGCCATCAGCCTGATGAGGCTTCCCTCGTCCTGTGTCCCACCTACTTCTGAGGCGATTGCCGCACCTCGAGTCCTTGAAGGTCTCCCCTGCCCTGCAGAGGCCCATCCCACACGGAAAGCCAAGTACTGAGACCCAAGATGAAGGAACAGGGCTCTTAGGTTTGGCCATTCATTCATCTTTTTCAGGGTTGTTTGTGCAGTCTTACCGTGTGTTGGGTGTTTCCTGTGGCAGACCCTGTGCTGGTTGCAAGGATGTCATCTGGACAGGGATGAAGGCAGCCCTGGCCCCAAGAAGCTATGCACTGGGCTAAGGAAGTTCTTGATATGACATTGGGTCCAAGCCCTCAGGCAGCCCGAGGGCCCACAGAACCAGCTGGGTGAGAGTAGCCACGCATGGCTTCTCCTGGGTCCCAAGCCTACTCCCATGACTTGTTAGTCGGATGATTTGGGCAGGTTACTTAACCTCTCTAGGCCAAGTCTCCGCTTCTATAGTGAGAATTTGTGGAAGGACTTGCAGCACAGCAAGTGCTCAGTAAAGGCTCCCCCCACCCCTCCACCCCGACAAGTAGACCCAGTCTGTAAATGAGGAAAGCAAGTCGGCAAGGGCACCTTCAGGACCGGATCCCAGCTGTGCTGGTTCCCAAGCCCCAGCGCTCACCCCAGGCTGCATCAGCTCCCGCACAGCCCGGATGCTGAGATGTGGGATGGAGCGAGTGAGGCGACAGCAGTAGGGGAGGGGTGGATCCTTCTGGGTCTTCTGCAGGTGAGCTAGGCGGTTTTAGGCCTGAGCATCTGGATTACCAGGCAGTCTTGGCCCAGAGGCAGGTGCCCAGGTCGCACGTTCCCTGCGGGCTGCCGTGTGCCTCTCCCTGACATACTGCCCTAGGTAATGGAGCACAAGCTCCCCAAGAAGGTAGAGGACAGACAGTCCTGACCCCACTAGGGTGGGCGGGTGGACCCAGGTCACCCAGAAAGCCTGTGATCCATGTGCCCTTGTGACTGGCCTACGTCAGCCCTCAGTGCTTCTCAGGAGGGCTGTCTGGCAGGTCTGTCAGGGAAAACGTCCCCTGACCTTTCTCCCCGTGGGGCCACGCTCACCCCTTCCAACAGCCCCAGTCTGGGAAGAGCGTCCCTCAGACCATCCAGCAGGCTTCTGGGGGCCTCAGGAGCCCCGGCCCCGGGGCAGTGGCACATCAGAGCAGCTCTGTTTCCCAGGAGGGCTCCAGAGGGGAACTGGGAGGACACTATGGGGCAGGCAGAAGGTAAAGGCTAAGGACAGCCCGGAGCCCCCTGCTCGCCAGGGCACAGAGCCCGAGGCCAGGAGTGGTTGCCACAGCCGCTCAGAGAATGGCCCCGGGCTGAGCGGGAGCCGCCTGGCCCACTGCCCCAGACAAACGCGTGCCCCACAGCTCCCGGTAGGATAGGGCGGAAGCTAGACCCTGGTGGAGGCCACATCCTGAGTCCCCGCATTCGCTGGCCTTCTCCAGAGAGCGCACCCTCCACAGAGCACTTGCTCAGGGATCCCCAGCTCAGGCTGTTCTGGGCCCCTGACCTAAGGGACAGGCAGCCCGACATGGCTGCTCCCACCCAACCCACTCCAGACATTCAGGGTGACCTGCCTTCTTGTAATCTTTGTGCTTCCTCATTCCCACTGGGGTTTTGCACATGCGGTTCCTCTGCCACGAATGCCCTCCCCAACTTCTCAGTCCCAAGAAAAGGCCCAGCTTAAACATCACCCCCTCTGTGGTGCTTCTGCTGAGCTGCTGAGCTGCTGACCTGCTGACCTGCTGAGCACCTGGTGTCTGCAGCCGTCACAGCACCAGTCTCATGGTGTGGCCATTATCTGTCTGGCGAGGAGAGGTCCATCTGATTGAGCCTCCAGGGCCCCTCACCTCTGCCAAGATGCCCGGCACCCATCAGCGGCTCCCTGGTACGCCGGGAGCCTCTGTGTCTGCCCCTGGAGTCTCTGCCCCCTTGCCTGTCTGTCCTCCTCCTGCCCAGACTTCTTGTTCAGCACCTGGTACTGTCTACCTGGAATCCATCAGGTCACCTCTCCTGCCTGCTGCGTTCTTGAGAGAGACTCAGAGGGAAACTGAGACGCGCAGGGCAGGCTGACTGGCCGCAGGCCACACGGCTAGCAGGAGGGAGAAGAGGGCTCTCGGCCGGACCCTCTTATTCAGCCTCATGTGGATCATTGCCGGTGAGGGGCAGGGGCAGGGGACGGAGTTCTGCACGAGTCCCGCAGAGGCCCAGTGCTTGTGTGAGTCTGAGGGTGAGAAGCGCACACTTCCCTTGTGCAGTCTGCAGGCAGCCAGGCCTCACTGTAGACGTTGCCTGTTTCCCCTTCAGAGGAGGGGGCTTCATACTGTATCAGTCGGTGGCTGGGAGGAGACAGAGTTCACCCCAGGTGGCTCTTGTGGAGGGGCTCAAATGAAGAGGACACTTCAGAAGGGTGGGCAGACTTAAGGGAACAAAGAAGGGACATTGAGGCACACAGAGACTAGTGACATCAAGAAGCGGTTATGGTCCCTGGGGCAGAAAGGGGGTGTTGAAGGTCCTCAGAACCAGAGCGGAGGGGCCGCCTGCAGCAATGCAGGGGAGAGGGAGGCGGGGGAGGAAAACTCCAGCCCCTCTCCTCACAACCCCATCTCCTGCCAGGGCCTCCCACTGACCAAATCTGGCTGGAAGTCAGAACTTGAGAGAGCCTGGAGTCCCTCAGGACACAGAACACAGTCAAGGAGGACAAAGAACATTGCCAGGGCAGGGCTGGCAGATGGACAAAAACTACAGAGATAATGCCTTTTAACGAGCCACCCGTTGGCACCTGGGACAAGGCGGGTCATGGCCATCCTGGCTTCTGTTTATTCCTCTGCCTCCCCTGCTTCCCAGAGGTCACTGGAAGGTGTGTCAGTGAGGCCACTGCCACTTTTTTACCACAGGGCTCAACAGGTAATGGAGACTGAGCTGAATGGGCACCTCACCAGGCCCCTGCCAGCCACTGGGTCAAGGTGCAGATCTCTGTCAGAGGCCATATTGTTGCAGAACACGAGCGCAGGGGCTGCCAAGGTCTGGCTGCAATGGTCTGGTGACCTTCGCCCCCCCCCCACAAGCCTTCACTGAGGCACAGAGAGGCAGCTCCCCTGCAACCCTTGGACTCCTCCATTTCCCTGGCCCTGCACTCCTGATCGCACAGTGGGGGCCTTGTAGGAACACTCCTGACTTTGTGGGATCTGGCTAGATTTCTAGGTAGGAATGAAAGACTCTGGGAGAACTAACACCCTCGTGGTTGCTGGAAGCATGAGCTAGTTTGCAAAAGGGAGCCAGCCAATACCCAAAGGGCATTTATCTGCAAGGCAATTCTCCTGTAAACAACAGGTAGCAAGAATCAGAGGAATGTGTAGGAGAACTTATTTCTTCTTCCCCACCCCTTTCCGCAGGTCGCTGGGAAGGGACACAAAGAGTTGTGTTAGCATGGCGCTGAGGGACTCTTCCCTGTGTTAGTACCTGCCTTCCCCAAGATATCCTAATGAATGCCTCCATGTCTGGGAAGAATATGTTATATTGGTAATCATGACACTTGAGGGCATACAAAATCAGGTATGTAATTTCCATTGTTTTTAATGCCTATCTTGAAAAATATTTTCAAGGAGAGCAAGTGAGCCCACAATCTCCAAAGTGGACAGGAGTTGGTGGGTGAATGACGACAAGGGACCTCTCAGTTCTCTGGAGGGAAGGACTTTTTTGGGTGCACAGGATGGCCACCCACAGGGCTTGGAGGCCCCAGGCCAGGCCCCAGCACCATCAGGAGATTCATTCACTGGACCTCTCAACAGGGACCAGTCTCTTGCCAATGGGTTTCAGCCCCGGGCAAGTTCGCTATGGATTCAATGTGACCAAAGAAATTGACAGCAAAACTGTTCTTGGGGTGAAAGGGTTATACCCAACTTTATTTCCAGGTGGCAAGTCAGTCACTAAAATCCCATTCACCCAGAGCGAGTCTGCATGCAGCAAGCCGGTCTCTGCCTCTGGGCTCCTCTGTCTGCACAGCCGTCCTCTGGGCCTCTGTCCTCGGCGCTGCCACCACTCCAGCCTCTCCTCTCCTGCAGCCTTGCAGCCCTGCCACCGTGTCATGCACAGAATACTGGGCGGAGCTCTTTATATAGAGTCAACAGCCATGTATTGCCCACAGGTGGGCAGTGAGCTAGTCAACCAGGGCCAGGTGAGAATCCTGGCCACAGGAACTCTCATTTTATCCACAACCAGCATGAACCCAAGTCAGAAGGATCCTCCCAGAATGCTGGGCTCACTTGACACCAGGACCTGCTATGCCTTTAGGGCAAGGGAATTGAATTTTCTTCAATTGCACAGGATCTCAAAATCTAGTTTCATTTATTTCTTAAAGAGGTAATATGTTTCTTTCATATCTGTGGTGGCGAAATTCAAACCACTGCACGTCTATTGCATGCCACAATGCCCGAGTCCCTGTGCTTACACAGGAAAGCAGTGCTGAGTGATGGGTCCAGAACCCTGGCCATGGAATCATATTCCTGAGGTTCTGTTTCCCAGTTTTCCATTTATTAGCTGGGTGTCTTTGTGTAACTTGTGCTGGTTAATTCAGCAATTTTGAAATTCAGAAAGCCTTTCCAAGGGTACACTGGCCTGGATAGTGTGGTAGACCATAAACAGCCCAGCTTTGCCCCTCTCCCTGGTGTCTGTTTCCCCCCTCTTGAATCTGGATGGGCCTCAGGACTTGCTTTGGGCAACAGGATGCGGCTAACAGGTGGTGCCGGCAGGAGAGCAGGTGCAGGAGAGGAGAGGTTCTGGTGCTGGCTGTCTCCCCTGCACTCCTAAGACCCAGTTCCTCTCTAGACCACTAGCTTGGAAGGTGGTGACCCAGGTGGGGTTCCCCAGAGGCAGAGGGAGCGATGAGGGTTTGTGTGAATGAGCTTCACTGGCAAGGGTTCCCTGGAGACCCCAGGAGGGGAGGTGGCCCAACAGGGCTCTGAGGACCGGGAGGGCTGGTGGGCAGAGAAAGGTGACCCCCACAGAGTGTCCCTGTCAGAGACAAGACTCTCCCACCCGTCAGCCACCCACCAGTTGTGGCCAAGGGCTGCCCCTGGGGCCCTCCAGCTCTCCTAGGCACTGGCAAAGCCCAAGGTCAAGGGCAGCCACTGGTAAAGACCGGGGACTCAGGGCCAAACTCGCTGGAATCCCCACCCTGATGGACACTCCTCCTTCACCCTTCGTTTCTCAAGTCTAAGCAGTAAGAAAGTGTAAATTTAATTCCTCCAGAATAGTGCAGTCTTGGACAAAAGGCAGAAGGAATGATTGTCTTTCTGCACGGGAAAACGTCCGGGGAGAGGCAATACAAAGTGCTCTGTTACCTTTTGGAAGTGGGGGCAGGGAAGAGAAAATTAATGTCCTAAGTTATCCTGCCGCAATGGTGTGGTGGACTGGCCTGACCTGTCAGAGCACCGGCCCTGGGTCAAACCATGGCGCATCCATGTTCGAGCTCTGTGGCCTTGGGCCAGTTTCTTAACCTCTCTGGTCCCCTGTTTCATCGGGGAAATGGGGATAACAATAGCAACAGTAATAATATTAAGCACCACTTCACAGAGTCGCAGAAAGTGAGCTCTTAAAGCCGTGCCGTGCAATCGGCACTAAGCAAGTGCCGCTGCTGTTAACCATGAAAATAGTCCCGTTTGATTTCGGATTTCCACGTTACAGATGTTTTCTTCTTCTTTAACAAGGTTTGGGGTGAGCGGACAAAACTTCCTGCCTCCAACAAATAAGTGAAAGTGTGTGCATGCTTTTCCCTGAGCTTTGTGAGGGCAGGACCTCCCGAGCTGGATTCGGGGAGGCCCTTCTCCGGTGGCCGCTGCGTCCGGCGGAGGCCTTGAAGTGTGAGCACACGGCAGGCCCTCTGCTTTCTTACGACTTCCCTGTGTTCGCTGCTAAAACCCGGAACACAAAGGTACAGGAGGGGCTTCTCCGAATCACGGAGCCCCAGTGGGCGAGGCGCCCGTCGCCCTTCCTGGCCTGGGAGTTGTGTCCACTAAGCATATTCTGCTTCCCTCCTAGTCATGCAAGAGGCTGCAGGGCGGAGGTGATCTCTGCAGAGAGGCTGCGAAGCGAGAGGTTAGCGGTGTTTATTGATTTAGTAATTCGCACGCACGTTTCCGGATAGATTATCTTCCCGGAGACTGACGGTGGCAGCCGGCTGCTAATGCAATGCGGGCTGCGGAGGCGGCAGGCCGGCGGGTGGCGGGATTGGCTGGGAGGCCAGGGGAGGACGCCCCGGTGGGAAAGGACAGGGAGGCCTCCCCCACCCGCCTGGGCAGGCCCAGCAGGGAGCACAGGCTGCATTCTTCAGGAAATGTGACGAGCATTTCTTGGAGATACTCCCCCAATTCCCCTTCAGATAAAGCAACTTATTCCTGTAGCTCCTGCCCTCAGAGGCCAGCCCTCCTGGAGACGCCTCAGGTGAAGAAAACTGCCCCATCCGGGGTCATGCAGTGACCGAGCAACACAGAGGCATGCAACTCCCCAGCAAGGACCTTCTCCAGGGCCCCGTGGAGGAGGCACCGGCTGACCCCACCCCTCTGGCTGCCGCCTTCCCCTCCCTCCACACGTGTTGGTCCCAGGAACACGCCCTAATACAAGTCCTGAGCACCAACCCTGGGACAGTGCCTTATGCCCCGGGAGTCTGTGTGTGGCGCTGCAGGGCAGAGCCCCCAGGCGTTTCCACAGGTGGATTTCATCTGGGGTGGAGATTAAGGACCTGTCAGGGTCCTGCAGGAAAAGGTGGCCCAAAGTGGCCACCTTCCTCATCAACCTCATGTGCCCCCCCATGTGCCCAGGGCTTGTCTCTTTTCTGACCATTGGGAGCCCCAGGACTTCCTGGTGCAAGTTTCCTCCCATTAGCAGAGAAAGCTCTGGACCAGCCGCTTGGCCTAGAAGATGCTCAAGTGTTACAGTTCCTGGTGAAGCTGGGCCAGGGAGGGCTGGCAGGGCACTTGGGACTGAAGCGAGGCAGTCATCTCCAGGGCTAAACTGCAGACACCAGGCAAAGGTACCCAGAGGCAGAATGGGCATGTGGTCTTAAGATTCACATCTCTTGATCATTTGCATGCTCTAGCTTTTCCTTCCTCTACACTTTTCCTCTTTGTGCTATTCTGGTCATGAACTCACCCAAGGATAAGTGACTACCACATGCCAGACAGTATGCTCTGCATCAAAAAGCAAGGAGGAATCAGCAATAGATGGCCCTGCCCCAGACTGCCTGTTACAGTGTTAGGGAAGGGAGACATCCCTCCATCCATCTGTCCACTACCCACCTATTCATCTATCCACCTATCCATTCATTCACTCAGTAATTACTTATCAAATACCTATAAGGTACCATTATTTGTTGATAGTCACTACATTTTTTTATTAAGGTATTATTGATATACACTCTTGTGAAGGTTTCACATGAAAAAACAATGTGGTTACTACATTTACCCATATTATCAAGTCCACACCCATACCCCAATGCAGTCACTGTCCATCAGTGTAGTAAGATGCCACAAATTCACTGTTTGCCTTCTCTGTGCTACACTGTTTTCCCCATAATCCCCCACACCATGGAAAGTCACTACATTTTTTTTGTCTTTTTTTTGGTATCATTAATCTACAATTACATGTGCAACATTATTGCTACTAAACTCCCCACTTCATCAAGTCCCCCCCACATACCCCATTACAGTCACTGTCCATCAGCGTAGTGATATGCCATAGAGTCACTACTTGTCCTCTCTGGGTTGTGAAGCCCTCCCCGTGCCCCCTGAACATTACATCTGATAATCGTAATGTCCCTTCTTCCCCCTTGCCCCTCCCTTCCCACCCATCCTCCCCAGTCCCTTTCCCTTTGGTAACTATTAGTCCATTCTTGGGTTCTGTGAGTCTCCTGCTGTTTTGTTCCTTCAGTTTTTTTTTTCCTTAGTTCTTATACTCCACGTATGAGTGAAATCATTTGGTACTTGTCTTTTTCAGCTTGACTTATTTCACTGAGCATAATACCCTCTAGCTCCATCCATGTTGTTGCATATGGTAGGATTTTGTTTGTTTTTATGGCTGAATAGTATTCCATTGTGTATATGTACCACCTCTTCTTTATCCATTCATCTACTGATGGACACTTAGGTTGCTTCCATTTCTTGGCTATTGTAAATAGTGCTGCGATAAACATAGGGGTGCATATGTCCTTTTCAAACTGTGCTGCTGCATTCTTAGGGTAAATTCCTAGGAGTGGGATTCCTGGGTCAAATGGTATTTCTATTTTGAGTTTTTTGAGGAACCTCCATACTGCTTTCCACAATGGTTGAACTAATTTGCATTCCCACCAGCAGTGTAGGAGGGTTCTCTTTCCTCCACATCCTTGCGTTTTGGATGTTGGCCATCCTTGCTGGTGTGAGGTGATACCTCATTGTGGTTTTAATTTGCATTTCTCTGATGATTAGCGATGTGGAGCATCTTTTCATGTGCCTGTTGGCCATCTGAATTTCTTCTTTGGAGAAGTGTCTATTCAGATCCTCTGCCCATTTTTTAATTGGCTTATTTGCTTTCTGTTTGTTGAGGTGCGTGAGTTCTTTATATATTTTGGATGTCAACCCCCTATTGGATATGTCATTTATGAATATATTCTCCCATACTATAGGATGTCTTTGCATTTTTAAAAAATCTTTTTTCCCATTGACACCCCACCGAGCACAGGGAACAGGTCTACTCCCCAGGCGTGGTGCTGTCCTGCGATAAATGCAGAGGAGGGACAATGCTGAGGTGGTATTAGAAGCCCCACAGATACAGCAGCACCTAAGCTTGACCTCGAAGGAATCATGTGCTTGGGATTAGTCCACACTGGATCATGCAGACCACCTGTCCTGCCAAACCCTAGAACTGGAACCAGACATGAATACATGGAGGGTCGTGGGAGAGATGGGTCCAACTAGGAACCCCTTAGAAAAGGTGCCTCTTCTTCTTTGCACAGGCCAGCCAGCAGAAGACTGGTTAATTCACTCCCTCACTTGCTCAGACTGGGGTGTGCAGGGCTTCCTGTTTACACAGCCCCTTTGTCCCAGTATGCCTCTTCCTCTGAGCCCTTGGCCCTCAGGATCCAGACTCCATTAGGAGTTGGTGCACACAAGGGCTTCCCGCAGTTCCTGGAAGCTTACATAGCTGGCTGGCCATCTGCAGCTGCTCTCCCACCCTGACCTTCATCCCCCACGCACCTTGGGCTCTGCCAGCCTCCATGATGCCTGCTGTCCACCATCCCTGCTCCTACTCCTGGCTCCCAATTCTGGATCAGGGTCCCATGAGGAGACAGAAACCACCAGGTATTTGAACAGAGAGAATTTAATATGAAGATTGTTTTTAATGGTTTAATGAGAATCTTCATTTTCCCCAAGTTTTACTGATATATGATGGACATATAACACTGTATTGAAGAATTGTTAACTGAAATTGAGAAGGTAAAGATAACTTTAAGTTCTCAAAAAAGATAGCAACTGCAGGAAGCAGCCACAACCCCTTGGGCTGGGGACACTAAGGGAAGAGATTGGAATTATTAAAACACTTAGAAGCTTGGAGCAGAGACCTCACAGAGCTTGGAGTTGGATATTTAGGGGTGAGGTGGAGGAGGTAGCCAGCTGTTGTCTCTGAGCTCAGAGGATGCCCCTAAGGCTGAGACCCAGACTTTGAGGAGGCATGTACAGTGTGTCTGGCCAGGGAGTGGGTAACACAGCTAGTTCTGCAAAATGGAAAACTGCAAAAGCAGATTCAGTGGCTGCTTTGGGAAGGAGCTGCTGAACCTGGAAGGAGAAGCCTTTTGAGGTGCTGCTCCAGGAGCAGAAACAGAGTGGAGGAGCTTCCTCCTCAAGCCTGCCAGTCTCTCAACCGCCCCCTGGTGGCAGAGTCTATTAGGGACCCTGGCGAAGGAGAAATGTGGTTTGCAGGTTAGTGGCAAAGGAGAAATGTGGGCCCAGCATCACAGAGCCATAGGTTTATACTGTCACCCTGGTGTCCTCTTGCTGACAGCACCAAGGCGATAAGTCCAGAGAGACCTATGGTGGTGGGAAGCATGCTCTCTCCTATTTTGTACAAGGAGCTGTTGCATGGCTCTTCCATCTTTCATTGCTCTGACCAGGACACAGGTACAGGTCCACAGACTGGGTTTGAGGGCAGATGCTGATGAAGGACACTGAGATGGATGCAGAATTCATCCTCCCTTCCAGGGACAGAGGTTGTGTAACAGGGATAAACTTGTAACAAAACAGGAATGCCTTTTGGAGAGAAATTACCCTTTGAGGCAAAATGATTTCTGGAGGAAACGTCTACCAGTTGGCAGAGCCCATTGGAATTCCAGTGGTGGACATTGCTCAGGGCTAGGGTGGGCCCCATATAGTCACAGTGATGTTGTAATGTAGGCAGGCAAGGGCTGTCCTTCCCACTTGAGAGCTAAAGAAACCGAGGCACAAAGGAACCAGCTAGTCAGGCAAGGGGTGCTGTTACCAGAACTTCTGAGCTTTTAGTGGGATGGTAATTTGATCTGCTGGTCCCAAAAAAGGAGTAGGGGGAGACTGCATGGGTTCAGTGGGGTCATAAGCCAGGCTGGCCCCACCCCGGAGAAAAACTGGGCTCTAGGCAGCAATGGCTCTCCATCCACACAGCCCCAGGCCGGGGCATGGATGGGCTGGGTCCTGTAAGGGGCTGCTAATTGCTCTGATTGCAACTCCAGGGCAGAGTGTTTCTGGAACTGCAGAACCCTGACAGAGGAGGAAATACCAGTGGAAATTTTTGATGAATAATTCAGTGAGCTGAAATGAGAAAGTTTTCTTTTCACTAAAGTGGAATTAAAAAAAAAAGAAAAAGAGAAAACAATAATAGCATCAAGGCTGAGCATTCTGGTCTCCCCACAATAAAACTTTTTCTTTGCATAACCGTGAGGGACCTTAATAATCTATGCAACTTGAGCTGACATAGAAAACTACTCGGGTCACCTGGGATTGATGGTAAATTTGATTTTATCACTGCCACTTTCCCTTTCAAGCATTTATTCTACAAATATTAATTGGGCAAGCACTGTGCTGGGTGTTAGAGATTCAGTAGTGAAGAAAAGAGACATAGGTCTCCTTTTTTCGAGGAGTATGTGGGAGGGAGAGGAGGTATTCAGATATTAGATTAAAAGACACAGCAATTCACAAATTTATATCTACAATTAGAGATACATGTATTAGTCAGGGTCCCACCAGGAAGAGAGAAACCACTATAAGTACGTAGAGCAGAGAGAATTGAATGTAGGAGATCTGTTATTTACAAGAGTGATGGAAATGCTGAGAAGTCTGGGCTAGTGAAGGAACCCAGCGATTAGCAGCAGCAGGAAACCACTCAGCAAAGGGACAAAGAAAAGATAAAATGTTATCAGAGTCCACGACCTGGGGTTATCTGGGACAGGGACGCTGGAACCAAGACAGGAGCTGCCCAAGGAGGACTGGGACCATGGAATGGGTGGGTGTCTAGTATAAATGAAAGACACAGGGGAACTTCAGCCTTTGTGCAGGTAAAAATCACAGCCAAAAGAGAAGTGAGAAAATCCTACCTTGTCCTCAACTCCTGTTACTCTAACATCCATCAGTACCTCCCAAAGGCTGAGCCTCTGTAGAGTCAGGAAGCAGTGTAGTCTGGGAAATGCAGTCCATGGGATTCAGTACCCCTAGAGGTACACAGTAGCCAGAGGGAAGGATAAGGGGATCACTCAAGGGCAAATAGGCAAGGAGGAACCAGCACTCATTCTCTGAAGGAAAAAGAGCAGTCTTATGGGGAAGAATTAAAGGGCTAGTGTTACTAAATTGGTGAAGGATAGTGTTATTAAATTGGGTGGTCATGGGAGGCCTCTTTGAGGCAGTTAAGTTGAAACATAAAAGATACTATCCAAGCAAGGCAGGGTTGGGGTGGGGAGTGCAGGAGAGAAAATGCTTTCCAGGCATGTGCAAAGGCCTGAGGTCAGCTGTACATAGGAGTGAGGTGAAGAGAGTAGATAGTTGAGAGTGGACGTGTGGTTGGGCCAAGTAATGTAGGAGTTGTTTGGAGTTTCAGAGGAGAAAAATTCATAGTTGATTTTCTTCACTAGAAAAGAAGTTTTTAAAAGGTTTTTAAAATCTCACAGTGTCTGTTTACTTTTAGACAAAGCAAAAACTAAAAACTTTCCAAATGTTCCAAAAATATGTAAACAAATTTCCTTTGTCAGTGGGTTAATGTTGAATAAATGGCATTTCCCTCAGAACAGATAAAGCTGTGCCCTAAAAGAGTGTGTGAAGAAATACTAAACACAGAAGATTGATTTTCTAGCTAAGTTATTATTTCCAAATCCCCTAGGTGAGTATCTAAGAAAATGACTAAAAATTCTTGACTCCATTTTTGCCTCTGCCACCATCATGACCTGCTTACAGCCCCTTCTCTCTCCTCCTATGGGACTCTATCAGACTTATTTAAATGTCTGTGAAAGTGTGACTTGTTTTAAATGCATTTAAAACCAACTTTTATGCAGTTACTTATTTTGTGCTTTGTGAATACATTTATCTGTCTTAAATTTTAATGAGATGGAATTCTTAGGAATAGATTGTTCCATGAATTGCAAACTTTTATGGCTCCTAGTACAATGTCATGAAAGCACAAATGTATGCAATTTTTATGAATAATAATTCAGTACATCATTTTAATTTTTTATTCAGAAATGTTAACTGTGTAGCCAGAATTATGTTAATTGCTATGGACGTTTAAAATATATTAGGATGTTCTATTTCTAGCTATGATGGACTAACTGGGACCAGACTTATAACTGTTAAGAACTAGAAAACTGAACAAAATATACAAGACAACAGTTTTCAGACATTGGCATCATGGATCTCTGAGAAAAAGATCAAACAAGATAAGTCTATTATCACCCTGGCTTTCTGTCTGGAGGTGCTTTCTGCAGGGAAGTGTATCCAAACAGAGCATAACTCTTTCTGAGTTGAAGAGACAGAGGTTATTTTTCAGAAAAAATGAAGGGGCTAGAATTTTTGAGGCATAGCACTGGAAAAGGAGAGGCTGCTTAAATAAATAGCTCCAGAAAAGTGCACAGGAATCCCCTGAGGCTATTGCTGATACTAAATCACATAAGCATAGAATGAAGATCCATGAAGCTGAGAAGGGAAAAACCAGGGAGTCGGAAGCAAAACAGTTCACAGCTTACACAGGCCTGAGGGATGATCGAGTTCTGATCACCTGGAAGGGAGACATCTCAGACTCTCAAGTCTTCAACAGAGACCCCAGGGGAGTCACATCTTAATGGGGGACCTAAACTGATCTTAGAATTAAACCAACTCATGACCCACTCTGAGAAAATTAAGAAGCTTAAAAACAAATCTCAAAAGGATCAAGCAAGTAGCATAACTGCCTACCATAAAAAGGTCCAATACCCTTTAAGATACACAAAAAAAATCCAGCACTCACCAATATAAAGTTCACAATGTATAACATCCAGTCAAAACTTATTAAATATATGAAGACACAGAACAATGTAACGCAAAGTCTAGAACAAATTCAAACAGTGGAAACAGGCCTGCAGAGATAGGAATGGTGGAATTAATAAACAAAATCCTTAAAACAACCATTATAAATGTTTTCAAGGATTCAATGGAAGGCAGACCCAATAAGCATTGAAGTGGAATGGAAGATATTAAAAAATCACATGAAACTTCTAGAGATGGAAGACAAAATATCTGAAATGAAAAATTCACCAGAAAGGATTAGTAGCAGATTAGATATTGAAAAGAAATGTTCACTGACCTTGAACACATAGGGATAGAAACTATTCAAGATGAAGCACAGAGGGAGAAAAAAAGACATAGAAAAATAATAGAACATTGACTTGTGAGACAATATTAAACAATTTAACATATATGTGTATGGGAGTTCCAAAATGAGATAACAGACAGAAAAAGTATTTGAGAAATAGTCAAAACTTTCCAAATTTAATGAATATTATAAACCCGTAAATTCAAGAAGTTCAATAAATACCAAGTAAGATAAACACAAAGAAAACCACACCAAGACACATGATATTCAAATTTATGAAAAAGATTAAAAGAAAATCTTAAAAGCAACAAGAGAAAAAAACATGCATTACACAGGAACAAAGGTATGAATTTTACAAACATTTGTTTAGAAGCTATGAAAAAAACCAAAAACACTAGAGTGACATCTTTAAAGTACTAAAAGGAAAAAATATCAACCTAGAATTTTATGCTCCCCAAAAATCTGTCAAAAATTAACGCAAAACAAACTTTTTCAGAAAAAAAAGAGAACTTATCACCAGAAAACTTGCATTACAAAAATATGTTAAGAGTAGCTTTTCAGGGAAAGATAAATTATATGAGATGGAAACTTGGATCTACCCAAAGGAAGAAAGAGTGCTGGAAATAGGAAATATGTGTGTAAATATAAAAGGTAGTTTTTTCTCAGTTTTATCAACTATATAAAGTTGCTAATAATGTATTGTGTGTTTTACAGATATGTGGAAGCAGGATATATGACAATACCACAAAGGATAGGTGAGGAAAATGTAGGGAAACTGGTTTAAGGTTCTTACATAAAGTGAAACAATATTATTTAAAGATACACTGGAATAAATTAAAGGTATGTATTTTGTGAACCTGAGTAACCAAAAATCCAAAGAACAAAAAGAAATGTTATAATTAATAAACAAAGTAACCATGTAATAGACACTAAAAAATAGGCCAAAAAAAAGGCAGAAAAAGAAGAAAAGAAATGAAAGAGGAACAAATGGGACAAAAGAAAATCAACTGCAAAATGGCAGCTTAAATCCAACTATACGGACAATTACACTGAATATAAATTATCTAAGCACTGCAATTAAAAGTAGAAATTATTGGACTGGAATTAAAAAAGCAAGACCCAACTATGCGCTATTTACAAGAAACTCACTTCAAAAATACATACACAAATAGGTTAAAAGTTAAAGGATGGAAAAATGTCATACTGTGCAGACACTAATAATCATAGGAAAGCTAGAGTAGCTAAATTAATATCAAACAAAGTAGGATTCAGTACTAGCAATTATTATCAGGGATAAATAGGGAGATTTCATAATTATAAAGGGATCAAAAGATAAAAGTACTAAATGTATATCCACCCAATAATAGAGCTTCAAAATATATAAATCAAGAACTAAAGAAGAAATCCACAATTATGGGAGACTTCAATACTCTTCTCTCAATGGTCAGAGACTCCATAGGGCCAGGAAAAGTTTGAAACAAACCACCAAACAACTTGACTAAATTGACTTTTCTAGAACACTCCATCCAACAACAGAAGAATATGCTCTTCGGGTGTACATAGAACATTCTCCAAGACAGACATATTCCACACCAAGGGCTGCTGTGCAGACAAGCTGCTTCCCAGAGGGACCTGGGATGAGTTTGCTCTGGATCGTCAGAAAGTCCTTTGTACCTCCCAGTGAGAATGCCTATGCGAAAATAATTAAAATTTTTTTGAAAAGCCAAAGCATAGTTTAAAAGGGAAAGGCAACTCAGGACAGCTATGGCTGTGACTTTGGTTGATACTCAGGAAGAAGCTATAAGTGAAAATGGGTTACTGCATTTCCCACTCATCTGTTGGTGTGTTAGTGTGCATTCTGTATTTGTGTGTGTGTGTGTCAGAGAGAGGAATATATGTCTTCCAAATGTAGTGACTTGGCAATGACCTGAACTGCTTATAAATGTTACTTCAATGTGCTCAGAGACTTCATAAAGGATTCACTGGAGAGTAAGAAAACATTGCAGGCTGGCCTAGGGTATAGCAGCCTGGAAAGCACAGACTTGATTTGCTTCCTTACAGATAAAAAAATGCAGAAAAGATACAAGTTGGAAAACTTTATAAAACAATAATTAAAACATGGAAGCATCAGCATACCTTCTCTCTGAAACCAAATGTAAGCAATGGGGAGAATGAGAACAGAAAAAAAAGCTACATCTTTGATGAAAGAAAAAATAGCCAAAATTTCAAAGCACACTCTTAAAGAAGAGCTGCTGTCTTAAAAATGGGAGCCAGAGAGAGTTTATATCCAGTGATTTCATTTGGGAAGTTGTTCCAGGGAACATGTGTAGAGAACTGGGGAGGAGGAAAAACGAGAACAGGGTGTGTTCTTGGAGTTGGTCATTGCCGTGGACAGCTGGGGCCTGATCCTGTTAGGACTTTCCGAGGAGTCAGGCAGAATGTGCTTTAGTCGTGGTGTAGCTGTGGGATGGACGAAGGCAGCACTTAGCCACCAACTTCTGCTCTCATTGGTTCTGGGTTGCCCCATAAGGTGTTAACTCACACATGCTGCCTCTGTAAAAAAAAAAACAGGCTCTTTGTGAGGTAGGGCAGGGGATAAAAAATGACAAGAAGCCCTACATTTGATGATGTCAGTTAGGTGAAGACAAGAACTATTGATCATTGCAAAAAGTGTTTTAAGCTTCAACTCCAAACAGAAGAACTTCCTATTAATCTAAAATTAATTCATTCCTCCTGGATGAAGTTCAGTGAAAAAGTATTTAGAGATTATATGACTCAATTTATTCCCCTGATCCCTTCTCCACATTCTGCTTGACTCCTACAACAAAGGGCTGACCAAGAAAGTATTAGCCTCCTTAAAAAATGAATGTGACAAATAATGTGAAAGGAAATAGTACAGAATCTAAACAAAGATGCCACAGAATAAAGTAATGATATAAACATGACAAAAAAAGCAGATAAATAGTGATAAATAATTCATGCCAGAAAACGTGCAAAAAAGCAGAGGAAATTTTTGGATTCACACTTCCATGCAAAGAAAAAAATCATATACAAAGATAAAAACAAAATTAGAAACAAACAAAAAAAGATGGGCCATTGTGAAACACAGGGATATAGAGGGTGTAGCAAAGGAAAGATTGCTTTATTTCAGGAAAGTTTTCTTCTACTACAACATTGAGTATTTTGTAATATTTTATAGTCTCTCTGTTTGATTGTTTTTTAAGGATACTGTGGGGAAGTTGGGGTTCCTATGGCCAGGATCCTCACTGAACTTAAACCACCTGATCATGTAACTGGCCTGTTGCTAGGCTACCGCTTCCACACCTTTAGGCAATAAGCTATTATTGTGCTATATAGAGAGCTTGGCCCAGTGCTCGGCACGGAGGCAGAGACGCTAGTGCTCGACCTACCGCCAGGAGAACAAGCCGGATCATAAACCCTTTCACCCCAAAGAACGTTTGCTGTCAATTTCTTTGGTCGCATTGAATCCATAGGGAACTTGCCCAGGGCTAAAACCCACTGGTGAGACAATTGGCAAAAGTCAGCAGGGTTCATTGTTGACCAAGGAAAAAGACAAGCTGCCTTATGGGAGGGGTGCTTCAGCAGGCTGCCCCTGTGAATGGGGAGACAGTGGATCGTCCCCCAGTGGGTATGTGGTCTGAGGTGGCTTGCCTCCTAGAGGGCTGGGCCCCACCCCAGGACTGGAGGTAAGTGGAGGTGACACCTGAAGCTGTAGGGGTGGCCCTTGGTATAGTAAGCAGATCCTTTGAGAAGCAGAGTGCCTGTGAGGCAGGGGGGACTGTGGATTGACTGCTTCTCACAGTATTTAAAAAGTCTACAGAGAAGACCCAAGAAATGGCGGCACGAGAAAGCAAGGTGCAAACTTCTGTGGATTCCCTGAGGAGGGAAATGGCATTGATGCAAGAGGAGGTGCCATGAGAACGCGAGCTGCACACTTTTGTGGATTCCCTGAAGAAAGAGGTGGCACTGATACAAGAGCACTGGCAGCAAGGTGCTATTGGAGATGAGACGGCAGTGCTGCCAGGTGTTCTGTTGGAGGAAGAGGCCATCAAGGAAAAAGATGAACTCCTGTGGGAAGCACAAGCGGAGGTGGTACAAGAACGTCAGCTGCCAAGCATTGAGCTGAAGGTAAGAGACCTTCTGAAGACTGAGGGAGCATTGCTGCGAGGCACAGTAGAAAAGGTAAAGGTTGTAGCAGAGGAGGCACTCGGGGGAGGGGAGAGAAAGGTGCCATCAGCCCCAGAAATGGAGGAGCTGGAGAAAGATAAAGGGGTGGTGCTGGAGGCAGTGGCGCCTCCTGTATTGAAAGCATGCCCAGTGGTTGTAAAGAAAATAAAGACCCAGCAGCTGAAAGTTCCCCAAGGAGAGGAGTAAAAGTAGGTATACTAGACCTGGAAGGGACCCCCTGCTACAGTCCTATCACAGGGCCACTCTCTTGCATGCATCCTACCCGATGGACAAGATTTGCCTATGTTGGTGCTATTAAAACATGTGTCTTATCGCCCCTAAAGTCTTTGTGGATTGGGAACTTCCTCTGGCTTGAGGATTATTATAATTTTTGTTATTAGGAACCTCCTCTGGCTTGAGGATTATTATAATTTTTGTTACCTGTGTCTTACTTTTTTATTATCTCTAAGTTGTTGTTATCCTCTGCTGCTGTAGTGGAATCTGGTTACAGTGCTCCAGCTTTCTCGCACAGGGACCATTGCGGAAGATGGAAAGCGTGTAGATTGTAAGGTGAGAATCCTGGAGGGGTGGAGTGTGGGGAAGTTGGGGTTCCTATGGTCAGGATCCTCACTGAACTTAAACCACCTGATCATGTAACTGGCCTGTTGCTAGGCTACCACTTCCACACCTTTAGGCAATAAGCTATTATTGTGCTATATAAAGAGCTCAGCCCAGTGCTCTGGCCACAGAGGCAGAGACACTGGTGCTCGACCTACCGCCGGGAGAACAAGCCGGATCATAAACTCTTTCACCCCAAAGAAGGTTCTGCTGTCAATTTCTTTGGTCGTATTGAATCCATAGCAAACTTGCCTGGGGCTAAAACCCACTGGCAAGACAGATATCTATTACACATGTGTTGGTTATTCTTTGTCTTCTATATCCTTCATTTCTTTTGAAACCTTTCAAACATTTATTCCATTTCATTTTGCTGATTTTATTTCACCTTAAGACTGTATCTAAGAAGAAAATGATAAAGAGTCATCAGCCCTAGGACATAACCTAGTAAGTTTGCTAGACTTCAGATATAAAGAGTCATATGGGCTAAGAGCATACACACACACACACACACACACACACATACAATATATATAAGTATAATTTATTCATGGAGTCATGGGATAGAGGGAGAATTAGCTTTGCTTTAGATTTGGCCACACAATATTCAATATCAGAAGACAGTGAATCAATGTCCACAAGGTCATCAAGGAAAAAAAGTAACCATGAATTTATGCAAAGTAAATGCCACAGAAAATCATGATCAAATATACAAGAGTTTGGGAATAAGGCTTTTCTCAATAAACCAATCTTTTAAGAAACACATGGAAAAGCCAAGGTAAAAGAACTTGTGGCCAGTGCTGAATCTATTCACATATAGAGCTAAGGCTAAAAAGGTTTACTTATGACAAGATAAAAGACTTCCAATGGGATTAAAAAGAAAGACTTAAATATATGTTATATATAAGAGAAAATAAATAGCTGATTCTTTGAAAAAAGTTCTAGCAAGACTGACAAAAATGAAAGAGAAGACACAAATCACCAACACCAATTATACACAATATCTTTCAGGAAAAAGAAGAGGAGGATATGGGATATGGGAGGAAGAGAGAAGTCGAGGATGACTCTGACCTAAAGAAGAGGAAGAACGGAGCTGCCGGCAGCCAGGGTGAGACTGGAGAGGCATAAATAAGAGGGAGCAGAGGTGACCAAGGCCTTACCCTGTGACCTTGAGATGCCCACGAAGGCTGACAAAGTAGACATTAGGCAGCAGTTGAAAGTTCAGGCAAGAGTTCCAACTAGAGATGACCTGAGAATCATGAATGTCTGACACAGCCTACAAGCAGTGAATAGAGAGTGCTTCATGACACTGCAATAGCTAGAGGATTGGATTTGCTAATATCTTATTTAGGGTTTTTACATTGGTGTTCATAAATGAATTTCATATATTATTTTATTTCCTTCTATTGTCTTTGTCTGTTTTTCATACCAAGATTGTGCTAGCCAGTTAAAATAATTATTGTACTCTTTGGGAAGTTTTCCAAAACTTTCCCACCCCAAAAGATGCATTTTCTAAACTTTCAAAGAATTTTACACAATCAATTTCTTAAAAGACGGGTTTTTTGAGAGCAGTTTTAGGTTTACAGCAAAATGGAGAAGGAAGGTATAGATATTTGCCATATACATTCTGTGCCACACATACATAGCCTCCCCCATAATAAACATCCCCCACCAGAGTAGAACAATTTGTGACAATTGATGAACCTACATTGACACGTCATAATAATGCAAAGTCAATAGTTTACTATTCTTGGTATCAACCATTCTGTGGATTTGTACAAATGTATGATCACATGTATCCATTGTTATAGTATCATACAGACTATTTTCATTGCCCTAAAAATCCTCTGTGCTCCGCCTATTCAGCCCTACCAAACCTCAGGAAACCATGATGTTTTTACTGTCTCCATAGTTTTGCCTTTTACAGAATGTCATATAGTTGAAATCATATAGTATATGGCCTTTTTAGGTTAACTTCTTTCACTTAGTAATATGTATATAAGTTTATTCCGTGTCTTTTCATGGCTTGATAGCTTATTTCTTTTTAGCACTGAATAATATTTCATTGTCTGGATGTACCACCGTTTATCCACTCACATACTGAAGGACGCCTTGATTGCTTGCAAGAATTGGTAATTATGAATAAAGCTGCTATAAACTTTGTGTGCAGTGCAGATTTTTGTGTGGACATAAATTTTTAACTCATTTGGGTAAATACTAAAAAGTGCAATTTGCTAGAGCACTTAGTAAGAGTATTCTTAGTTTTGTAAAAACCACCAAACTGTCTTCCAAAGTGGCTATACCATTTTTCATTCCCACCAGCAATGTGGAAGAGTTCATTCCTGTTGCTCCACATCCTTGTCATCATTTAGTTTTGCCAGTGTTCTGGATTTTAGGCATTCTAGAAGGTGTGTAGTGGTATATTATTTTTCTATTTTTTTTAATATACACTTCCCTGATGACATAATGTAGACCATTTTTACATATGATAATCTCTTTTTTGTTGTTTTTTCAGCAATTTTTTTTATTAAAGTATCATTGATATACAATCTTCTGAAGGTTTCACATGAGCAACATCGTGGTTTCAACATTCACCCATATTCTGGAGTCCTCACTCCCTGCCATTGCAGTCACAGTCTATCAGTGTAGTAAGAGGCTATAGAGTCGTTATTTGTCTTCCATACTCTACTGTCTTCCCCATGACCTACTATGTTGTGATTGCTACTTATAGTGCCTCTTAATCCCCTTCACCCTCCCTCCCCACACACCCACCCCTACCCTTCCCCTTTGGTAACCGTTATTCCCTTCTTGGAGTTTGTGAATCTGCTGCTGTTTTGTTCCTTCAGTTGTGCTTTGTCATTATACTTCACAAATGAATGAAATCATTTGGTATTTGTCTTTCTCTGCCTACCTTATTTCACTGAGCATAATACCCTCTAGCTCCATGTTGTTGCAAATGGTGGGACTTGTTTTCTTTTTATGGTTGAATAATATTCCATTGTGCATATGTACCACCTTTCCTTTATCCATTCATCTATCGATGAACACTTAGGTTGCTTCCATATCTTGGCTATTGTAAATAGTGCTGCGATAAACATAGGGGTGTATATGCCTTTTTGAATCAGGGATGTTGTTTTCTTTGGGTAAATTCCTAGGAGTGGAATACTGGGTCAAGTGGTATTTCTATTTTTAGTTTTTTGAGGCACCTCCATATTGCTTTCCACAATGGCTGAACAAATTTATATTCCCACCAATAGTGTAGGAGAGTTCCTCTTTCTCCACATCCTCACCACCATTTGTTTCTTGTCTTTTGGATGTTGTCTATCCTAACTGGTGTGAAGTGATATCTCATTATGGTTTTAATTTGCATTTCCTTGATGATTAAACGATGTAGAGCATTTTTTCATGTGCCTGTTGGCCATTCAAATTTCTTCATTGGCAGAGTCTGTTTACATCCTCTGCCCATTTTTTAATCAGATAACTTGATTTTTGGGTGTTGAGGCGTGTGAACTCTTCATATATTTTCATGTTAACCCCTTATTGGATAAGTCGTTTACAAATCTATTCTCCCATATTGTAGGATGCCTTTTTGTTCTGCTGATGGTGTCCTTTGCTGTACAGAAGCTTTTTAGTTTGATGTAGTCCCACTTGTTCATTTTGCTTTTGTTTCCCTTGCCTGAGGAGATGTGTTCAGAAAAAAGTTGCCCATCTTTATACTCAAGATTTTTGCCTATGTTTTCTTCTGAGTTTTAGTTTCATGACTTACATTCAGGTCTTTGATCCATTTCGAGTTTACTTTTGTGGGAGGAGTTAGACAAAAATCCAAATTCATTCTCCTACATGTAGCTGTCCAGTTTTGACAACGCCATTTCTGGAAGAGGCTGTCTTTTCCCCATTTTATATCCACAGCTCCTTTATCATGTATTAATTGGCCATATACGTGTGGTTTATATCTGGGCTGTCTATTCTGTTCCATGGGTCTGTTCTTGTGTCAGTACCAAATTGTTTTGATTACTGTAGCTTTGTTGTAGAGCTTGAAGTTGGGGAGCATAAACCCCACCAGCCTATTTGTTCTACTTCATTGAAGAATGCTATTGCTGTTTTGATAGGGACTGCATTGAATCTGTAGATTTCTTTAGGCAGGATGGCCATTTTGACAATATTAATTCTTCCTATCCATGAGCATGGGACAGATTTCCATTTTATTGGTGTCTTCTTTAATTCTATCATGAGTGTCTTTTAGTTTTCAGGGTATATAGGTCTTTCACCTCCTTGGTTAGGTTTATTTCATTGTTTTTGATGCAATTGTAAATGGAGTTGTTTTCCTGATTTCTCTTTCTACTCTTTCATTGTTAGTATATAGGAATGCAACAGATTTTTGTATATTAATTTTGTATCCTGCAACTTTGCTGCATTCAGTTATTAGTTCTAGTAGTTTTTTGGTGGATTCTTTAGGGTTTTCTTTGTACAATATCATGTTATATGAAAACAGTGACAGTTTAACTTCTTCCTTACCAGTCTGAATTACTTTTATTTCTTTGTGTTATCTGATTGCCATGTCTAGGACCTCCAGAACTATGTTGAATAAAAGTGGGGAGAGTGGGCATCCTTGTCTAGTTCCCAATCTTGGAGGAAAAGCTTTCAGCTTTTGCTCTTAAGTATGATGTTGGTTGTGGGTTTGTCATATATGGCCTTTATTATGTTAAGGTACTTACCCCCATACCCATTTTGTTGAGAGTTTTTATGATGAATGGATGTTGAATTTTGTCAAATGCTTTTTCAGCATCTATGGAGATGATCATGTGATTTTTGTCCTTTTTGTTGATGTGGTGGATGATGTTGATAGATTTTCAAATATTGTACCATCCTTGCATCCCTAGAATAAATCCCACTTGATCATGATGGATGATCTTTTTGATGTATTTTTGAATTTTGTTTGCTAATATATTGTTGAGTATTTTTGCATCTATATTCATCAAGGATATTGGTCTGTAATTTTCTTTTTTTGTGGTGTCTTTGGCTGGTTTTGGTATTAGAGTGACACTGGCCTCATAGATTGAGTTTGGAAGTATTCCCTCCTCTTCTGCTTTCTGGAATACTTTAAGGAGGATGGGTTTTAGCACTTCTTTAAATTTTTGATAAAATTCAGCAGTGAAGCCATCTGGTCCAGGAACTTTGTTCTTAATTAGTTTTTGATTACCAATTCAATTTCACTGCTGTTAATTGGTCTGTTCAGATTTTCTGTTTCTTCCTGGGTCAGTCTTGGAAGGCTGTATTTTTCTAGAAAGTTGTTCATTTCTTCTAGGTTGTCTAATTTGTTGGCATATAATTTTTCATAGTATTCTCTAATAATTCTTTGTATTTCTGTGGTATCCATAGTGATTTTTCTTTTCTCATTTCTGATTCTGTTTATGTGTGTGCTCTTTTTTTCTTGATAAGTCTGGCTAGGGGTTTATCTATTTTGTTTATTTTCTCAAAGAACCAGCTCCTTCTCATTAATTCTTTCTATTGTTTTGTTCTTCTCAATTTTATTTATTTCTTCTCTGGCTTTTATTATGTCCCTCCCTCTACTGACTTTGAGCCTCATTTGTTCTTCTTTTCCTTGTTTCATTAATTGCGAATTTAGACTGTTCATTTGGGATTGTTCTTCTTTCTTGAGATAGGCCTGAATTGCTATATACTTTCCTCTTAGAACTGCCTTCACTGTGTGCCACCAAAGTTCGGGTGTGTCGGGGTTTTAAGCCTCCCCCGAGCCTCCTCTGAACCCGCAGAGAGAACAGGAAGGGGGAGACACGCAGCAGCAAGGCAGGACCAGGAAGGGTAAGTGCCAACTGTCCACCGGATCACCAGCCTCCGGCCCCTAGGCCTGAAACAGATGCGACAGAGAGCTCAGTCAAAGCAGGAACTCGTTTATTGGGGAAACAGAAGAGTATATATAACATTCATGGGCCAATCAGCATAAAGGTCAAGCAGTCATAAGCTCTTCACGCAGGAAGGCACATAATGCAGGTGAATGGTGTCCACGAGCTGATCACGATCCCGAAAGACTCACGCCACCAATAGGGAGATACCCGGAACACAGGTAGACTAATGTCATAGCCCGCCAAAATGCCTGGGCACCACCCTATGCTCATCCGGCGAGCACCATCTTGGCAATAATTCAGCATTTAAGGGCTACTTCTTAGATTAGAAGGCCCTACGTGGGTGTTGAGCTGTTGTTTTCATTTGTCTCCATATATTGCTTGATCTCTGTTTTTATTTGGTCATTGATCCATTGATTATTTAGGAGCATATTGTTAAGCCTCCATGTGTTTGTGAGCCTTATTGTTTTTTTTTTGCACAATTTATTTCTAGTTTCATATCTTTGTGATCTGAGAAGGTTGGTACAATTTCAATCTTTTTGAATTTTTTGAGGCTCTTTTTATGGCCTAGTGTATGATCTATTCTGGAAAATGTTTTATGTGCACTTGAGAAGAATGTGTATCCTGTTGCTTTGTGTGGAGTGTTCTGTAGATGTCCGTTAGGTCCATCTGTTCTAGTGTGTTGTTCAGTGCCTCTGTGTCTTTACTTATTTTCTGTCTGATTGATCTGTCCTTTGGAGTGAGTGGTGTGTTGAAGTCTCCTAAAATGCATGCATTGCATTCTATATCCCCCTTTAATTCTGTTAGTATTTGTTTCACATATATAGGTGCTCACATAATGGGTGCATAGGTATTTATAACAGTTATATCCTCTTGTTGGAATGACCCATTTATCATTATGTAATGTCCTTCTTTTTCTCTTGTTACTTTCTTTGTTTTGAAATCTATTTTGTTTGACATAAGTACTGCTACTCCTGCTTTTTTCTCCCCATTATTTGCATGAAATATCCTTTTCCATTCCTTCATTTTTAGTCTGTGTATGTCTTTGGGTTTGAGGTGAGTCTCTTACAGGTAGCATACAGATGGGTCTTGTTTCTTTATCTATTCTGTAACTCTATGTCTTTTGATTGGTGCATTCAGTCCATTTACATTTAGGGTGATTATCAATAGATATGTACTTATCCCATTGCAGGCTTTAGATTCATGGTTAACAAAGGTTCAAGGGCAGCTTCCTTATTATCTAACAGTGTAACTTAACTTACTTATTACACTATTTCAAACAATCTAAAGGTTTTTTTTCCCCTCCCTTCTTCTTCTTCCTTCTCCACTCTTTATATATTAGGTGTCATATTCTGTACTCTTTGTGTATCCCTTGACTGACTTTGTGGGTAGTTGATTTAATTTTGCATTTGCTTAGTAATTAATTGGTCTACTTCATTTACTGTGGTTTTATTTTCTGTGGAGACAGCTATTTAGCTTTAGGAGCACTTCCATCTATAGCAGACCCTTTAAAAACACACTGTAGAGATGGTTTGTGGGAGGTAAATTACCTCAACTTTGCTTCTCTGGAAATTGTTTAATCTCTGCTTCAAATTTAAATGGTAATCTTGCCAGGTAGAATATTCTTGGTTGGAGGCCCTTCTGTTTCATTGCATTAAATATATCATGCCACTCCTTTATGGCCTGTAAGGTTTCTGCTGAAGTCTGCTGATAGCCTGATGGGCTTTCCTTTATAAGTGATCCTTTTTTTCTCTCTCTGGCTTTCAGTACTCTCTCCTTGTCCTTGATCATTGCCATTTTAATTATTGTATGTCTTGGTGTTGTCTTCCTAGGGTTCCTTATGTTGGGAGTTCTCTGCAGTTCCTTGACCTGAGAGACTACCCCCAGATTGGGGAATTTTTCAGCAATCATTTCCTCAAAGAGATCTTCTATCCCTTTTTCTCTCTTCTTCTTCTTCTGGTACCCCTATAATGTGAATATTTTTCCATTTCGATGGGTCACACAGTTCTATTATTCTTTCATTCCTATGGATCGTTTTTCTTTCTGTGTGTCAGCTTCTTTGTTTTCCTGTCCTCTAATTTGTTTCATTTACTGTCTGTCTCTTCTACCTCATCTAATCTACTTTTAAATCCTTCCATTGTATGTTTCATTTCAGATACTGTATTTTTCAAAGTTTCTGTATCTTTATTGATGTCCTCCCTAAGATCTTGAATATTTTTCTGTAGCTCTGTGAGCATGTTTATGACTTTTATTTTTAAATCTTTATCAAGAAGATTGGTGATTTCAGTTTCACTAAGTCCTCTTTCTGGCATTTTTTTCTTGAATTTTTGTTTGGACCAAGTTCCTCTGTCTCTTTATTATTTTTTTTTTAGTATTTCTTATGGGATAATAGATTTGAGTAGGAGGTGCCCTCTAGTGCCCAGAAGCTCTACTCTCTGGAGCTGCTGAGCACCTGCAGCAATGGCAAGGGTTGTAGGTAAGTGGAACTGGCACCTGCTGGGAATGAAGACCTCTTTCCCGCCTTCCTGGCTGTAATGCCTGCCTCCACTGCCAGGTCCAGTGGGCCAAGTGTGCAGGGAGGAGCCTCTGTGCTATTCCCCTGTAGCTGCCATAGGAGGAGCCACCCTCCAGCTGGCCTGGTGCAATGGCTGGGCAGCAGGTGTGCGGGACAGGCACCTGCAGGGGAGGAAGGAGTGGCAGGCTATGTACCACAGTGGGGGGCCTTGGGGCTGTGTTGCCAGCCAGGGGCATGGAGTGCCTGAAGCTCCTGAGAGTTCCCAGCCACTAGGATGAGTGGGCTAGGACAATTTTATCTGCCTTCCCTTTCTTCTGAGCAGTGAGCTCTGTGTAATATTTGCCCCTTTAGCATCCCTCTCACTGCTGGGAATTCTTTCAAACTGCCCACCTTTCTTTTGTCCCAGGTAGCCGGTTGTGCACACAAGCGACTAGAATCTCAGTCTCTCTGAGTATTCCACCCTTCTTTGCTTTCCAACCCACTAATCTCCAGAGCACCATGTAATGTGGATTTGTGCTCCCGGAGCAGATCTCCAGAGGTGGGTGTCCAATAGTCCTGGGCTTCTATTCCCTCCCTACTCTGTTTATCTTCCTCCAGCCTATGGGCTTGGGTCTCACTGGATAATGGCTCTGCTACCTTACCCTTTTCTGTGAGGTCTTCTCTTTTCCCCAGATGTAGGCAGTCTGTTCTGCAATCTTCAGGTCACTTTTTCAGGATTAGTCGTATTTACTGTATTTTCATGTTTTATGTAATTTTGGCAAGAGGTTTCTGTCTCACTGCTCTTGCCGCCATCTTTTCCCCCTACATATGATACTTTGAAATCTGCATATCTTTTTTGGTGAGTTGTCTGTTAAGGTCTTGGCCCATTTTTTAATTGGGTTGTTTGTTTTCTTATGGTTGAGTTTTAAGAATTCTTTTTATATTTTGGATAGAGTCCTTTATCATATATGTCTTTTGCAAATATTTTCCTCCAATCTGTGGCTTGTCTCCTCATTCCCTTGACATTTTAGTTCAAAGAGCAGATGCTTTTAATTTTAATGAAGTCCAGTTTATAAATTATTTCTGTGTCTTTGGCATTTCACCTAAAAATTCATTGCCATATGCAAGGTCAGCTAGGTTTCCTCCTATGTTGTTTTCTAGAAGTTTTATAATTTTGCATTGTACAGTTATGATCCATTTTGAGTTAATTTTTGAGGAGGGCATAAGATCTGTGTCTAGATTCATTTTCTTACACATGGATGTCCAGTTGCTCCAGCACCATTTGTTAAAAAGACTTTGTTTCACTGTATTACCTTTGCTCCTTTGTCAAAGACCCATTGACTATGTTTATGGGGGTCTATTTCTGATCTCTATTTTTTTCAATTGATCTACTTGTTACTCTTTTGTCATATCACACTGTCTTGGATACTGTACTTTATAGTAAATCTTGAAGTTGGGTAGTACCAGTTCTCCGACTTTGTTCTTCTCCTGAAGTATTGTGCCAGCTATTCTGAGTCTTTTGCCTCTCCACATAAACTTTAGAACCAGTTTGTCAGCACCTGAAAAGCTGTGACAACCCATATTTGTCTGTCACTCTTTCTAATCTTTGGAGCATTGGTTTTCCCTGAGTCCTCACCTCTCTTACAAATTCTAAGAGAGTTGTCGATTTTTCTATCCGTTCAGCTTTTTATTTGTTAGTATGGAGTGACAGCTTCTAAGCTCCTTATAGGTGGAATTGGTTATACTACCAATTTCATCTTTTTATTGATCATTGGCTTGTGCAATGTTTTAATTCCTTTTTGATTTTACTTATACTTTTTAATTGCTGATATTTTAGTTTACAAAATCCTTGGAATACATTCACTTTCATAAGGTTTTGTTAAATTCTGGATCTAAAGCTATGCCCTTTTAAGCCTACTGTTTGTTCTCACTTCTCTCTTTTTCTCTCAGTTACCCTCTGGTGGTGTTTAGATTTCTCATTCCTTGATGCTCTGTCATGCCATCATGATGTGTGTGGGTGTCAGTCATCACTATTAACACTGCTTGATACATGATGGGCTTTTCCCATCTGAAGACTCATCTCTGCCTTGGTTCATTATGAAGTATTTCAAATAGACCAAAAAGCATAGAGAATAATACAATGAATATACATGCCCAGTCACTCAAGATAAGACATAAACATTGCAAATACAGTTGAAGGCCTATGTTTTACTTCTCCTTAATCACATTTTCCTCCTAAATCCCTAGCAGCAATCACTCTTCTAAATTTGATTAATCAATCCCATGCAGATCTTCATACTTTTCCTACATATGAATATATCCCTAAACAATATATAGTAATATCTATCATGTTTTTAAATTTCTAATAAACAACATGTACGCAAACTTCTGTAACTTTTGTGCTCAACGGTGTGGTTTCAAAAATAATCCATTTTTTATGTGTGTGGCTCTGATTAACACAGAAGCGCAGTTTGTTGACCCCCCCAGCCCTCCAGGTAGCCAAGTGGGACCTGGGGTCACCAGAAGCCCTGGGCAGTGGTCTTCAGAGCCATTGGAGGAGGCTGTGTTCGAGGAGCTGAAGAGGCTCAGTGGAACAAGTCCAGGTCAGTGACAGGGAGTGGAGTGGGGGGAGGCCTGGCATTTGCAGCTGTCGGTGGATTGCTCCATATCCCTGCCTCTCTGCCTTCACAGGAGCTGGATGCTGTCCTCTCTTCCTCATCCCGTACCCTTCGAGGGGTGAGTCAGAGGTGCAGGTGTGTCCCCTAACAGAGCATGTACAGGCTGCACATTAATGCTTTTGCCCTGTTTTAAATGCTTCATATGATCAAGTTGTCTTGATTTTTTAAAAACAGGCAACCTTTACAAACTGTAAATCTGTATTTTGTACAAATACAAAAACCTGTACTCCAGAACAACAGGACCTTGGAATGCTTTGAATCTGACAACCTGTCTTCTCTCCAATGTCATTTTTATCCAGTATTTTTTTCCTTCTCATTTCTCTTGTATGTCACAGCTAATACATCTACTGCTGCTGGTCTATGGACTCAATACTTGTTGAGATTTACCCACATGTTTGTGCAGGGCTGCTACTAACCCACACAGAATTATTGTGCAAATGAGGAAAAAATTCTACTTTCTCAAAACACTATTTCCATCTGTGGAATGTATCATTCATCCAATAATGTACATACATGTACAAGCTACATTGTCTTCCATGTAACTGGCACCCTAAGATGTGGCACTTCTGTGCAGTGTGACAGTCCACGTTTGCCCAGTCCTTAAGCGCCATTCTGTACTGTAGCTGAGTTCTTCCTTTTGGGTTTAATTTCTGCACAAATGGACTTTCTTTAGAAACTCAGTAAGTTAAGGTCTCTAGAAAATAATTTACTCAGTTTTTGTTAGTTTATAAATGTTTTATCTTACCTTGTATTTGATGGTAAGTTTAAGTTGTTTACAATTCCGTGTTAATAGTTATTTTTTTCTCAGCAGTTTGAAGATAGTATCACTGTTTTTGTTTTTATTGCCATTAGGGAGGAATCTATGGTTGATCTAAGAGTTATTATTCTTTGTTGGTAATCTGTCCTTGCTCTTTGCTTGCTTTAGATGTTTTGGTTTTGTCTTTGGAATTCTGCCAATTCTTTTAAAGTATGTTACATAGATTTCATTGTGCTTTCCGAATCTTAGATCTATTTCCTTTATCAGCTTTGGAAAATTCTCTATTATCTCTGTGTATTTTTGCTGCTTTTGTCTCTTTTTTGTCTCTCTGAAGTTGATATTAGACACACATTAGATTTTCATGCTATCTTTTATGACTTGGTTACCCTTTTTCATATTTTCCATCTGTATGTCTCTTGGTAGTGTGGTCTTCTTTTATTTGTTTTCCAACTTACCAGTTCTCTTTTCAGCTGTGTTTAACCTCCTATTTAGCCTAACAACTGAGATTTCCACAATTATATCTTTAATTTTTAAAAATTCTGTTTGGTTATTTTCTTAAATATGGAAGGATTTATTTTGATAAAGTATCATTCTCTCTGTAGTTTTCTAGTCCATCTGTTATTTTTTTAATATTTTAAGCATACTTGGTTTATATTCTATAATTCAATTATTACATCATCTAAAAGTAATTCAGGCTTCAATTCTGTTATTTGGTTTTTTTACTGACTGTTGATATCTTGGTTCCTTCATGAATTTTGTGATTTCTGAATTTTAAGCTCATTTTCAATGGCCTTTATTTGTGAAAATGTTATGAGGCCTGGCTTAAACACATGTCCTCTAAAGTGAATCTGTGCTCTTGTCTGGCACACCAGAGATATTACCAAAATGAGATTAGGTTACAGTTTTTCTCAAGCATACACAAAAGTAGAGAGAATGGTAACCTAAGTAACCCTGCCCCCTCATCCAGTACAATATTCATCCTAAGAGGTTGTTATCGTGACATTTTTGAAAGGGTGCCAGAGACCTCCAGGAACATACTTTTCAAGCCACCCACTTACGGTTTATGAATTCTTTTCCCATGAATATTTTTTTTTAGTTCCCACAGAAGCTCTTTAAGATGGATACTCCTTACTCCTTTGTAAAGAGGACAGTGAGGCTCTAGGGGGTTAGACGCCTCATCCCCAGCCTCAGAGAGCCGGGCACTGACAGGGATTGGGAGGGAATTCTCATCATTCCTCCCATGGATCCCAGTGGAGCGTCAAGATGGAAAACATCCCATGTCCACCCCAACTCCATTTATTCGTCCCCCGAGTTGCTTCCATCAGACTTAGGAGATAAGGAGGATCCCACACACATGGTGTGTGTGGGAAGCCTGGACTTGGGGGAGGAGTCCAGGCAGCCCAGTGGGGTGGCCCCAGAAGCAAGCCATCGGCAGAGACACTCCTCTCCAATCTGTAATGGCACCCCTCCCTGATCTCTACTGACAACCCAAAAAATCCTTGGAGGCCAGCATGACTACCTGCTCTCTCTATCCATGTCAAAGAAAGGAGGATCTGTAGTGAGGGCAAGAGTAAGGAGGAATAAGCTAATAACTGTCTATCTTTGGAATAATATTTATTATTTCAGTTTTCACATAATGAAACTCGTCTGTCCTGCTGGTATAAAACACAGCCCAGGTCAGAAGATATGCAGGCTTCCCTATGGCTTTCCTACAGCTCCCTTTAGGGGTGGGAGAGGCTTGGAGGACTCCCGACTCTGTTTTTGTAATGCTTCTCTGCTGGCACCTTCCCGGATGGCCTGGGAAGTGAAAGGAAGGAAGGAAAAACAGGCTACAAGGCATCCCAGGGGCCTGCACCACACTGTGGACCCGCAGCTGGGAGGCGTGTCAGGCCTGGAGCACTCTTCGGGGCGGAAACAGCACCAGCCGCGCTGTCTTCAGGAAGCAGGACGGAAATGGCAGGTGGATGGTGTGTGTGGATTTCCTTAGGGCTGAACGCCTCCAGTTTTCTCTGTCTTGTGTGATCTATTAGGTCCCCAGATGGAGGGAACTGGGTGCCTAGACAGGCAGCAAATGAAACGGAAGTGAAATAGGACATGACTAGAAAATGTTAACAACTTCCTAAAGCCTAGCCAAGACAACATCTCATTTCCAGCTGTACTTCAGACCTAGACCTTATTTTCCAACCCAGGGAGACAGAGGGCCGTGGGAGGCACAGAGACAATGAAGAGATTCCCCACCAGAGGACACAGGAAGCTGTGTCCAAAGCTCTGACATGCCCCAAACTTCCATCCTTGTCACTTGCCTTAAGGTATGTTTCAGCTGGTATAGAAGAGAAGAGGCAGAACCCAGGCAGACATGGCATTATTCACGTAACCCTTCAACAAACAGTCTGACAATGTGCTGGCGGACTCTCTCTAGGGAGCAGAAAAACAAGTAAAGCAAAACCTGACTGAGAGCTAGGAGCTCTGACAGGTGTCCACCTGGGGCCCTGCAGGAGGAGAGCAGGGACCAATCCCAGCCCTGAGATGTGGGAAGGCTACTGCAGGCTCCCTGACCTAAGCCGAGGATGAAGGGTAAATTTGAAATGAACCAAGTAGGCAAAGTCATAGTAAGATTCAAAGGACTTCCAATGGCCCACTGTGGCCGAATTCCAGAGAAGCTCCAGCAGCCTTAATGATCTTAAACAGCACTGACCTGGAATGTTCCAGGCCAGCATCTCTCCATTACATGGGCCTGAGAACCATCCAGAACACTCTGTACTCCTCGGGGAGGGAAACAGAGAATAGGCACAACATTAGGTACAAGGCCAAGTGACAAGGCAAGATCTGGTCCCAGGGCGGCAACATAAGGTCTTAATAATTGTTTCTGCCTTCTCAGTTCCTGGAAGCCTCAGGTGGAGGTTAACTCATGAGAGTGAGACAGAACACCCAGATGGTACGTGAGGTCAGAGCATGCCACACAGAGTGGCTGACTTAATGGTGAGGCACCCAGCCACTGGGTCATGTCCTCCGATATCTCCTGACCAGGGGCCCTGTGAGCCAAGGCCTGAGAGTGAAGGCGCTGATGAGCCAGCCGCTTTGGGCTTATGTGTGAGTGTCCATGCGGGATGGGTCCCAGGAAGGGCGACTCCGGGCAAGGGATATGCACCACAGTGCCTCTGGAAGGCTGTTCACTTTACACTTCCACCAGCAATGACATGACCCATGTTCCCACATCCTCACCAACGCTGGGCATTTTACTTTTTCTCCTACTCAGAAAAGCTTTTTGATGATCACATAAGAAGTGTTCACAGGCCTAACTTAAAATATCTCCACTAGTCAAAGGACAGCCTCTTTCATAATGAAATTGTCTCTTAAATTCATTATACTGGGGATTCTTTTTATTGAAGTATAGTTGCCATACAATATGATATTAGTTTCAGGCGTACAACGTAGTGATTCAACAGTTATATGCATTATGAAATGTTTGCCATGATGTTTAATTACCACCTGTCACCGTTCAAAATTAATACAATGTTATTGACTATATTCCCTATACTGCAACCCTGTGACTTATTCACCAGATAATTGAAAGTTTGTACTTCTTTATTCCCTTCACCTATTCCATTCATTCCCCCACCCCTCTGTCCTCTGGCAACAACCAGTTTATTCTCTATGTTTATGAGTCTATTTCTGTTTTGTTTGTTTGTTCATTTCTTTTGTTTTTTAGATTCCACATGTAAGAGAAATCATATGACATCTTCCTCTGATTTATTTCACTTACCATCATACCCTCTATGTCCATCCATGTTGCTTCAAATGGGAGGATTCCATTGCTTTTTTATGCCTGAGTAATATGTTACTGTGTATATTAGTGTGGGTTTTGGTTTTTTGTTTTCTTTTGTTTTGCTTTTTGGTTTTTTGTTTTATCCTGGTTCTAACTCAGTGTCACTTTTTATCTTAGGGATTCATGCCTTTCTTCAGGTCTTGATTATTCCCTCCAGGTTTCACTCTGAGACTTGTCTTGGGGCATCCTCCCCAATGGTGGGACCACAGTTATCTTTCTTCAAACAGAAGCCCATGTTCCCAGCAGGTAAAGTGAGCAAGAAGTCTGTGAGCGGTGCTTAGAGATTCCAGCTGAGCTTCCACAAGGCAGATGAGTCCCGATGGGAGGCAGGCTGGGAATGAGCCCATCGGGCAGAGGTGCAGGCATGTGTGTCCGAGCACACGTGTGGCATGAGATGGCGGCAGGACCATGAGATGCACGGAAGGCAGCCTGAGCGCACATGGAATGTGGAGCCCAGAGAGCTCCACCTCCACCCCAGCTGCAGTACTCACCACACATCTGATGCTAAGCAAGTCGGCATCCAGATGATGTTACGATGGTGCTCACAGGTCACCTTATACCATTTTGAAAGGATTTCATCTGTGCCGACTTACTGAAATTCCCAATAATGTTGCTTGAGACTGGTTTCTCTGTCTGTAAAGTGGGGGTAATGATTCTTTCTGCTTCACAGAGTAACTGTAGGGATTAAAATGAGAGAAGCTTTTCAAGCTGCAGAGTGTCACATAAATGTAGGGTGAATATACTGGATTGTATTCTGCCCAATTATAGATGAGGATGCTGGGCTCAGAGGATCTCGGTAATTTCACTTCTCTCTGCCTCTTGAAGAAGGATTGTCTGGTGGTTAACAACACATTGTTTCTGGAGTCAAACCCACCTGCTTTTAAATCTCCCTAGTCAGCTACTTAAACCTTCCAACCCTCAGTTCTTCTCATGTGAAATATGGGGAAATAATAACACCTACTCTGTTTCATTTGGGGAATTAAGTAAGATAATGCTTAAATAAAGCATTAAATAAATTTGAATTTTATTAAATTCAGTAAATCAATTTTTTAATTTAATAAATTATTTTTTAATATGGTAAATTAAATTTTAATAAACGAAACATACTTGCCACATGGCAAACACTCAAGAAAAAACACCCTTTATAATTATTCTTGTTTCCACAGAAAGCAGAAATGGAGGCAGTTTAACTTAGGGGGAAGCAGTATCTCCTATAAGAGACTCTCTGGGGCGTTGAAACAGAGCCTTGCCCTGCCCTGTTTGGGTGCGGTGTGTATGGGCAGGCGGAGCGGTGGCAAGGGGGTCCCAGTGCTCTGGGAAAAAGCTGAGGTGCCCGCACATAGCGGGGTGTAGTGCCTTGTGTCAAGGGGATAGGACGCTCACATGGCACTTGGCCATTTTAAGAGCATTCTTCTACATTAAATTTTTGAAATTTACAGCAATGCTGTGATATCCCAATCCTAATGATAAGACTGTCTGTATTGCTGCTCCTACTTACTGATGAAGAAATAGGCCCACAGAAGGTAAATGGTATAGCTTACCGAAGATATTGCTTAATCTTTTATAGAAGTCATTTTTCATTATTCTTTCCAATGCCCCTTAGTTAAATACCTGTCCAAATAAATTTCTTTTAGAATTTAGTGGCAGATAAATACCCATATAATTAGAATTATAAGACCCGAATTTATTTTTCCTTTTTGTCTTGGCAACTGGAAGACCATGGGCTATATCTAGTTGTCAATCTCAGGAGTTACATATTTTGGTATTTTGTACTATGCTAGGACCAGAGAAGACTATAAAAAGTAGAAGACAGTGTCTGTGTTCTACAGGTATTACAGTTTTGTGGGACAGCAAAATGATGGCCTGAGATGCATCTAGTGGATGCCACATCTGGTGGGCTCCCTAGGCTGTCCAGTGCTTGGCCTGGGGCTTCGGATAACCCATGGCCCTCATTTCCCCTATCTCCATAGACTTCCTGAAGTCCAGTGTCAAGGACAGCAGTGCCCAGAACTCTGGCCTTTTGTAAATACACATCAGATAGCAATGGGAGAGAAGAAAGGTCTTCCAGACAACCCGGTGTCACGCAGGGTTAGGGGTTCCTCAGCTTCGAGCTTTACCTGGCAGCACAGAGTACCCTTCACCAGCCTCCCTGCCAGCTTCTAAAATTAAAGTCCGCAGGTGAGACTTCTCCAGCTCCCCCAGGAAAGCCATACTAAGAAGAATGAAATTCGGGCCTGTGAGTGGGCTGGGTTCACCCAGATAGCTGGGATACCAAACTCTCCCAATTTCTTCAGCAGCAGTTTCTGCTTGACTGGATTTGGAGATTCGGAAATTTTGCTAGATTTCAGTCATGCTGCTCTTCCAGAGCACCGGAGACCACCGTGTGCTCCAGACCCTCACTCCAGATCACCTGCCTTTTGTGGGGAGAGGGGAACAAGGCAGTGGGAGAGGCCTGGACCCTCTGAGTTCCAGAAACTAGTTGCAGGTTGCCAGCATTCTTATAGCAAAGCTGTTTCCTCCAGCAAGTGAAGTCTGAAGTTGGCTTGTGGCTCATTTTCTGTACACAATATTGTAATTGTGTGAAATGATAGCAGTATTGATTCCAGAAGATTTTCTCTTTGCTGAAACCCAGGGCTGACGTGCTAACAGGAGCCTCAGAGTAACAGCCCTTCGTACTTCATCGATTTAATTGGTCTGATCCTGTACTTTGATGTAACCACCAAGGGCCCCCAACACAGGCTCGTGTCTTTGTTGCCCAGTTCACAGGCCCTCACTGCTCCACATGGGCATTGACTGTGAATACAGGGGTGACTCTGCAGTGAAGCAGGGAGTCACAAGGAACTTACTCCAGCTGGCTGTTGGGAGTGCAGACCCATTCCTCACTCAAAGCCACTGCAAGGAATGGGGTTTGGATCCTCGTTCTAAGTGCATTGACTGTCTCCAGCTCCTCCCCATCTCAAGACAAGAAAGGAAGTATTACATTCACGGTTGAAAACAAAACAATGTGTGGACCAGTGAATGAATGAATGAGAGAGAGAGAGAGAGAAGAGCGGAGAGGGGAAGAGGAGAAGGAGAGGCGGGAAGCTCGGAGAGAAACGGAAGGAAGAGAGAGAAGGGAGGAAGGAGCAAGAGGACCACAAATCCATAACAAGCGCTGTCTAGGCAAGGTTAGCCATGATTTCGAGTAGAATTCAGTTCTCTGCCAGTTACAGATTTAGTCCAAAATTAGGATTTTTTGTAGTGGAGTTTGGGAAGGAAGATCCCTGTCAGAATCACAGGGCTGTCACCCCATCATGCTCAGTACTGACCAGAAATATGCTAGAGCCCAAGATACCAGCCTGGGCTTCTCAGCTAAAAGGAGATTGGCAATTTGGGGGGGCAGTGTGGGAGAATACTGAAGGGTTATAAATTAGAAATGACAGCCTAAAGGGGTTGGGATAATAAAACAAGAAGAAATTGTTGGGGGTACCCTGAGGGTAAAATCTGCTCTCAATGTCCAGCTGGAAGGGTTAGAGTAGACAGTTAGTTAGACTTAAGCAGGAGAAAAGAGCCAGCCCATCACCAAGAAAGACTCCTCCTTGGCCAGCGACTAAGCCCTCCTTAATACCCAATTGCACAGTCAAGGATGCCTAGCTTATCAGGAGGCCCAGACAGTCAAGGACACCTAGGTTGTCAAGAGGCCTAGGACCACAGATGCTTCGCTGATCACAGGGCATGCGCAAGGGTCAAAGACCTTGTCTGCAAGTAACCCCACCTCATTAAAATAACACCTAAATCTAATCAGCATAGTAGTTTTGGCACCACTTTGGGCTTCACTTTGGTACTTATGGGTAAGGTGCTTGCAAGCTGAGATAAAGGTTATATAACCTAGAGCTGTCAATCAACCTATCAATCAAAGGACATAGATGCAGGGCAGGACTTGCTGACATTTTAAGAAAAAAAAAAGCCAATGTAACCCTAATAGAAGGCTGCTTCTGGTTTCCTGATAGCCCACTCTTGGGTCTCGAGTGTCATTTTGGCTTTAACCCAATAAAGTTCTCACTGCTTTTTCTTGTATTTGGTCTCTTGACTGAATTCTTGCCTTCAAGAAGGAAAACACGTTCCACCAGTGACAGAAGGAGACAGCACCACCATCCTGTTAATTTATTCACTCAACAGATACTTACTAATCATCTATTATGAGCAGACCCTGCTGGTTGTTCTAGAGTTTACAGACTGAAAGGGAAGCAAATAGTAAATGAATCAAATACACATACAATTACAATGTGGCCTAAGGTTTTAAAGAACAAACCTAAGTTTTATGAGAGAGAGAAGCAGGGGGCGCCAATTAGTTGGGAGTGGACCCAGGATCAGAGAACCCCTCCGGAACTGAGGAACGAGAAGTTAGCAGAGTGAAGCTGGGAAAGGCTTTTCCATGGTCTGTGGTATCCCTGATCTTGTTGCTTTTGAGGGGCCAAAATAAGGCCAGTGTGGTAGGAGTTTGGGGGAAAGGTGAAAATGACAAATCATGGGGAAGACTGTGTAGGGCCTTGTGAGTCATAATCAGGGGTCTGAAGGTTGTTCTGAGTATGATGGGAAGCCATCAGCGGGTTTTAATCAGAGAAGTGAAGTGATTTGAATTGCCTTAAAAAAAAAAATGCCTCTCAAGCCATAGAGTGTGTGTTGGGTTGGGGAGGAGCTAGAGAAATAGGGAGGTGAATATAGTCCCCCAGGCAAGCAATAATGGTGGCTTTGCCCAAGGCGAGAAGCAAAGAAATGGATTGGTTTCCTAGTCGAGGTAGATTGGATAGGACCTGGTGACAGGGTGGCTGTGGGAAGGAGATGACTCCTCAATCTCCAGTCATCACTTCTGTCTTTCCAGGAATCACTTCCTCAAAGTGTGGATCCTGAAGGATTGAGGAAGGAGAAAGGCTTCCTATCTGGCCCTGGAAGCCCACAAGTTCTCCTCTGAGACAGCCAGGTGGCCCTCTTCCAAAGAAGGCATTACCTTATTTCTGCAGATTCGGTGATTGGCCCATCCATCCATCCCTGGCTCCCACATCCATGTGCTGGATGGTGTGGGCCAAGTGGTATGGAAGGGGATTGCTTCAGACCCTGCCAGAGAAGAAGCCCACACATCAGCAACACGGAAGCAGAAGCCAAACAGAACTGAGCTTTGGGAAAATATATTAATAAACCCTGACCTCTAGACTCTTGGGAGAGGAGTCTTGAGCCTCTGCAGGGCTCATTATGCAACCATGATTTCGATCATTTACTTATATATCTTACTTTTAAAAAGTGTGCAGCCACGTCCTACTGAGCAGACTGCTATGAGCCTGTTGGATCCTACGGTCAGGACTCTGAGGTTTGAAGGGGCCTGAAAGGTTGCCCATTTCAAATCCTTTTTCTCACCTGAAACCCTTGCAGTTCCCCACCATGGATGGTCATTCTAATCAGGCCTTTTCCAGCTTATATGGCAACTCAAGGCAACCTGACCCTTCCACCCTTCCACAGCACCATAAGACTGTCTGGTTCGATGATATCCAAACTTTTTAACCACAACCCATTATAAGAAATACATTTATATGCCATCCCACTACACACACACACAAACACACACACACAAAGATTCTCCTGAAACAGTACGCACCACAGTGTATGTAATGCACCCTGATGTTTTCTATTGTTTCATTGTCTGAACTGGTGGTCTCAGGCCACTAAATGGATTGTCTAACTAATGGGTTGTGACCTAACATTTGGAAAGCACTAGCCCAGGACACAAACTCCAAACTCTCATGTATCCAAAAGACAACAGTAAGCAAATTCTGTGCCTCCTTAGCTGCTCCACTTGATTTTACTCCTTGGAGCAGTCAGATTTTTATTTATAATTTGTTTTAAATAAACACAAAAAACTTTGTTTTTGTTTCTTTCTTCTGGGGGATGTTTCTACTTCACAGAATAGTTGTTGATGTCCTTTTCACCATGTCTTGGATGCTTCTCTCTATGATATAGCATACAATAATCCTCTAAGGCTGCAGTTGCTCTTTGTGGGCCATTGACACCTTATTGAAGAGAATGGTTCCTAAAAAAAGTCATGTTAGTAATTAGTAGGGGAGACCTCTTGTTTTCCCTGTTTTTTTCATTCTCAAGTATTCCAGGATTCCCCAAGGAGGGAAAAATGGTAAGAATATGCATCTGGATACATAATCTATTTAAATAAATAGACAAGTTAAAGTTGGATTTGTTTAAGCAGACGCTAGTTCCCCTGAATTGATGCCACCAACCTTAATATAGCTAAATGCTGGGAAAATGGGGGAGAGAGGCAGAGAAATGGGGGGACCATTACAGAATTGGCTTATCTTTGGCATCCATCTGGCCTGACCTTTAGCCCCAAATACAACATGCCTTAGATTCTCAGTTGACTTCATTTAAAAAATAACTTTTCTTATTTCAAAAAGTAAATAAATGCATATTGTAGAAAATGTATTAAATAATAACAAAACATTAGAAAAAAGAAAGGAAAGAAAGAAGAAATGAAGGAAGGGAGGAATAAAGGGAGGGAAGGAAGGAGGGAAGGAAGGGAGGGAGAGAGGAACTCAGGAAATGAAACAAAGACAAAAGAAGAAAATTCTACTCAATCAAAACTCCATCCCCTGGAGAAAACCACTGATAACATTGTGGTGATATCTGTTAATTCATTCCTCAGATTGCTTCTGATCTCACACACACAAGTTTTTCAAGATTAGTTCTTGTTCTTCCAGCTCAATAAAATTCTGCTCACCTTTTCTCTGACCTAAGGGCTTCACCTGGATTCTGATTTTATAGCCTAGCACAGTTCCACAATCTCACTAAGACTGTGTCTCCTCAGCTTTCTGTAACTTACATGTGTAGGTAGATAAAAAACTTCTGATACACTCCAAACTCAGCCTTGGTCAAATAATTCCTATATAGATAGGATGGGGAATGGAATTATCTGACCACTAAGTTTTTGTTACTGTTTTCTACTGGACTTCTAAAACATAGAACTTCCTAAGGGTAACATATAAATCTTACTAATATTATACCCCCGACATCTATCACAAAACCAGGCACATAGTAGGTGCTCAATAAACATTTGTGGCATTGAACTGAAGAATGCTGAGTTCATTGCTGGGTCACTCCCAAGGACGGGGCCTAAGGACGTTTGCTGATGATTTGGTCCAGGCAGCTGGGCTCTCAGAACACATGAGTCAGGAGAAAGTGATCACCACCACCACCACAATCCCACAGCCGCCAAAAAAACCATTAAAGGAGGCCCAGACCTGTTTGTATGCCAAGAAAGCCATTAAGTTCCCTGATGGGAAATCCAAAATTCTCCTGTCTTAAGATGGCAAAAGACCTTCCAAGGCCCTGCACAGAGATCCAGTAGGAACGTTCACCCTGCAGGCCACTGGGAGCATCCACGCCATGACCCTCATGAAGGCCCAGTGGCCGCTGGGAATCGGAGGGAGATTCCTACACCTCTCTCCCTCTTTTCTAAAAACATTGCCTGAGGATTTGGCCTCATTCTTGTAACAAGGACAGGCCTAGAACCTTTCTTACAGTTTGTGTCTTATCTTTAATCTTCTTCAATCTGCATTGGCTTTTATGTCTTTGGCTTGGATTTCCAGGGTCTATCATTTATTCTGGGCCTCAGAGATCTATTTGTTATTGGATCAATTGGCATGAAGTCATCAGTACTCTCAAGGTGGACACTGTCTGTAGTTGCTAAGATTAGCCATGAGGGGACTAGTTATTAGTTACTAGTACCTTCTGCCCCATGACATCGTCTATCATTGGTTTAGGAAATTCAGTCCCTAGAGTTTGCTCCTTTTAAGAGTGGTTTCTTCTGAATGACTGCTGCCATCGTACACCCAGGGTTTTCATGGGTATCAGATGCTACTGGTGCCTCTCCCATTGAATAACTCCCTATTGTCCCCCACACTGGCTCCTCCATGTGCTTTTACTCCCAACAGCCATTACTTGCTAGTTTTTCTCAGGAGACCGTCCTTGGGCTTCTGGAGCCCCTTTGCCTGTATGCATAGGGAGCAGATAGTGCCTGGATATTTGCATTCCCCCAGAGATAGCCCTTAGCCGGTGGCCCCATGGCTCTGTCCCTGGAGTGACCTGGAAATCAGCCCGTCCTCCCACTTGGGACCCTGTTCCAACCCAAGGTCATGAACACATGGCAAGTACCAGATGGTGAAGTACAAAGCAATGATCTTAAAACCCAAAGTAATAGGCAAGACTGAGGACTTCTGAGTCCCTTTTCAGCTGTCCTGGTCACAGGGAAACAGAACAGAGTTTGTCCCCTCCTTCCATGTCTGTGAGGATGGCATCTCCAAGGCCTGGCTGCTGTGGTAATTCAGAGACAGTGAAATTAGGGACCTAGAAGCACAAATCTGAGGCACCCTAACCACCCAGGAGCCCTCCCAGCTGGAACAGATCTCCCCTGAAACACTGGTTGGGATGTCTTGGCTTTGAAACTTGTTATGGTCCAGCCTGAAGTCCAAGAGGAGAGCCACTTCTCAGTATCTTTAAAGACCAAAGAGTAATAACGCTGGCTGATTTGCTGAGCTTTTAATGTGTCCCAGATGCAGTTCTAAGGACTTCCATTGTGTTAACTTATTTAATCCTCACCACAGTCCTGTGAGATAAGTCTAATTATCTCATTCTGCAGATGAGAAAACCGAGGCATAGAGAAGTCAAGTAACTTGCTCAAGTTTGTGCCACTGTTAAGTGTATTTTGTGGGGAGGGTATTTCCAAGCTCTGAATCCAAGTATCCTTGCTTCACAGCTCATAGTCTCCCCTGCTATGCTATGCTGTCTTTCTCTAGAAAAGCTTTCACAAGGACTTTTCTGTTTTTCAATTGTTTGGGATCTTGTATTTCACTGCAACATTTTTTTGCAGGCTCTCCTCTCTCATTTGGGCGCCTAAGCTTTCTCCCTAAACTACAAATATCCCCAAGAGAGCTTTGAAGCTGCCAACCCTTCACAATTCAGTATGAATTACTGCCCTAGCTTACCTCCTGCAGGCTTTTCTCCAGACATCAGGTCTGGAGAAGGGGAGTGATTTTGAATGGCAGAGAATGTCTACTTAGAGAAAGAGGTTAACTGTGGAACAGGACTGTCTCGCCTGAGGGGGATTGCCCCTGGCAAGCTCATTCTGGATTCTGTGAGACTGAATAACAACAGAACAGTTAGGGGTTAAAGGGTTTACACCAAGCTTTATTCTCATGGTGAAAAGTCAAGGCTGGAATCCTGTCTGCCTCTGGGGTGTTCTCAATGCATCTGCATCACTGCCTCTGGGGCAGAGCACTGGGTGGAACTCTTTATATAGTAACACCAACAGTATGACTCATTGCCAATGGGTGTATAAGCATTAGCCTAGCAGTAGGCCAATCACATCATCAATAGATTAGGGTCAGGTGAGAATCCTGGTCATAGGAACTTTCATTTTCCCTACACTCCACACTCCAAAATTCTCACCTCACAATCTACACTCCCTCAATCTTTGCAATGGTCCCTGTTCTAAAAACCTGGAGCATTGTAACCAGATTCCACAACAGCAACAGAGGATAACAACATACAGGCAACAACAAAAATTATAATAATCCTCAAGCCTGAGGAGATTGATTGCCACCAAGTGGTATTCCAGCTGTATTCAAACCAGTTCTACTCAGATGAGTTCATGACTTGCACTTTCCATGTGAGAAATAAATCTGTGATATTCCCTGTGTGAGAAAGATGGAACCTTGTAACAACAAAAAATATAATAATAGTCATCCTCAAGCCTGAGGAGATCGATTGCCACCAAGTAGTCATTCCAGCTGTATTCAAACCAGTCGCAGTTCATGATTCACTCTTTCCACAGGAGGCCAGTAGTGATACTTATAGGGAGCTCTGTGCACACCCAGTGAGTAGCAGTTATTGCTAGCGTGTGTGCCCAATCCACAAAGACATTAGAGGAGATTAACCTTAAGAGTGATAAGACACATGTTTTAATTACACCAGCATAGGCAAATCTTGTCCATCAGGTAAGATGCATGCAAGAGAGTGGTCCTGTGATAGGGCTGTGGCAGGAAGGGGGTCCCATCTGGATCTAGGATACTATACCTTTACCCCTCTCCCTAAGGGGATTACTGAGGGGTCTATGTATAGTGCTACTTTATGCACTGGTCATAAAGGTAAAACAAAACTCCCTGGTAATATGCTCTTACCTTCCAGTGGTTTAGGGTATACTACCATGACCTTTGGGGGCCACTCTGCCATTACTCCAAGAATACATAGGAGTCCAGCCTCCAGGCCTTGTCTCCAAGGTGCCAACCATCACTGGTCCATGTGTCAAAACATCCAAGGCCATGTCCACTGAATAGAGTCTCCAGGGTTTATTGCATTCGGTGCCGGTAGCAAGATATTATTCTAGTGGCCAAACCCTGACTTCAACAATTCCCCCTTGGTTTGTACTTGCAATTGTATAGGGAAGGCAGCAACGCTGTGTCAGCATGTCTCCAGGGCTCAACGCCCCCTTCCAGGGCTTCACTCAAGTGCTGTAGCAATGTCTATAAGCAGATCAACCATTCCCATAGACTATTGGTGTCTAACTTCAGGCCAGATTTTAACAACCTCTATCATGCCTACCCCAGTAGAATTATATGGTACATGAAACTTCCACTTTACCCATAATTATTGTGCCTATTCTTATAGCTCATGTCCAGTGAAATGGGTATCTTGATCACTCTCAATTACCTGCAGTTGGCTATAGGCTGCAAAGAGATGCTGTAGGCCTCTTTTGGTTGTTTGCTGATCTATGCAATGTGCAGGAAAAGCAACCAGAAGTCCAGTAGTTGTGTACACAACAGTCATGACATATTGATACCCCTATGATATGGGCAGAGGCCCAATATAGCCTATCTGCCACCTGACAAGCCACATCATTCCCTTAGCTATTATCCTTTGTTGCTGTGGGACTCAGTGTAAGTCCCTCTTAGAGCACACAATGCATTCCTCTTGGGCTCTGCTGACTTTTTCAAAGGTCAAAGGCAAGCCCCACCGACAGGCTACAGCCCACATTGTCTTCTGCCCCACATGAAACAAACATTGGTGTAATTATTGGCCACATCAAAGGCAGGCTTTCTTTCAAGCCAACGTACCTGGGCCAATTTATCTGCTTTTTCATTTTCTGAGGATGCCAGCAGCAAATGGCCTGTCACATGATATACTGTAACTGTTTTAGTCTGACCAGGGGCCTATAAGTCTTGCCACAACTCTTGCCTCCAAAGGGATCTGTGACCAACCAGCCAGTTGGTGTGGTACCAGGTTGGTAGCCACAGGGTCAAGCCCCGATAGACAGCCCAGCTGTCAGTGCAGACAGCTACAGGGGAGGGCTCCTGGCTGATCACAAGCCACACGGCCCACAACTCTGCCCATTGGCTGCTCTTCCCCTCACCATCTTCCATCCATATTGTCTCAGTCTTAGGATGGAAAGCTACGGCCCTCCATTTTGGGGTCTGCGCATGGCTGGAGCCATCTGTGTACCATGCATCTTCAGTTATAGAGGTTCTTCCCTCCTGATAAGGGCTCTCTGCTATTAATGGCTCTAAAGCAAATTCTTCCTAACTTTCACTGGTATATGTCACTGGCCCCAGTAAGTCTTGGAGTCCTTCTCTCAAAGGATAGTAGAGAGGGCACTGCACTTCTGTAGGTAAGCACCCTACTTGGCCAGTGTGTGCATCTGTGCCACACCACTCTGTGGCTTTTGGGTCCAGTCTCATACCCACCCCAAGATGGGATAGGTGGTTTTACCTTTATCAGGGCCATTTTGGTGATGGATTCTGTAGCCAGCAAGGCATAATACAGGGCAGTCAATTGTTTCTCTATTAAGGTACACCATACCTCTGCTACTTTTCAGAGTTGTGACCAGAATCCAATAGGTTGGCGAGTTTGTTCAAGCTGCTGCCAGAGACCGCAGCCATAACCGTCTTCAGTCACGTGAACATCCAGCTCACAGGGCCTTGATGGGTCCCTCACACTGGAGACCTGCACGGCCTTGACTGCCCGTTTTGCAGCAGTAAAAGAAGACACGTGTGCCTCACCTAAGTTCCATCTGACACCCTTTCATACCAAACATTATAAGGGCTTGAGAATTTGTGCCAAGTGCAGGATGAACACTCTCCAGTAGCCTAAAAGACTCCAAAACTCTTGTAATAATGACACAGCTGTGGGGATAGGAAAAGCCTGAACTTTCTGCTTCTGGGATAACTTTAGTCTTACCCGACCAGATGGACCCCAACAATTTGACAGACAAACCAGGTCCCTGAACCTTGGTGCTGTTCACAGCCCATCCTTTCTCCTGTAAATGTTGCAGGAGTCTAGGTGCTGCACCTTCTAGATCTGTAAGAGAATCAGAAGTAAGCATGATTTCATCAATGTAATGGTACAGCTGCACTGTTGGCAGTGTCTCCCATGCTGCCAAGTCCTGGGCTACAAGTCCATGACACATGGTGGGGCTGTGGAGGTATGCCTGTGGGAGGACAGTGAAAGTCTATTGCCATCCTTCCAATGTGAAGGCAAACTATTCCTGAATTTCCTGCTCAGTGTCAGTGGAAAAGAAGGCATTAGCAAGATCTACAACACAGTATGTCCCTAGTTCATGACTGAGCATGTCCATAAGGCCTGCAATAGAGGGGACAGCAGCATGCAGAGGGGGTATGGCTTTATTCAGTTCTCTGTAATCCATGGTCATATGCCAGGAGCTGTCTGGCTTTTTTACTGGCCACACCAAGGAATTAAAAGGGCTATGGGTGGGATTTATAATACCCATCTTCTCCAGTTCCTAGAGGGTTTCTCCAATTTCTTTATGCCATCCAGGAAATTTGTATTGCTTAGCATGTCCTTCACACGTATCCTCGGTCAGACCTCACCTGCAGGGGTCTGCAACCATAGGTGCAGGATATCAATCTCCAGAATATACTCAGGGACGGGGGAAATATATACAGTATACTTCTTTGTGGGTAGATGCCTATACCTAATGGGATTTGGTCTTGTTTCACTCTGATAGCTTTACTCCTGTATCTATCTGTAATAGTGGGGGTCCCAGGAAACCACTCAGGTTGCCATAAATCAGTGAGAATTCAGCTCCTGTGTCTACCAGAGCCAGGACACATTGTACATTCACTGGGAACCAATGAATTTATATTTCAACACGTGGGCTCTGGTCCCCACCTGGTCCCCTAAGGTGGGTGCCTTGACCCTCTCCTCAGTCAATCCGTACTGCTCTATCATCTTCTTGTGTGGGTTCAGAGGAGGTCAGCTCACTCTCCAGCAGGAAGTCTTGCAGGCACATAGGCCAGACTTGTGGCTCTGTCTCCAGCCTCTGCTTCTGGGTTCTCAGCAGCTAAAACCACTGCTCTGGCTTCAACTGTTGTCACAGCTCCAATAAGATTCTGCTTGACTTCCCATCCAATTTCTCTGTCTGCTCCTGCCCTTATTAAACCAACCCACATCTGGGTCCTCATGACCTTCATGGGGCCCTTTAAGCCCTTCTTCTCAGTAGCAGACTGCACTCCCTTCTGCACCCACATCTCTTCAGCCTCCCCCAAATCTGCCATAGTACAGGTAACCACATTTATGGGCTGCCCTAAGTGAGGAGCAAGAACAGCCACTAAGGGCCCAAAGAGGAACAAGAGAGCTGTTTACAGCACTGCATCCCTCATCCTTGCCATAAAGATTTCCTCATCTGGGCCATAATTTAGTGGGTTATGAATGGCATTTTTCATGACTAACTCCCATAATACCAGAGGAAATGTAGTTGAAATGTGCTGAGGAGTGTGTTCCCATGAGGGGTGCTCAGTCTTTGTCTGCTGTCTGGCCGGGGAGGATGGTAAGTCACCCTGATCGGGCCACAGTGCGCAGTGCCATCACCCACTCAAGAAGTGAATGATGCCCTGGCGTCTGTTCTGTGTTCTTCAGTTGCTGCCACAGGCAGGACGAGTTGTCAGGGAAGCCAGCTTCCCCATGTCTGATGCACGCACAATGATCCCATCCACCCCTACTTCCCAAAGGCACAGAGGCCAGGCTGGTATGGACTCTGAGGGTTTCTGCCAAAACCAGGAGCCCAAATCCCCAGCTCAGCCTGAGTGTAGTGGCAGAGCATAGAGTGCCCCACGACCTGGGGAGGAGGCTGCGTCTCTCCCAGACAAACCTGCCATTGCTGCTTCTTTATTTTCTTAACTACTACTGGGCAGGATTTCAATAGAGGACATCCCTCTACCTCCTTGTTCTCCCCTGGCTCCTCCTGCATTTCCGAGGCTGACAGCGGCTCTCTTGTTCCACAGAGCACCTTCTCAGTCTCAGCTACACCCTTTACCTTTTCTACACTGCCTCTCAGTGACATTGTCTCAGTTTTCAGCAGCTCCTACCTTCACCTCAGTACCTCGCCGCTGGCGTTCTCATGCTGCCTCTTCTCGTGCTTCTCGCAGGGTATGTCCTTCTCCTTCATGGCCTTTACCTCTTCCACACTGCCCTGCAGTGATGCCATCTCATTCTTCAACAAATCTTTTCCTTCCTCCACAGAGCCTCACAGCCTGCCTTCTTTTGCTCTCTTCTTGTGTTACCATTACATCCTTTACTGTCTCCATAGCACCTCGCAGTGACACAATCTCAATCATCAATGCATTTTTTCTTCCTTCATGACATTTACTTCTTATGCTTCTCGCAGGAGCACATTTTTCTCCTTTATGGCCCTTCAACACTGTGAGGAATAGTTCACCCATGGTTCCTGCCGGCTCATGGACACTCTGTTTCTTTAAGGACCTCTCTATTGTGCAGAGGTCTTCCTCTACAGCCTCGGGCATCACCTCCACCTCCCGCCAGTCCTGGGGAGGGGCCCAGTCCTCTAGGATGCAAGCCACCTCAGACCACATGCCCTTTGTGGGATATCCAAGTGTCTCCCCAACCTTTGGGCAGTCCGCTTGAAGTACCGCTCCCATGAGGGCAGTTTATTCTGGGTTTTTTTTTCAGTCTGCAGTGAATCCTACCAACTGTGCCAATTGTCTCACCTGAGGAGGATTGCCTCCAGGCAAGTTCACTCTGGATTTGGTGAGACCAAATAACAACAGAAGATTAGGAGCAAAAAGGGTTTATACCAAGCTTTATTCTCACAGTAGCAGGTTGAGTGCTGGAATTACATCTGCCTCTGGGGTATTCACAATCCATCTCCATCTCTTCCTCTGGGGCAGAGCACTGGGCAGAGCTCTTTATATAGGAACACCAACAATAATGGCTCATTGCCAACAGGTGTGGAAGCAGTAGCCTAGCAGTAGGCCAATTACATCATCAAGTAGTTTAGGGTCAATTGAGGATCCTGGCCATAGAAACTTTCATTTTCCCTCCAAGGACACAGCAGGGGTCTGAGAGGCAAGGCTCTGGCTGCCACAGGCCATGCAGAAGACACTAGGAGGCTGGGGGAAGAGGGGCTGTAACTGCCAAAGAGGCATCCCAAGAAAGGGAAGGAGGGCACCAAATATGGAAGGAAACATGGGCCACTGGGAGCCATGTCAGAGGCAACCGGGACAACCTGCTGTCAGTGCTGCTGACTATGCAATCCCTTGTCTAACCTTCCATGAGACTTCTACTTTTATTAGGGCTAGTGGTCAAGTTTTCAGATACATCCACTTGTCCCTGCAAGTATACATGTCTAACCAGTGCCTTATGCACAGGTGGCCACATTCCATTTCTGCCCTGCTTCCCATGCCCCCCACCCCTCCACCTCTCTGGCCACATTGATTGGACTAGGGGAGGGCACCTGTAGCAAATGTCAATGCACTTCTCCTATAATCCAGCCACCTGAATTCTTAGCAGCTACAGTAGTTTCCAGGATGCTGACACCTTTGCAGCTCTGGAATGGTGTCTTACTTCTCTGCCTTTTTCCAGCATTGGGACCTTCATCAGAGCAATTGGGGTGGGAGGATGGGGGGAACTTAATGCCCCCAAGGTCAGCCCTAAGCCAGTGGATGGTGGGAGTTGGGAAATAAAGGCTCCAGCCTCCCTTTCTTCCTCAGTATGGAAGAGGGTCCCCAGCGAGAGGGAGGCTTTGGTACCCCTTCATAGGAACATGCTCCTCAGCACATTTTAACTGCATTTCCTCCTTTCCCCATCTTGGTGTGTCCCCTTGTCCCAGAAAACCTTGAGATTAGGACTTGGGTGCAGGTGGCTGATTTGTGGGGTAATTCCAGGAATCCTGGTGAGGGAGTCGGGAAGCAAGAAAGGGAAGAGAAGAAAATCCAAAAAGGGTGTGTAAATAGCAAGTTGTTTTCAGAGGCTGGTGGGAGATTGTGGAGAGTGGATATAGAACATTCCTCAATGCTATCCCATAGAGGAGAGCCAGGGAACCTGGGGGTTCTTCCACCCAACCCCTTATCTGAATGGCTGAGAGTTGCCACTGGGAGGGAGCATTAAATTCCTGGCACTTTTGTGCCGAGCCTGCTCCTTCTCTGGAGAAAGCCTTCAGGCAGGAAGACCCAGGAAGCCATCAATATAGACAGGAAAATCTTCACTGACCTCCAGCGTGGGCCTGAGAGGAAGAGACGGGACCAGCAGGTCTGCTACATCCATGAGTGAACCAGGCCTTGTAGCTCAAGCACGGCAGAGGCCTGAAGAGCAGAGGTGTAGATTACATCCATGGCATAGACCTGTGGATAGAATGAGAGTTCCTGTGGCCAGGATTCTCACCTGGCCCTGGTTGGCTGGCTCACTACACACGTGTGGGCAATATGTTGCTATTGACTTGATATAAGGAGCTCCGCCCAGTGCTCTGGGCGACAATGTGGCCCGGCTGCAAGGCTGCAGAAGAGCAGAGCAGAGGCTGGAGTGGTGGCAGCACCGAGGACAGAGGCCCAGACGACGGCTGCGGGGGCAGAGGGGCCCAGAGGCAGAGACCGGCTTGCTGCAGACTCGCTCTGAGTGAACGGGATTTTAGTGACTGACCTGCCACCGTGGAAATAAAGTTGAATATAACCCTTTCACCCCAAGAACGTTTTGCTGTCAATTTCTTTGGTCACATTGAATCCATAGTGAATGGGCCTGGGGCTGAAACCCTTTGGCAAGACAGACCTCATGACCTAATCAGATGATTCCACTTTATTTCCAAAGGGTGGCACCCAGAATTTGTCCTGTGTTTCTAGGGACTCTAGAGGCAGAATCATCCTCTGCTCGGCTGATAAACATGCTCTCTTAAATATGCCTTTATTTCAGTTTACAGAGGATTTGTGTCTTCGTTATGTTAGAAGAAGAAAAAAAAACAAAAACAAATGGAATTTATTCCTGCATTAAAGATGACTATTGCAGGATATTGCACCATATCTTTTTTTCTGGTGAATTATTAATAAAGCCTATTTTTGTTTAATGCCTAATAATTTCTAAAAAAAGATCTACAACTTCAGCTTTAAATGCATGTCCATGAATCACTCTACTGAAAACCCAACTGTATGGTTAGCAAAAACCTCTGACAACAAAACAACTTCATCTTTTCAACCTTCCTCTCTGGAACCCCTGCAGAATGGCAGGCAAGCCAAAGCAGGACCCAGGGACGCAAAGATGGTGGGGTGGGAGTAGTTGAAATAACGCCTCCCAGTTCAGTCTTCAAGAGCCTTGTTCGAGGAATAATGAAGAGGATGGAAATCTGGAGAAAGGGCAGCGAGACAAGCAACCCTCTTCTGACTCTGAGTTGGAAAGGGAAGGACAGTCCCACCTGACTTCCATCAACACCACCAGGTGCCCAGCATTTCTCTCCAGGTCCCTCATTAACAACATAGAAACCTGAAATCCAAAGAGACCTGGCGAATGGCAAAGCTAGGACTTGAATGCAGGATGGTGTGAGGGCTTTGGCCCTGGTTCCAAGGACTCTTTACTGCCAATCAAGTGGCCTTAAAAGTCATATAGTTCACCTTCCAGTGAGAGAAAGGAATAAAAAATTCACACATCACCCATCTCCCTGTCTTGCCAATGGGTTTCAGCCCCAGGCAAGTTCACTATGGATTCAGTGAGACCAAGGAATGACAATGGAACATTTTGGGGTGAAAGGGTTTATTACCTTACTTGTTCTCCCGGCAATAGGCCGAGCACTAGAATAATGTCTGCATCCAACAGTCCGCAGGTCCGTAATCCTCCCTGGTCTCTGCCTCCCATGCGGAGACTGCCCAGAGCTCTTTATATAGTGACTCGGTCAATAATAGCTTATTGCCTACAGGTGTGGAAGCAGCCTAGCAGTAGGCCAGTTACATCGTCAAGTAAGTTCAAGTGAGGATACTGGCCACAGAAACGTCAATTTTCCCCACATCCCCCCCAAAAGGAATCTTGAGGATGGAGATAAAGCAATTGGCAAGGTCTACTGGAAAACTTCTCAGGAAGATTTGGATATCTCCCCCATCCTCTCACTAAGAACCACTGAGTTTATGCTCGACAAGTGGCCCAGTCACAGTGTTACCGGATTAGATTGCTCTCACATGGAATCCCTCACTCTGTGGATATTGATTCAGTGCCCATGGTGGCCAAAATCTGTGCTGGACACGGGGAGCCAGTGGGGATCCAAACCAGACATGGCCCTTGATCCAAGTCTACTGCAGGGTTAAGCATGAATCATATATAAAATCACCTCCACAATGCTGCAAGAGCTCATCTCTGGAAATGGGACTTTCAGGAACTGATGATTGAGAAGTAATCAGAAAGTGAAGAACTAATGAGAGAGAAGAAGAAAGAGCATTCCAGGCAGATCATCTGGCATGGGCAAAAGCCCAGCGGTGGGAAGAGTATGGCTGAATGCAGACCAGTGAAGCAGCGGAGGGCAGGGGTGCATATGCAGGGGAGGGACTGGTGGAGGATGGGCCTGTGAGGCGTTGCAGTCCATGTTAAGGAGAGCAGGAGGAAGACAACAAACAAAGGTGGGACATAATCAGGTTTGCACTGTGCAAAGATTCCTTTGACTGCAATGTGAAAACTATGGCAAAGAGAATTAGACAGAAGCCAGACAGGATACAAGTTCACCAGTTCTGAGGTGGTAGCAAGAGTCTAGGTCAAGATAAATGGTGGCATGTGGGGGTGACAGACAGAACCAGAGCCAATATGAGAAAGATTTAGGAGATTAAAGCATCCAGTTTAGGGAAGAACTGAATAATGCCAGGGTTTGGGGGAGGAAGAACAATGTATCAAGGATGTTTCTGCCCTTTGCAACTGGATGGATAAACTGCATTTTGCTGAGATAAGAGAAAGGTCCAGGTACAGCTTTTTTGAGGGCTGGGGGGATCATGTGTCAAGCTTGGACTTTGAAATGCCTTTGAGATTTCTAAGAGGAAATGTCAAGTGGGCAACTGGAAAGATCTAAGCCACAGAAAACAAGGTGTGAGTCACCCCCTCATGGTGGAATGTGAAGCTGTGGTCCTGGGTGGGTCCTAGAAGGAGAGGAGGCTTTGAGGGACCTTGTCTCCTCTGCGGGGTTGTGTGCCCACCCAGAAGACCCTCAAGGGCAAGAAAAGGCTTTGTGAGAGAGAGAGGAGAGCCCACAGGTGATACTACGGGATCCAAGAGGAAGGAGTGTGCAGAAGGTGGAGGTGGTCAACAGTGTTCAGTGACCTCAGAGAGACAGTCATGTTGAGAGTTGAGAAATGTCCATTGGACTGAGCAACATGGAGCTGACCTTGAGAACGGTTTTGTCAGAATGAAGGGGAGAAGCCAGACTGGCATGGGCTCAGTGGCCCTTGGGAGTGAGGAAATGAGGACAGTGACCACAGGGCTCACTTGCAATCGGTCCGATACTGAAGGGAGGAGACAGAAGGAAGCGGGGGTGTGGAGGGTGAGGCTTTGAGAGGATTTTGTTTAAATGGGAGAACTGTGACCGTGTTTAAAAACCAGTGCAAAGTAATGATCCAAAATAAATTATTAAAAAAAAAACCAGTGCAAAGGGTAGGTGGCATGCATCGCAAAGAGATGGTGCCCAAGGGACAGCAGATGTCAGGGACACCTCCCCCTGCAGCCCTCATGAGGGCTCTGCACTGCAGCCAGGTTCTTGTAAATACCCATGTGTACCGATCAGGCTGTTTGCCTCTCAGGAGCTTGCCCATCCATCTGGGTCCATTCCTGGGGTCAACACGCAGCCTGGGGGAAGGGAGTAGGGGATGAGTGCCTCAGCCTCCCTATCCTGAAGTAGGGTGTTTCTACACTGGGCCCCACACTGCTTCCCAGAGGGTCCCCGTAAGGCACAGAGGCCGCTTGCCTTGAGTGGTACTTGGCTCACTAACTCCCTTGAACTGGCTGTTCTCTCTACCCTCCTTACCCTCACTTTCTCTCTGGGCTTATTGGGAGCACCAAACAAATTTTCTGTCTCAGGGTCAGTTTTGGGGAAACCAGAATGGTAAACGTGGGGCAAATTTCCCTAAAGGAAGGAAGGAAGGAGAGGTTGGGAGGCCAGTTTTCGGAGGAGGCGTGCTTTTAACTCGTGGAAAACAGGAGAGCAGAGAAGGAGTCACAGGTAGGCTTGTGTGTTCAGTAGTGAGATGGCAAGTCCTCTCTGCTCTCTCCTATGTTCTGCGTCATGCGAGAGGCCAGGTCACCTGCTTGAAAAGAGGGGGCAACAGGCAGCTCAGGAATCTAAGGCGTCTAGAGAGGGCCAAAATAGTTCAGAGTGGGAGAGGGAGCCAGCCAGAGCAAGTAGCAGGGTTTCCAGGCATGCTGAGAGTCCATTGAGGCTGGTGGTCAAGAATTCACGGTGGAATCCATCTGGCCTGTTGTGGGACGTTCTCCAGCAGTATCAGCTGCTCTCAGGCAGGCAAAGAGCAAGCGGGCAGTTGGGCTCACCCAGAGGAGGCCACAGATGCGGGGGTGGGCGGCGAGCGTGTAAGGGCAGGCAGCGTCACTGGAAATTTGAGCTGTGCTTGCTAAGGAGGGGAGGGGAGTGAATCAGGGAGAGAGCTGAGGGATAAGACACTGAGGGAGTGGTAAACACTGCAGGCTTTGTGGGCCATACGGTCTCTGTCACAAGTACCCAACTCCACTGGTAGAGCAGAAAGCACCCACAGGCAGTCCTTACATGGGCAGGGCTGTGTGCCAATAAAACTTTATTTGTAAAAACAGCAGGCTGGGTGGGCCCACAGCCACAGTTTGCATAGCCCTGTATTAAGGAAAAGAGGAGAGCTCGATTTGGTGACTTCAGAAGTGGTGTAGTTAGGGTGAGGGTGAGGCCCAGGCACAGCCAGGGAGAGGCTGGAGGAGTGAAGGAGACCATGCCGAAGAGGTCCGCACGCTGAGAGGCCAGGGAGTCGGCTGCTGATGTCCGCCAGTGCAGAGGCAAGAGGAAGAGAGTAATCCAGGTTGGCAGATTCTGGGAGGAGGGAGGGGAGGGCGTAACCCTTCAGCAGCAGACAGCAGAGAGGTAGCTGAGTCCCATGAGCAGCTCAAAGAAGCAGGTCGTTACCAGGGAAGGCAGTAATTGTCTGGAAGCTTCTGGAGGGGTAGAGGAATAGACACAGCGGATGATGGGCCTAAGGGCAGTGAGGTGGCCCAGGGATTTGTTCTGTTGAATGCCAAAGCTGTACGTTCTATGGTTTGAGATGGATTTGCCCTTCATGAATCCAGAAGAAGCCACTGCTTATATCATGAAATCACTTACATTCGCTCCCCATTCCCAGCCAGATCAATCTTTGAGAAGCTTATTCCTAACTCTGCCTCTCCTCTGGCCTTCAAGCTATCTATAGCTCACCATTGCCTAGCAAGTATATCTCAAACTTCTTAGCAAGATGTTGAAACCTACCACCATGTGTCTCCGATCTACTCTTCTAGCTCATTCACCATTATGCAAGCCAGATATTTCCTGTTTCCTGTACCCACTCCACAAGTTCCCACTTCTTCCCACGTGCCTTTAGCAGCAAGACCCTTTCTCTCCACCTCCAACTCTCAACACCAGCACATTGTTCCAGGCCCAGCTGGAACAGTATGTCTTGGGTGAACCTTCTCCATCGACCTTGACAGAAGGTGATCTCACCCTCCTCTCTGGGCCACCAAACAGGACTGGGGAATTTACAGCCTGCACAGGCTAAAAATGTGGTGTCCCTTTAAACCTGACATTGTCAAACTGTTCGTTCAATGCCAAGGGGTGTCATGGAGGGGCATAGAGAAGCAGCATGAGAGAGGGGCTGTCCTGGTCCCCCAGGCAGTCAGCACCAGCACGCACTTGGCGAAGCAGATGCCCTGGCAACATGTGCCAGCACTTGGGCATTCCCCAACCGCACCCTCGCCATCTCAGGCTCTTCATCCCAGCTGTGCAAACTTTCCCTGAAACAACGTTCTGATAAATATCATTTTCTCCTTCCCATGTGTTCCCTGTGAGTTGTGGCCACTCTAGTATGTCAGCAATTCTCAACACCTGACTGGGCTGCCTGGCCCACCACTGCCCAGCGCGTCTCCCTGCTCCCTTGTGCTGTGATTTGGGGCTCCCGACATGACTCACTCACCCACCTGTGCACCTACCTCTACAGCCCCTGCGCAGTGCCCAGCAGGCAGCAGGGGCTTTATAACACGTTTGTAGAAGTCACCTTAGTTCTTCCTGTTGTCTCATCCTCTTGCTCCCACAGGCCTGGCTAGCTCTGCCAGTTTGGAAGTCCCCTCAGAGCTGACCCTCCACAGCTGAGGGTGCTCAGGCCATGCAAGTCTAGGCAATATGGCACTTGCCCCAGGGGCACATTCAGGAAAACAGCTGCTTAAGGATGGCACCACCTGGGCTCTGGGAAACAGGGCTGTGTCCCAGGTGGACCCTTTCAGTGTTATTATACTTGAGACCCCCACTAGAAAGCAGGTCCCCCTGCTCACCAGGCTTAGTCCTGAACAAGCCCAGCCCCTGCAGGGAAGCACATGGGGTACTCCAGGGCAGGCAGCCTCAGCCCTGTTCCCTGGGCCTCCGCAGAAGCCCAGGACCAGCAGAGCTGCAGCAGCTCCACTGGAAGGCAGTCCCTCCCCTCAACCCTCCCAGGGTTCCTGGGGATGGATTTCGCCCTGGAGACCTAAGACTCTGGTGGGTGTGGACATAGCTCCTGGCAGGGTCCTGCTCCCTTCCCTGGAACTAGAACAATTTGGAGGCACCCACAGGGGCCAGCTCCCCTCATCAATTCTGCATCTTCCTGAAAATGTACTTTCAAGCCCCTTAATTGCATTTCAGCGATAACCCTGCAAGCAAAGTGGCAGGAAGAGAAACCATAGAGAGAGGTTGGCGGTCAGGCTCTTCGTTTTAAATCAATCAAACATCTGCGACTAATGCAGCTTTGGGCCGCTCCTCAGGAAGCATTAGCCCTATTAGTGGGGGCTGGCAGGAACACAAAGCAAGATATTTATGGGCTGGCCACATGTGCATTACTGCAGGGACCCAGGGGCTGGGGAGGAGAAGGGTGCAGGTCAGCATGTCTGCTCACCTCCCCTTGCCTTGCCTTGAAGGACTACGCCAAGCTGGGGGACAGAGTGCCCAGGTCCTCTGCCTTGATGCCACACACACTGTGCCTCACACATCACGCACAGTGGAAAGGACTCTGCTTCCCAGTCCTAGTTCTCCTACCATAGCTGGGAGCCTAGGGCAAGTCACCCCATCTCTCTGGGCTCTGGGCCTCCATCATAAAGTGACACATTGGGGAAATGTCCTCTGAAGTCCCCTCTTGGAGCTCTGAGCACATATGTGTGTGTAGTGGGGTGGGGAGAGATTTTGCTGCTTAGAAGCACACCTGACTTCCAAGGAAGGAATCCTCTGGTTAAAAGGACCCCTGGGGAATCTGGGAGCTGCCTGTGGGAGTTAGGGGTGGAGTGACAAAGAGGAAGAGGACCTGGGTGCTCTCAGCTGGGGGCTGAGGAGCAGGGATGGAAGGGACAGAGGAGAGTGGATATGAGCTGAGCGGAAGGTGCCAACTGGGACAAAGCAGCCGGTGGGAAATCGCTGGTCAAAGACAGGATACCCGATACGTGATTCTAGGTCGTTGGAGAGCAGTGTTGACAAGACTCTTCACAATCCACAAATCATTAATGAAAGTTCTCTTGTAATCAATCAACTACCTTGTGCTTGTGGTTGTTTGGGGAGCAGAATCAAGAGGGAAGTGTGCTCGGTGACAGCTAAAAGGAAGGGTTAATGTACCATAAGAGTCACAAACTCAGGGCAGAGAAGACGGGACAAGAATCCCAGGAATCTTGAACCAGGCCTCAGGGGTGGCCCGGCGGGGGGTGCAGACCTGTGCCGCCTCAGCTGACATGGGTTTATCTAAGCAATGAAGGATAAAGGCAGGCCAGTTTCCCCTCACCTCCTGGACATCTGTGACTGCCACTGCCACCTCGCTCTCGGGGTGGTGGGAAGAGCCAGGGTGGAAGCTATGCAGACAGGCCCAGCTGGTTGTCGCTGCACGGCTTTGTTAGCTATTGCCTGCATGTCAGGACCCTTATAAGAGGTAGAAAGAGGCTTTCTTCCCAGGATCGTTGTGCCCATTGAATGAGATTGTGGGTGGTTGTCGGGCGCTGTGTCGGCCAACTCCTGCTGTGAAACAGGCCACCTGAAAACATGGCTGCTTAAAACAATCATTGTTTTGCTCCACTTCTGCACTTCGGGCTCAGCTAGAGGGGTCTCCCATGGGCCAGTCCCGTGGCCACTCGCGAAGCATTCATCAGCTGAGGCTCAGCTGGGCCTGGGTAATCCAAGGTGTCCTCCCTCAGTGGGCCTGGCATCCGCCAGCTGGGGCGCCATCCTCTGCGTGGTGTCCTCAGGTGTGTGGGCCAGAATTCTCTGCTTGGCTGAAGGTCCCCGAGGGCAGCGTCCATGCATAGGTGCTTCTCAAGCCCATTTGCATCGTCCCATTAGCCACAGCAAGTTACACCACCAAGCCCAGAGGGCATGGGGAGGGGACTGCTGGGCTGTGGGGACACAGTCACTTGGCACCAGGCATGGGACACAGAAAATGCTCAAGAGATATGAATTTGTTACATTATGAATAATGATGCTGTTAGTCATTTCTGTATGCTGACGTCATCCCCTCCCTGGACAGGGTTGGCAGAGGAATCTAAGGGCATGTGCAGGGAGGGTGCCTGGCCCCCCCCAGCGCAGCAGAGCCAGGCCATGAGGAGCCAGGGGGTGGAAAGACCAATGGGTATTCATAGTTACTGAAATACTCAGCCACCAGCTCCTAGCTGCCTCCCAGAGAGGGGATGAGAGAGACAGTCCTGAGGGGCCAGAGTAGAGAAAGTCCTTCTCTGGGCAGCTGGCCACTCAGAGCCCAGGTGGAGGCGGCCTCAGCCTAACCCAGGCCTCACAGGTGGGATGGGAGCTCAGCGCCTCCGGGCAGCCCGGCACGTGGTCCTCTCTGGGCCCTTCTCCCCTCTTCCCCTCCCCACTCGTAAGCTCGGCTCTTCTCTTTTATCCAACCAGTGAGGAATCTTGACAAAATTGCCTCATTCCCTCAGCTAAGACGGGTGGATGAGAAAGAGGAGAGACATTTCCTTGGTCTGTTGCCTTCACTTTTCTCTCCTGGCCCTTCCACCTCCCCCGCTCCCTGCAGCCCGAGCTTCTCTGGCCTCGCCCACCTGTGAGTACCTACAGATCGCAGTCCTCCCTGGCTCCCCAGGACATGGCACAGGACCTGGCATCTGCCACATGCTCAGTAAACGTGTTTAGGGTGAAAGGATCTGTTTGTTTTGTTAAAGACGGCTAAAGGGAGCTGCTGCAAGCGATAGGCACACAGGTACGACCATACGGACGGTGCTGTCAAACCAGAACTGCGCAAACGTGGGGTGTGGCCCACCAGCAACATCTGAGAACCTGTGCAGAGGATAGAACTCCAGCCCCATCACGCCCCACTAAATCTGCATCTGCATTTTAACAAGATCACTGGGTGATGTGCATGTACAGTGGGTTGTGAAGAGCTGGTCTAAATATCAACACTCGAGTGTGGCCTAATCTTGGGCTGCAGAGTAACGGAAAGACCAGGTGGCCTCAACCAAATTATGTCACTGTGCATCCCGCCCCCCACCCACCTCCAGGCTGTCCTTGCTGCTAATTTGGCAACTTCTCTGGGAGTATCCCCTGAGAGCTTACCTCTCCAGTTAGGAAGCCCTTTCTCTTCTCTGCTGGGGATCCTGCCAGCCACAGATTATACCTCGAGCTCCATCCTGGGTTGAAAGACCAGGCATGTGCCAGATGTGGGGTGGATATTATTCTTCAGCAAGACCTAAAATGTAATTGGTGGTCTAGAGGATCTGAGGGACCAAATCACCCCACAAGCCGTGAAGAAGTTAGTGCCGTTCTTATCTGTCCAGTCCTCAGAATCTCCTGTGGAGAGCTCATGAATGAATAGAAGCATGATGTCTTCAGTTAATATTTGGGGATGCACATGACATTCGCCTTTCTGGAGACCTGCTGGGACCTACCTTCCCCAGGGATCTGTGATTTTGGTGTTTAATATCAGTTCTAGTTTGCTGGACAACACGAGGCAAGGCCCTTGATCCTTATCTGAGTAGCAACAAGTAAAAGGATTGTTTAAAATGTCCGCTGCATTTGAGCTAAGAGAATACCTCTCTCAGAGGAATTAATTTTCTTCTGGAAGGAGAAATCCCTTAAAGGATCTCCTTGTCTGGACAACTACACAAGCAAAAGAAAACAACTGTAAATCCATTCCGGCATGAAATGAATCACCCTAGATCAATGCTTAGATCCTGTCACTTTGCTGCTCAAATGATTTCCAGGACTTCTAAGACCTGCTGTATTCACCACAGACTCCTCACCAGGGATCCCAGCCACATATTCCACAGCCCCTCTCTCCAACCATTGGCCCACGTCTGATTCTCCTGACAGTGACCAAGCTGGGTGTGCACTTCTGAGTATGTGTTCCTGGGCTCCTAAAACCTCACCTCCTCCTTCCTCTCCTCCTCCAGGAAGTCTCCCTTCATCATCTCCATCGCTCTAGCCAGACAAGAGCTCTTTCCTCTGATACGTTCATGCTTTCATACAGCCTGGTAAGGAAGATGCCCCCCTGCAAAGCTCCCCCAGGGACACGCCTCTCTCTGCAATGTTGCTGTTCCTCCTGCAGGGCCAACACAGTACCTTCCCCACGTGAGAGCATTTCTCACACTTTTCACTAAAATATCTTTAATGGCAGAGGACACTGCTGAGGTCCCCTGAGTTCTCTAGGAAAGCAGCTCAAGGAGCCTCCTCTTCCCACAAATACATTTCTTTTCCCCTATTTTAACATTAAAATTCATGAACTTTTGCATTCCACACACTCATATGTAAGTGCTTGTTTTAATATTAAAATCATCATCTTCCCCACCCCAGTCTTCCAGTCCAACCGATCGCCCAGGAAGATGTGCAGCTTTCCGTTGCCCCCGCACGGGAGGTCTAAGGTTGAGTACATGGAAACAGAACTGGACTGACAATTCCAGGAGAAGGCTACCTCCCCACCCAACCCGCTGAGCTCCAGATGAATTTGGAAGGGTTTGGGCTTTAACCTTGTACCTCATTCTTTGGGCAAAGCCCTTCACAGCTTGCAAAACACCTTCACAACATGAATACCATCTATTTGGGGTCACAATGAAATGGAAGGCCAGGGAGGGCAAGGTTTATTATCCTTGTTTTACAGTGAGATCCTGGGCTACCTAAAGCCCCATAACTAGAAAATGATATAGGCAGAGCTGAAAAACCTTTCTAATTTTCCTAACACATGGAGTGTCCTGTTATTAGGACAGCTGGTCAACCAGCAGTATCCCAGGCAGGAATTTTACCCTTCACAGGGGACATGAGGAGCTCTAGAGAAAACTCAACCCCTCAGCCCTACTGAGGGCAGGACCCTCATGCAAACCAAAACACACACACACACACCCCTTGAGCTTGCAAACTTGTGTTTCAAGGTCAAAGTCTTGAGGAGGGCCTCTCTGACACCCTTCCAAGCTGTCATCCATGCCAGCCAAGAGTACTTGACTTCTGGCCACAGGACCCTGTATACACTGGAAAGGAAGTTGGAGAAAGGAAGAAGCTTTTTCTTGCAGGCCTTCGCCCTCTGCCATGTCCCCTCTCTTCCTGGCCCAATTTCCACGTCCCACCCTGCAGAGGGAGTGGCTCCTGAATGACGGCGCTGGACAGGAAATGAGGGTGAGAGGGAGGGTAACCGACTCAGTGCTCCAGTAGAGCTCCACGTCGGTGGTCAGCAGCTGTGAATGTGCACCTGAAGGTCCTGGCCCTTCAGGCGCGGGCAGCAACCTGCACACACAGCCTCTCAGGAGAGCCCCCTGGGGGCAGAGGGCCAGCGGCATGGTCATTCCCCCTGCAGCTCTGCCGCCAGAATCCCTGGCTGAAGGGGCTGCTGTTGCCCGTCCCTGCGGGAGGCCGTGCTCTGGAGGGAGGCTGTGCGCAGAGGATTTTCCCCTCACACGTATTAGCTGCTTCACCCTGGGAAACTATTGAGACTCAGTTTCTTCATCCTCAGAACAGGACAAATCACTGATCCACTCAGTCATCCTTGGGTTATGGAAGAGGAGAGACACATCTCAAAATTTGTTTCCAAAGGTGATTAAGTCCTGACCCTGGACAAGAAGAAGGAAATCTAAGTTAATGCCCATACACAGCAGCAACCTCTATGGACTGAACGGGTCACTTCAGTACAGGGGTGAAAGTGCCTTGATGACATCAGGTGGGGGTGCTGGAGGCAGAGGAGGCCCACAATCCCCTGGAGAGTGACCCAGGGGGCAGAAGGCCACCCGCTCTGCAGCCCATCTCTGCCAGATGAGTGCCACTGACTCCCTAACTCAAGGGCCAGCCGTATGAATAGGGTGTGAAAAATGGGAGAGGCAAGGACTGTGGCCACTAGAGATGACCGAGCAGACTCTCAGACCCAGTATCACCAGAGCTTCCAGAGAGAAGCTTCTAGCATTTATGAGAAGCTAGAAGTCTGGACATTTAAGTGAAATTTCCTGATTTTTAGAATCTGGCAACTAGTTCCATTAAAATAGCAAAATCATCTAACCAGCTCTTCAAGGACCAGACCAAGTGCATTCTCTCTCCGTGCACGTGACTGCAGGGAAGCAGGCCCCCAATGCTTGGAGTCCACGGAGGTGTGGCCAGCCCCAGGCTGTGGGGAGAGCTGCTGAGCCAGGGAAGCCAGCGTGTGTGGGAGGGAGAAGTTCAGCAGGTAGTTCAGCCTGCACTAAGGAGTTCTAGTTGAAAACAAAAAACCAGGAAGGAGAAGCCCCACTTCTCGTCTTTCCACACCAGCTCCCGACCGCCAGGGCCAGGCGGTGTCTGCAGGCCTAGAGCTGTGGCCGGAGGACTTGTAGGTTTCGCCGGCAGAGCATTCTCCCTCCTGCCGGGCCAGACAGCAGCTCCCCCGCTGCCGCCCGCTGCAGGACCTATGAGGAGGACTGTGGGACAGAAGTGGCATCTCGCGATCCCCAGCCCCTCTGGGACCACTGTCTGCAAAGCCCAGTGTCGCCTGGCCAGTCTCTCCCAGTCCTTGATTCGTCTTCCCTCCTCTGCCAGATGGACCTCCTTTTAGGCTCTGATTCCACAGCCATTCCTAGACAGAGACACAGTCCATCTCAGTTGGTGGTTATTGGCTAATTGATGGAGTTTTCATCACATCTGCCCCAAAGGCAGTCGGGAAAGTCTCCTGATATCTCTTTAAAGGGGGAAGATGACTAAGGTGGAATGGTGTTAACTGTCGTAAATCATACTCTTGTGGAATTGGAAGGGGCATTCTAATGCCCCCCCGATGCCTGCTTTCACCCAGAGGTCCCATGGAGATATCAAGAGAAGTGGGAATCCACTCATGCTTCCCCAACCCCGGGGGAAAGGCCTCCTACCTTAAAGGAGGGATCTCGGCCTTTGCACAGGACCCCTCACCTCCCCCTTCACTTAACTGAAATGTTTTCCTCTTTTTGAAGTGTGGGATTAAAAAAGCCATATCACAGCTAAGAAACAGACTTGCAAGCAGAGGATCAGGCCAGTCTTAAGAAGGCTTTGTTGATTCTCCGAAATATTCCAAAGTGTTGATGTAAATAACGACTGCTAAATTAAACGGTGTAAAAATAAATACTCAAGGACACTTTCCTTCCCCAAGCCTCTCTGAATCTTCACAGTGAAGTTGATTCTGCAAGTTTTTAACAAATTCTACTTAAGACACTTCAGCAGAACTCTTGTCCTCCAAATAAGGAGTTTTAATACAGATGTCCCTCTCATAAAACTACGGTGGTAATGAAGTTAATTAGATAAACGCATTGATGTTTTCCATTAAACTGCATTGCTCTCAAGTGAAATCAAAATCAAAACTTTAAATATAAAAATCCATTTCAAAACATGGACAGCAAGAGGTGTAGACTGGGACACTGCGTCAGTGCTCCATACATGAACAGACCTGCGGAGGTCACTTAATCTCTAAGCTCCAGCTGTCTGTAGGAAGAACGAAGTTAAAATAATAGTCCTGAGACTAATCAGAGAGCTGTGCCCTTACAATGGACACACTTTTCTGGTTATGTATTATACTTTAATAAAACTACATGTACTACATGTAAAATGGTCCTTGTTCATACCTACCTACCAGGAACACTGGGAGAGTCCAAGCAGGTGTTGGACACGCCAATGACCAGCAGCCTCTAGACCACCCAGTGACAGAGGAGGACAGCCATTATCACAGAGCAGGTGCCCTCAGAGGCGCACACCTGTCAGATCTTGGCTGGCAAAAGGTACTGGGATGGTGAGCAGAGGAGAGGCAGGAGGAAGACAGGTTCCACCAGCTATGCCCCTTAGGCAATTATTTAACTTCTCTGCCCCAAGTTTACCTGCCTGTAAGCTAGGCACAATAATCATGGCTTTGCGTGACAAATACCAACGGGGTGTGCTAACCGCAGCTATGCTGGCCCATGCCTCTCTTCTCCCCGCCCCTTCATCCTGATCATCAGAGGCTCCACTTCAGCTCCCTCCTTGCACCTGCAGTCCACCCACCCCACCCACCCCCAGCCTGCTCATCCTGCATGAGGCCACCTTTGGGGCCAGACGCCACTGAACAAGATGAGGACAACAGAGCCTGCCCTCAGGGTTCTGCCCTGGTGTCCCAATTCCAGGACTACCAGCTCCGTTCTCCCCATCTGTGTTCACAGATCACCTTCTTTCCCTCTTCATTACTGGGCTTAATCTCCTCCAAGCCTCAGTATCCTTGGGTTAAGATACAAATTTTAAAAATAACAGATTCAGATTCAAATAACAGACTTGGACAGCAGGACAAGGACAGAGGGGAGAGTCATCAGTTTGGAGCATCTTTCTTGGCTCCCAGCAGTGAAGTGATATACAACCAGGGTCAAAAAGGCTGAAAGCGGCAGCCGGGATTTGAGCTGAGGTAGCCTGACCCCAAGGCCTTGTCTCACTCTCAGAGCCGCTGAAGGTGGCCTGGGGACAGCACGGCTGGGGTGTGCGGCTAGACCCCTAGCGTCTCCGTCTTCCTAGACATCCAGTCTCGGTGCAAGCAGAGAGCTTGCTAAGACATGGCCCATGACAGGCCTCGCATGTGCACCACACTGAGTGGTCACCCACACCTGCTTCCTTCCTATCCCTTTGATGCAGAGACAGGAGCTGTGCCACCTCGGAGCAGCCCCCAACAGGGAGGGCACGGCGGGTGGAGCTGATGTCCATCTCGCAGGACCTGCTTTCCCAGCCCTGGTATATAGGTCACCCTTCAAATCCCTGGTGTGATGACTTACCACTCTCCTCTGTCACAGTCTGATAAAGAACTCAGGCCATTAAGAAATGGAACAAATTACTAAATGGGAGGCACAAGAGAAACCCAGGATTAAATTAGTTCATTATTCATAAATCATAAATGACTCTTCCCCTCACTGATTCTTGTCTCTATCTTTGTCTGCTGGACTTGAAACAGCAAAACCTCCTACGGGCAGGAGGGCAGGGCCTCCGGGAGGAGGCAGCATCTCCAAGCACAGAAGCAGGGCTGGCCCAGCCCCCATTGGCTCCTCCCAGGGCTGCAGGATCTTGGAACCAAGGGGCAGGACTTCCAGGATGGTCACCAAGGGCCCACAGTGCCATGGACGTGGTTCTGATGACTGAAGTGGCTGGGCCGGGCTGAGCTACATGGGTGTGCCACCTTAGGGCACGTCACCTCCATGAGCCATGTCATCCCCAATGAGTGTGTCACCTGTGTGGAGCATATTACCTGTGTGGGCCATACTCCTGAGGAGTGTGTCACCTCTGTTGGGTGAAAGCGTGTCATCTTTCAGAGCATATTATCTTCAGGGTACGTGTCATTCTTCGTATGTGACACACCTTCTGAAGGACGGCTCATCTCTGATGGACTCGTCTCCTGACTGAGGGTCCCTTGAGGCCCTTCTGCCCCAGCTGGAGACAGGACCAGCCGGGTCTCTCCTGGGGCCTGTCCTGCTTGGAATGGAGCCAGGAAGGTGAGAGACCACGCGCCCCCCTGCTCCCCTAACCCCCCACCAGTGCCAAGGATGCTAGAGAGTCTGTTCCCCAACCTGGGAAGAGATCCTGCCCTGCTCTCAGCCACGGCCCTTCCCTGCACGTCTGCCAGCCTCTACCAACCAAGAAGGAAGGAGCCAGGGCTGACTCAGGGGCCCCGGGGACGGAGACTGAGAGAAAGCCGGGCGAGTGGAAATGGACACAAGAGGGAGGTGCCGCCCCCTGCTGGCCAGATCTGGAAAAGGCACCGCAATAAACCAGGCCCAGGCCCCGTGCGGAGGGAGGGGCAGAAGTGCTCTCAGGCAGACAGCTGCTTGCTGCTGTCAGTGTCACCCCAGCTGCAGCACGGTTTTGATAACGCGTGACTCCTATGCTATGGGTCAGGGATTCCCAAACAAACAACAGTATTATTCTGGATCTATTTGAGTGAGGGCGTTTTCCTAACCAGACCTTACTGGGGATGTGCAAACGACTAGAACTTCTCCCCAAGTCACCCAGCCTCTTCTGTACTCCAGAGAGCCTGCTGCATTTCCAAGGTGATAGGGGCTGGAGCGGAGGGAAAGGAGGCCAGAGGCGAAGCAAACAACTGGCCGTGTGCTGGGTCCCGGCCAGCAAGAAGTGAGCACAGGTTCACATGACAGCCGCAGTCAGGGATGCCTACCCGGGCTCCTTCCAAAGACGAGGAAACAGGCCTGGTAAATGACCGAGTGGCTAAGCCAGGATTTTAACACAGGTCTAAAGAAGTTCAACCCCTGCTTTAGCCACATCACCACATGACCTCTGAGTCTGGGCCCACTAGAGAGACCCGTGTTTTGGTTTCCTACTGCAGCCAAAGCAGGCATCTGCAGTAAGGCATCTTCTTGGCCTCGCCACACTGTCCTGTCTATGCGGACGTTCTAACTGGGAGGAAGGTCAGACTTTTCCACATGCTCAGTATTCCAGTTCTTCTTGTCTGCTTTGATTCTCGAATCTGACCACTTCCCACCCCTGCCTCTTGCTTAACTGTTTCCTGGATGAGCTCCAGTCCTAACCAAAAGGGCCCTGTTCCTGCAGAAGCCAGAAGGCAGAGCCTCCCCCTGCTGTCACACCCAGCTCCTCTGCACTGGCTCACACGGTCCGCCCGCTGCTGACTCTCAGAGCCGGTGCCCTGGCCTGTCCCCGAAGCTCCCTGGGATCCCACGAACCATCTGACTTGACACTGATTTTTACAGCTTTGCAAATAGCTGCCTTAGTTCCCTTCCTCTGAATGCATTATAAAGTTAAAGGGAGAAAACAAAGTCTTTCTAAAATCCCCCAGCTCTCTTAATTAACATGCAGAATTCTTTTCTAGCAGTGCACAGGCTGGGATAAAACGGGAAGCGTCTTAACACAACATATATTTAATCTGTGGCATTCACTTCCACATGAAATTCAATCAGATATTTTAAGGGAGTTAACAAGGGCTCTCAGATCAAACTGTGAATAAATGCAGGTGTGACAAATACACTTGAGCTGCTGAGATGTTTTATCAAATGATAAAGATGTAGATTGTAGTAGGGTCAAAGGACAAACCTTAATTCTAATCCTGTACATTGTCGTAGATTGTGAGAGGTCATTAGAATGCCCCCTTGCCTATGAAAACTCAGTTAAACTTACCCATTTGTTCTGTTTTTCTAGGAATTCTGATTTGGGCTTGCTATGTGTCAGAGACAAGGGAGACAAGGACAAGGGACTTCTGGTCTCTGCCCCGCTGGATCTCACATTCTAAAGGGGGAAACAGGTAAAACCACTGAAAGCAGTGATTTCTGATTGGGGTGAGAAACCGTGAATGAGAGGGTGCCCAGGCAAGGAGGGGCTGATATTTGAGATGAGATGTAAAACATGAGGAAGGCCCGCCATGCAAAGAGGGAACAGCGTCCTCACTGTCCCAGCCTCCAGAGGCCCTAGGTGTCAGGGGAGAGAGGGGACACTGGCGGTCTGGGACGTGGGAAGCAGGAAAAACAGAGGCCTGGCACCTGACTGGAGACGCATACCTTCTGACTTAAGCTTTCTCTTTCCAGTAAAATGTTCTGTCTGCTTCTGTCCATGGGGAAAGGACAGTTGGTTTGGCTGCTGATGTGAGGAGGGCAGCTCGCCACAGGGAGAGAATAAGGCTGCACCCCCGTCACACACAGATGGGAACTCTGACCCACCCAAGGGCTCGTGAGGTGTTAGGGCAGCAGTACTAAGGAGGTAATGGGAAGGAAAGAAGTGACATATCTTTGTATCATTGGGATGAGAATGTGTGTCTTTCCATAATCTATAAAATGCAAATTTCACATGATAATTGGATCAATTTGACTACATCAAAATTAAGGGTTTATTCCAAAAATAACACTGTAGACAAGGCTAAAAGCTGGGTGAAGACTTGGAAAAGATTTTACATCGTCTAAAACCAAAGGATTGGTATGTAGAATAAAGGTCGTCAGCTACAGCCCACAGCGTTGTATCGTTGCTCATGTATTCCCTTCCATAAATAGCCCAAATGTTGGGGAGGAAAGCAGACCCCATCTTCAACTCCAGAGCTGGGTCAGATTGGTTCCTAAATGGGCACATGGCCAAATTCAGGCCACAGAGATTCAAAACAAAGCTTGTTGGCAGATTGGCGGGAAGTTTTCCCTTATTCGGCTGCAAGAGCTTCCAGAATCAGTTCTATAGCTCTCTCTTCCCTTGAATGTGGGCTGTAGATGGAATGGCTGTACCATTCTGGACATTACATTTGCTTAGACAGAAGATGATGCCAATATGTGGAAAAGAGTAAAGCAAAAAGAACCCCAGGAATCAGAGTGGGGACTCAAAATACATTAACCATAAAGCCCACCCATCTTCTGGGCATCTAGTTGAGCAACAGAGAAATTATTTAAGTTGGTTTGTGTTAGATTTTCTTACTTGCAGCTCAAGGCATCCTAACCACTAGAAATTGTTTGAGAACAGTAGAGATTTTTGAGACAAGGGAATCTATGCCTCACTTTCAAGTAAAGGTAGGCAGATAGCAGGGTTCAGAGAAGCCCTTCCCCCACTCCTCCCACATGGGCATACATACATGCAGCCTGGCAAGGAAGTTGCCGAGGAGAAATAGCTGAGGGCACATCTATGCAATGAGGACTCAGCCCCAGAGTTCCCTGCATCCCTCACCCTCATGCGTAGAGCAGTGTCTCAGGTCAGTTCCCTAGAAGCAATGACAAAGACAGGAATTCTTATAGAAGTCCCAGGTATGCCCTAGGAGAAACCCATCAGAAAGTGTGGGAAGCAAGATAGGGCAGGAGAAAGAGCGAAGCCAGGATGTGGTCCCAGCTGGAGTCTAGTTTCATCCTGATGCCCCGGAATCTCTGAAGCATGACTTATACAGGCATGCCTCAGAGATATTGTGGGTGTGGCCCCCCATCACCAGAATAAGGCACATAGAGCACAATCACGCGATTCAAATGAGTTTTTTGGTTTCCAGTGCATGTGAAAGTTATGTTTACATTAGACTGTAGTCTAGTAAGTGTATAATAGCATTATGACTTAAAAAATGTACATACCTTAATTTAAAATACTTATTGCTAAAAAATGCCAACCATCAGCTCAGCTTTCAGCGAGTCATAATCCTGTTGCTGGTGGAGGGTCTTGCCTCTATGCTGATGGCTGCTGACTGATCAGCGTGGTGGGTGCTGATGGCTGGGTGGCTTTGGCAATATCTTAAAATAAGAAAATGATGTCGTTTGCCACATTGACTGACTCTTCCTTTCATAAATGCGACACTGATAGCATTTTACCCACAGAACGTCTTTCAAAATTGGAGTCAGTCTTCTCAAACCCTGCCACCGCTTTATCAATGAAGTTGATGTATTATTCAAAACCCTGTGTTGTAATTTCAACAATACTCACAGCATCAACACCAGGAGTAGATTCCATCTCAAGAAACCATTTTCTTTGCTCTTGCCCAATAAGCAAATCCTCATCCATTAAAGTTTTATCATAAGGTGGCCACAGTTCAGTCACATCTTCAGGCTCCACTTTCTAATTAGAAATCTCCTCGTATTTTCACCACATCTGTAGCTACTTCCTTCACTAAAGTCTTGAGGCCCTTAAAATCATCCATGAGGGTTGGAATCAACTTCTTCCAAATTCCTGTTGTTGTTGATATATTCGACCACTTCCCATGGATCATGAATGTTCATAATGGCACCTAAAATGGTGAATCCTTTCCAGAAGATTTTCAATTTTTACTTTGCCCTGATCCATCAGAGGACCACTATCTATGGCAGGTATAACCTTACAAAATGTATTTCTTAAATAATAAAACTTGAAAGTCAAAATTATTCCTTGACCAATGGGCTGCAGAATGGATGCTGTGTTAGCAGGCATGAAAACATTAATCTCATTGTCCATCTCCATCAGAGACCTTGGGTCACCAGGTGCTTTGTCAATGTGCAGTAGTATTTTGAAAGGAATCTTTATTTCTGAGTGGTAGATCTCAACAATGGGCTTAAAATGCTCAGTAAACCATGTAAATGGATGTGCTGTCATTCAGGCTTTGTTATGCCATTTATAGAGCAAAGTAGATTTAACATAACTCTTAGGGCCCTAGGAATTTTGAATGGCAAATGAACATTGGCTTTAACTTAAAGTAACCAGATGCATTAACCCCTAACAAGAGAGTCAGCTTATCTTTTGAAGCTTTGAAGCTAGGCTTTGACTTCTGTGTAGCTATGAAAGCCCTAAATGACATTTTCTTCCAATAGAAGGCTGTTCATCTACACTGAAAATCTGCTGTTGAGTGTAACCGCCTTCAGGAATGATCTCAGCTGGATCTTCTGGGTCACTTGCAGCTTCCGTCGGCACTTGCTGCCTCACCTTGCACTTTCATGTTATGGAGACGGCTTCCTTCCTTAAACCTTACAAACCAACCTCTGCTAGCTTCAGACTTTTCTTCTGCAGTTTCCTCACCTCTCTCAGTCTTTATAGAAGAGAGGAGTTAGAGCCTTGCTCTGTATTAGGGTTTGGCTACAGGGAGAGTGGTAGCGGGTTTGATCTTCTATCCATTGCACTGAGGCTTCTTGCTTCCTTATGGAGCACTTTTAATTTCCTTCAAGAACTTTTCCTTCAGATTCACAACTTGCCTAACTTTGGCTCAAGAAGCCTAGCTTTTGGCTTATCTCAGCTTTCGACATGCCTTCCTCACTAAGCTTAATCATTTCTAGCATTTGATTTAAGGTGAGGGTGTGTGACTTCCTTTCAACTTGAACACTTAGAGGCTGTTGAAGGTTTATTAACTTGTCTAATTTCAGTATTTTTGGGTCTCAGAGAATACAAAAGCCTGAGAAAAAGGAGAGAGATGGGGGAGTAGCTGGTCCATAGAGCAGTCAGAATACACACATTTATTAAGTTAACCATCTTATATGGGCCTGGTTTGTGGCACCCCAAAACAATGACAATAGTATCATTGAAGATCACTGATCACAGATCACCATAAAAAATATAATAATAATTAAAAGTCTGAAATATTGCAAGAGTTATCAAAATGTGACACAGTGATACAAAATGAGCAAATGCTGATGGAAAAATGATGCCAATGGACTTGCTCAACGCAGAATTGCCACAAAGCTTCAGTTTGCAGATAACGCAGTATCTGTGAGCAAGAAAGTGAAGTGCAGTAGCACAAGGTGTACCTGTACCACACAGCTGGTCCCTCCTGTAGTATAATAAAAAATAAATATCTGGTGTCTGTCCCTGGTTCCTGACATAGAGTTCCTAAAACCCTTGGCATCTCCACAGGGATAAAATGTCTATTGTATCTACGAGATGACTGGTGACTGGGGGCCCCTGTTTAGCTTCAAGATGAAGGCTGGTGGCCAGGAAGACCAAGGCATGATTACAGGGCTGGAACTCTCAGCCCCACCCCCAGCCTCCAGGAACAAGAGAGAAGCTGGAGATTAAGTCCAGTCCCCAAAGACCAATGGCCAATGATTTAATCAGCCATGCCTGTGTAATGAAGCCCCCGTAAAAACTAAATGGTGAGGGGGAAGAAAGCCTCCAGGCTGGCAAACACACTGAGGCTGTGGGAGAGTGGTGGCCCGGAGAGGGCCTGGAGCACTACCTCCATTAACCTCCACCCGAGTCCTTGCCCTGTGCATATCTTCCATTTGGTTGTTCCAAGTTGGATCCTTTATAATAAACCAGTGACAGCAAGTAAAACACTCTTCTGAGTTCTATGAGTCATTCTAGCAAATTATTGAGCCTGCGGGACGTTCATGGGTCCCCTTAATCTGTGGCAGGCCAGGCCGACAATGGGTGCTCTGGACACTGTTTGCAGTTGGCATCTGAAGTAAGGGCAGTTTTGTGGAACTGAATCTTGTGGAGTCTGCTGTTGACTCTGGGTTAATAGCATTCAGTGAATTGGATTGTTGGACACCCAGTTGGGGATGGAGAATTGCCGGGCTGACATTGGAAAAGACACAGTATATGTGGTATCAGGGGAAAGAACATTGCACCACCTTAAAGCAAGAGGGCATTCTTTTGTACACTCTCATCACTCAGCCCTGGGAGGAAGACCTAACCCAGAAGAGGTGTCTTCCAGTAGTGGAGGACAGGTCTTGGGGAAGGCAGCTGTGCACGCTTAGCTTCCAATGCTCAGCCACCCGGGGGATGAGTGCCCATGTCAGGGCTCTGGGTGAGGCATCAGAGGCATCCAGTATAGTATGGTCAGTAGAGCCAAACAGTCCTGACCCCTCTGAGAAGGCACTGAAGGAGGGGACAAGAGGAACTGGCGCAGAGGTTTTGTGGCCAGGACAGGGAGAACAGAGCAGTAGAGCAGAGGACTGTCAGTCACGGAGAGACAAGGACATCACACAGACGCCAGTGTGGCAGAAGGTCACCGTGCACAGTCCCCTGAGAAGGGTGTTTTCCCAGGGAGACCAGTATGGACAGACGGCATTCAGGAACCAGACGCCCCCTTACCACCACCAAGGCCTGGACACAGCACACCATCAGCCCTGGCACTCTTCCCAGGGACAAGGGGAAAGGGAAAAAGCCTTGAGTTGACTAAAATTCAGTTTTCACCACCAGGCAGAATGGGACTCCAGAACAGAAACGGGAAACAAAGAAAAAGTCATACCGGTTTGCCCACTGGCTGATTTGCAATCACCACATGTGCTCCTACTAACACATGAAAGAATGTCATTAACCAGAAAACACTATTAGCAAGTTCATTAATCATGGCCGTTTTCACACTTCCATGGTCAACTACAATCTTGGTGGTTTAAACTGAGGCCTCTCTACTCAATTACAGTGTTATTCAATTAACAGCTCATCCCCTACCCTGGGTCTGCCCTGGCTTTCATTAAAAGATAAAGTGCTTGAGTTCACAAGCATTCTTTGTAAGGGCCCCGCTCACTGGGGCAAAGGGCCATGCTTGGTGTTACCAGGACAATCATTTGTTGCTGAGGGAGCAGGTCCATTTTCAGTGATGTTGCTAATAGCTTGGCCTTGTCTATGAACATTAGGTGATTAAGAGCATGGAGGGTTTCCAAGTGCCTCACAGGACAGCTGGGCAACCCTAGAAAACTACCTCCCTTGGCCTCAGTGTTCTCATCTGTACAATGGGGACAATAGTAGAACCGTCCTCAAACACTTAAGTGACACAATACATGTCCAGTGGCTGGCAGGTAGCACTCAGTTAATATTAGGTATTAATGTGTTATATGTTAACTATTTTTGAAACTTTCATTGATGTACCCACACGGAAATGTGCACATACCATAACGGCACAGCTTGATGAATTTCCCCAAACAGGACACATCCATGCAACCAACTCCCAAATCACAGAAGCCCTTTCTCATGTCTCTGCAATGGTAACTGCTCTCCTGACCTCTAACAGCACAGACTGGGTTTGTATTTTGTTGTATTAAGCGGGCTCATACTGTGTGTCCTCTTTTGTGCCTGGCTTCCTTCACTTACCACTCTGTGCGAGTCATTCATGGTCCATGCACTTGTACTTCATGTTCATTGTTTTACACTGCTCTGCTGTGTAAATATACACAGGCTTATTTATCCATCATTTGGTTTTATGGGCTTTGAGGTGGTTTTAAATAAAGCTGTTATGAATATTCTTGCCTAAGTCTTTTTTAAATTTAAACATTTTATTTTGAGAAAATGTAAATCCATATGCAGTTGTAAGAAATAATACAGAAGGTTTGCCTTTTACCCAGGTTCCCTCAATTATAACATCTTGTAAAACAATAGCCCAATCAGGATGCTGGCATTGATACAATCCACCATGGGTCTAGTTTAGTTCAGATTTCCCCAGTTTAATAGTAATCGTGTGTGTGTGTGTGTGTGTGTGTGTGTGTGTACGCGTGCACACGCACATGTGGTGTTGAGTTCTCTACATTTTTATCATTAGTGTAGGTGTATTCAGTGCCTGTCAAGATACTGAACCGCGTATCATCAACAGCCTGTGAGGAACACATGAGCAAACTTGAAGTGAATGGCACGTCGATTGTTGTTTTGTGAGAAACCCTAAGTCAGACCACCTAGCTAAGCCACTCTGGATTCCTGACCCTTAGAAACTCTGTGAGATGTTTTGTTGTGTTAAGCTGCTAAGTACTGAGGTAATTTGCATACAGAAATAGATAACTAATACAAATACCTATATGAGACCCTTGTTAAAAATGCAGAGCCTCAGCCCAGACCTAGAATCCGCCTTTTATAAACCCCCATGCAATTCTGATGAGCCTTCTCTATCTGGATCACTGTTCTGTCACTAACTTCAGGCAATTTACTCACTTACCCTTGACCCCACGCCTAAAAATGGGCACAATCGCGCCTGCTTAAAAGACTTTTTGTTTTTGTTTGTTTCGCGTTTGATCTTGTTTGATCTTTGGGCCAGAGATGGTGCACATCCAGCAGTACACAGGGCCTCTCTGGGCGCTGCCCGCCCACCTCCCCATTCCAGTGTGTGCCCGCCGGGTGGGTGGCCAGGCCTGCAGTGCCTGCGCTGCTGGCCTGAGACCATCCCCCACTTCCGGAGCTCTTTTGCTGCCTCTGCAGCAAGCCTGAAGTGCTGGAGATTTAACATCCTCCCAGCCCCCCACAACCATGGCTGATAGGAACCGGTGTAAACACCCCAGCTCCTCTGCCTCCTCGTAGGTGGCTGAGCGGCAAGTTCTCCACTTCTCCCAGAAATCCACAGCAGAATGAAGGTCCCCTCACCTAGGCGCTCCTTTGCTGGATAGCATAACCGTTTATTAGCTGGCTCCCTTCCCCTGTCGGGCCCCCAGCCCCCTCCCTGCAGGCATTGCCTTCGCTGCCCAAATTAACCACTTATACCTCCCTCCTTGTCTGAGGTCCACAGGGGGCTAAGACAAGTACCTCGCACAGGGTCAGCACATAGCATGTGCTCAGCTAACGTTTTTGACTATATTTAAAATCCTGCATGTTGGTGAGTTAAAGGACACAAGAGAAAATTACAAGTGTAACGACAACCCACAAGAAAGTATTTGCAGTGTCTAAAATCTAAGAATCACTACCCAGACTCTCAAATATACAAAGTCTACTACAAATCAGCGGCAACAATTTCAGGAGGAAATAAATAGAAAGTGGTAATCAGACAATGCACAGGACGGGAGACCAAATGGCCAACACGCTTGTGAAGAGAAGCTTCAGATCAGCAGTGATCAGAGAAACTCAGATTCAAATAGGATTTCCTTTTACATCCACCAGAAGGACAGAAGTAGGAAATGTGGGACAGTGGGGCCCCTATCCCGCTGGGAGGGAGGAGCTGGAAACACCACTGGACAGCTTTCTGGCAGCAGTCAGCGAAAGGCACAATCCGCAGGGTCTGTCGCCCGTGTGTTTTACGTGTCCATGGAAATTCTCACCAAGCACCAGGTGGTTTGGCGTGGCGTTTTATGAAGGGAAGCTGGAGGCAGGCTGGTATCTTTCACTAGGAAAAGAAGTAAACTGTGACAGTACATACTTCAGAATAATACACAGCCTCAGAAGCAAGACAGACATCATAGAGCAACATGCAGAGTGAGAAAAGTAGGAACCAGGATGAGATTTATAGCAAAATTCCATTATGTAAATTAAAAACCAACTCAAGACAGTTCTGCATATTTTACAAGGCTATATAAGGACATATGCAGGCCATATACCAAACACATTTGCAAGGGTGGCTGAGGGTGGGGTGGGATTGGAGTAAGCATCAAGACATTAAAAAATGACTTAAATGAGAAGAGCAAAATTTTATGCCATAAGCTGATAACACAGGAAAGTAGCAGTATGACCATGGAAGAGGGAAAGATTTCTTAACTAAGTCATACAAGGCACAGACCTTAAAGGAAAAGACTGATAAATCTGGCAATATTAGAATTTAAAACCTTTTGTCAATTAACACCATAAAAGAAATGAAAAGATAAACTACAGACTGAAAAAAGATATTTAGAATGCATGTGACTGAAAATGAATTCGTATAAAGAATATATTAACTCCTCCAACAATGGCTAATATTTGGTGAATTCTTACAAAGAGCCAGGCTCTGTTCAAGGCACTTCATGTGGGTACATTAAATATAAAGCAACAAGAAAAACATAAATTGGCAAAGGCAATTCATGGCATAGACAATTTGTGGGTTAATTTGTGTGATGTTATGCTAATATCACAACACACAGAAATTTTGTTCCCTCATTGCTTTGCCTCTTGTAATTCTGCTGCAGCCCTCAGGAGGTAATATGGCTTAGTAAGAGCCCTGCTAGCCTTGGAGAGCCAAAATCTCAACCCAAGGTCTTGATCCACTCTGACCTTCTGTCTCCTCTTTGTTAGGATATTAATACCTCCAAGTGTGCTTTGAAGTGCTTAGCCCAGCATCTAATACACAGTTAATACCTAATAAATGGTTGTTATAATAATTCACATGTAGCAAAGACCTGGCCCCAAGCTTTTTATATGTGCATGTTTCATTTAATCTCCGCAGCAGTGTCCTTGACTATTTTTCTTCCCATTTTGCAGATGAGCAAGTTGAGTCTTGGGGAGGTTAGGAGGCTATCTAGCTCATGCAGTGAGATCTAAAGCCAGACTCACACTTTGAAAACCACCACATGGCACCCTTCTTTTGTAAACGCGTAAGCTTACCAAGTCCAACTTTCATCCCAAAAAAGTATCTGAAACCAAAGAAATCTTGTGTTTGTAAAGCTAAATGTGCTTCTAAATTGTGCAACGTAGGGGAGGGGGAGAGAGGTCAAAATGCATATTCTGATCCAGTAGGTCTGGGGGAGGCTCGAGAATGTACATTTCTACCCAGCTCCCAGGTGATCCCAGGCTACTGGCCCTCATACCTTGCTGTGGAGTTCTTATTCTAATGGTCACTCATTTGCTTTCACACACCCAGATAGGCTCATCTTGTTATGTATGGTAATCATAATACTCTGTGTTTATACTTGGGAAGGTAGGGGTTCTACAAGCTTTAAAAGGTGGCTCTCTTCTTCACACACTCAACAGAGGCCAGAGTTCAACATACCAAACAGTGAGTTAAATCCTCTAAATCTCTGTGGTTTGTTGTTTTAATACAAGATTGCTTAGAATGATGTGGCTGGTGACTCTTCTGGGCCTTGGTCAGGTGGCAGCTGATTTATGGGAAGAATGATGCGGCCTGAGCGTCACACGGTTCATTCATCAGCCACTGGACCTCCTGCTGTAAGCCAGAGCCTGGACGGTCATGCTAGACAAGGCCAGGACCGAGGCACTCTGGGGGCAGATGTTTTAAATGTTTTTGGAAGTGCTTTTGGTGGAAAGGTGGAGAGAGCCTGGAAGGTTGGGCTGCCTCAGTGTTTGCCAGGGGGCCCGAGTGGGGGTCACCGGGATCAGAAACTTTCCCCCAAGGCAGGAGGGGAAGTCTGTGAAAGAGGAGGGCCACCCAGGGGAATAGCAACAGAAAGGGCAGAGGCAGCCCCACAGAGCCACCCAGCACCTCATCTCCTCCGTCCCTCTCCCTCCTCTGGGCTGGCTCACCTTGCCCAGGCCTCTGCTACAGGGTGGCACGGGCCTCACAGAGTCTGTGTCTCCTGGTTCAAATTCTTGAGAGGTAAAAGCGGACTGATTCATTTTGTCCAGTGGGCAGGGTGGCTTCTTTGGAAGTGGCCGAGGCAGTCCAGGCCAGGAAACCTGCCCAAGACTCTCAGCCTCTTTGCCTGCTGGACTCACACACTCCTGTACACATGCACTTCCAAAGGGTCCTCCCTTCATCAAGATCTAAAAGCACAAATGTGCAAACACTTACATGCTCACCACGTGCCAGTGAAAGGCACTTACATTCCCGGCCAAGGGCCGACAGCCAGAGATGATTTTGTCTGCAGTCTCCAGGAATATCTACTTCTCTCTTGGCTGTGACAGAGTCAAGCCTGGCGTGACCTCCTCACAACTGTGCAACTGAAGGGCTACAGCAACAAATTTAATTTAACCTTCACTAACACATCCTAAACATAATAATGAAGTACAAACAGGGCAAGTTCCGAAACACTTCCTCTTTGGAAAGGTAAGGCGGATAAATCTCCAGGAGAGCCCCTTACATGGCCTGTAGTCCGCAGCGAATTTCATGATTTCATACGAAGTCACGCATCAGCATGGGTCCTCCTTGCCCAGAGGCCACTGAGAGGTGGGGTTCTTGTGAATGACCAGGAATGTGTAGGGCCAGGGAATTCCCTGGGCAGCAAACCTGGCTCCCAGGTGGGCGGACACCATATCCAAGTCATCTTCATATTCCTTGCAGGGCTCATCACCAAGGCACTTGGCCTTTGGTACTTTGGCAAATACCTTTGGCACACAGTTGAGAAAGTGGAGTCTCTCCATGCTGGTGCTCAGGATGGAGAGGAAGGAGAATGGCTGAGGTGGAAGCTGGTTGCTATTGGGCAACAGACAGATGCCTGAACAAATGGGCTGTCAAGGAAGGAGGCTGGTGTGGGTTGAGGAGCTGGTGCCCCCCTGGGGCTCTTTTGCACTCCCAGGGACCAAGCGAGGCAGAAGCAATGAAGCTCTGTTCTCCTCCCAGACCTGGGACATCACTGGGCTGTAAGTGCACCTGGTGTTCAAATTCAGGTTCAACTAGTCACTGTGTAAAATGCCTCAAAAAGAAAATCACGCCACCAGAAACAATGACATCATGACGGCAAACCACCAAATGGAAAGAGGAAAAGACCTGAACTAGATAGAACTCTCAGCCATGGCAGCTGTAAAAGACTCCTCGCAGGCCACTCAGAGCTCTAACACCCTCCCACCTTCCCCCAGGGAATCCCACAGAACCCGGCAAATATCCTCCTCTGACAACATGCCTAATAATAATAATCATGGTAAGAAAGTCATTTGGAAGATAGGAAGGCTTTCCTTAGCTTGGTAATTTGTTCTCTCCAAAGAACATAAGTTAATTGATCAGCCTAAAGCTCTGTGCGCTCCACTGTTCTTTTCTGCAGCAGAATGGAAGTGCATCTTTGATGTGCGTGGATTAATGTCTTCCACAGCTCCCCCACTCACTGAGAGTAGGGAGAAAGAGATGCCGTGGCATGTGCCCTTTGCGTATTCTAACAGCAAAGCAATATGCCTCGAGCTGGGGGTGGAGACCAGAGTGGGGAAGAGAGCTTTTTCCCTGTCTAACCATTTAAGGGAAGTTATCCTATAATAGGGAAAATGAAACATCCTCCATATTATTAATATAATCTCACTCAGGAAGAAAGGAATGTGTCCTGTGACTATCAACAATGAAACCCCACTTACCCAGTCTCCTCTGAAAATGCTGAAGTCCTTAAATCTCAGAAATGACCTCACTTAACCCTTTCCCAGCCCTCGAACTCTCTCCCAGTGCATGCCTTCCCCAACACACCTCTCACACATACTCAGGGAACACTGGTAGAAAGGATTTGAAGGTGACTCATGAAGGAGATGATCCAGGAATTGTATGAGGAGAGAGGATATCAGAGATTGGCTGAATTAAGATAAGAGTTTAAAACATTCTTTATTTCACTTTAGGGAAATTCTACTTTGCAGAACTAAAGCCAGGTTCTAGGTTCTTCTTTGCTCATGCCAACTCAGAAGCAAGCACCTTACAGAGGGATAATGGCTTCCTTTGAGAGCAATTATGTCTCACCTGAGGGTTTCAGCCCCAGGCAAGGTCACTGTGGATTCAGTGAGACCAAGAAATGACAACAGAATGTTCTTGGGGTAAAAGGGTTTATACCAGCTTTATTCTCACTGTGGTAGGTCGAGCACTAGAATCATGTCTGCATTCAACAGTCTGCAGGTCCGTAACCCACCTCTGTCTTTACCTCTGTCCAGAGCACTGGGCTGAGCTCTTTTTATAGTGACTCAGTCAATAATAGCTTTTTGCCTGTGGGTGTGGAAACAGTAGCCTAGCAGCAGGCCAGTTACAAGTAGTTTAGGGTCAGGTAAGGATCCTGGCCATAGGAACTTCCATTTTCCCTGGTTAGTTGCTAACAAAATCTCAATTTTGTCCTGGTTAGCAATGTGTTCAGTTAAAAATACTCTGTTTTCCAGATTTCCTTGCTGCTAGGGATGGTCAGGAGACCAATTCTAGCCAAAGTATATAAGCTAAAATGTACTAGGTGGAGCTTCCAAGAAAGCTATTATTTCCCTCAAGGAATAAACCATAGCTGTGCCTTTCCCATTTTGCCCTTCCTCCTAGCTGGAACAAGGAAGTGATGTCTGGAAGTGCTGCAGCCATTCTGTGAACATAAGGGTAAAAGCCACAGAGCCAAAAGAGCAGAGCAGAAAGATAAACCAAGCCCCAGCCTCTGAGAGCAGCTTTGTGGACCTGCCACATCACCCCTGGACTACCTGCTGAGACCTCTTGCTGTGTGAGAAAGCAAATTCCTGCTTGCTATGGCACCCTAAGTAGGTTTCTATTACATACAGCTGAATGTACTCCCAACCAGTACACCTGGAAAACTGCAACTCACAGCTAGAGACTGATCCACAGATAAGTCTTCTTTGACCAGCATAGTGTTTTAAGAATAGTTTTTAAATGGAGAACTTCATTCAAAATCCAGATTTCTGGCTTCTCTTAAAGAGCTAAAGGGTATGGAAAAATCGGGCTTCAATTCCTATATGTCTGTGCTGTCCTCCCTGCTCCTATTACTCCCTCTAATAGAGATGAGGGGCAGTGGCCATTTATCACCACATTTGAGCTGGTTTTCTCAGGCATCCCTCCCAAGCCCTCCCGAACCTGGCTTTGCAGAGCCCCTGCGGCCACAGGAGTCTGTAAGCCCTCATTTACAACAGAACACAGGCTGTCCAGCCATCTTGGTCTGAACCCCTCTGCTGAGCTTCTGCTTCCCAACATATGTAGTGATGCCTCCAGGAGGGGGCAGTGTGTGGTTAAAGAGATGTGGAAGCACTTCACAGGCTATCTGCTAGTGAGTAAATCACACAGCAGTCCCTCGATCAGTACCACTCCTTCCCCTTTCTCTGTGGTTTGAGGTAGCACCCTTCTGTGATTGAATAACTCAGCGACATGATTGCTTAGAGTTCCTTCCAGAGGGGACAGCTCCCATTCGGTGACTCTGACTTCTGACTTACAGAGCCTTCCTTACAGACATCAGAATTGGATTCTGAAAAAATCACTCCAGTTAATACAGGCCTAATGTGACCGAAGGGTCCATTTTCTGGTCCCTCTTCCAGCTTGTCTGTGTCCCCTGTTCATCATGTTCTCCTGGGATCGATTGGTTTCAGCTAGTCTGGGGTCCAGACAGTTCCTTCCCATCTCTCAGGGATTCTGAGCCACAAAAGGGATACATTCCTCCCTCTGCCTTCCTCCCCTAAGCCAGTGAGGCTTAGGTAGGAATTAGCTTGAGGTGGGAAAGAAGGTACGAATTAACCGTGGCTGACAGGGGACACAGTCACTGCATCAGGAGGGGTAGTCAGAGGGACTCTGTCTCTTGTCCATCAGGAGGGGTAGTCAGAGGGACTCTGTCTCTTGTCCCCATCTCTTCAACTGCCACCAGCACATTGCGACACATTTGCATCCTCACAGCATCCAGCCCAGTCCCCAGGATAAAGCCACCGCCTACCCTCTCACCTCTCCTCTGGCATGCAGAGCCATGGGCACATGCCCTCCAGAGTTAAACCATCCTCCATCCTGACCGTATTTCCACTTCTCCCTCCCTAGGTGGTCCTGTCCTCTCTTGCATGCTGTCAGTCCCCAAGCCCACACTTATGCCTCCTGGATAATATTTTTCTCTACAGAAACCATCTTCCTACAACTACAAAGACATATGTGCACTTTTTAACAGAACCATATGGGAGAGCTTTTACTCTTGCATTACCAGAGAATTCAGTTTACAGTTGGACCTGGGAAGCTGCGCACCTCCCCCTGATGCAGGGTCCCCCTACTGCCAAGCAGTGACTGACTGGAGGGGTGAACATCTCTCTCCGAGGCTGCCTCCAACTCTAGTACCTGCGAGACCAAAAACCCAGGGTCTCAGGCCCTTCCACCAGTCCTGACTCTGGGAGGAGGACAGGAGGGGGAGTGCCTCCAGGCTGGCAGAAGGGCGGCCCATGTCCCCCAGGGATGGGACAGTTCCCAGCTGTGATTCCTCACACACCAGAGCTGCAGGTGCAGCCTTCCTCCCCTAGGGCTTCCGTCCCGTGGAGAGCAGGGCAACTTATAGCCCTCAGTGAGAGCCTTGGGAAGGGACTTAGGCCACTTACTGACTAGTCATGAACCCTAAGAAATCCGATGATTTGAACAACAAATATCCAAGGTCCCTGTGGAGACCCTCTGTAATGCCTCTTGCTGCAGCCAGGGATTACAGATTTTCCTTATGAAATCCTCAAGTATGTGGTAAATAAATAAATAATACTGATAATAAACATGTTGAGCACAATTTATTGTGTTAAATGTGTGTTAATGTGTGTTAAATGTTTACACACCTTTTCTCATAGATGACTCAATACTTCCTGACACTTCTCATAACTTCTCAAAACAAGAAGGGCCAGCCCCTCCCACCCGCACACCAACACTAACGCCCAGCGTGACCCCCTGCTGCCTCCATGTGTGCTGGGCGGCCATGCTTTCATGCATTCATTCATTCACTGCACATTTATGAAGTTCTTACTCTGCACCTGCTATTTTCAAAATGCTGGAGGAAACCATTGTGAATAAGGCCCACAGAAAAATGAGCCCATGAATCCTCTATTTCATGGGTGGAAAGAAAAATAGACGTATAACTTCCAGGAGCGAGGAGGGATATAAAGGAAACAAACAGGCAGCAGGAGCTGCTGGGGGAGGCAGAAGACAGAGACTCTGACCTTGAGGTGCCCTCCGCATGGTGACTTCCCTCCTGCATTCTTGATGCAACAAGTTTTTACTGAGCGCCTGCTACAGGCCAGACATTGGCCCTGGGGATACAGAGTGACCGAAAGAGGCCAGAGGGCCTGCCCTTGTGGGGCTTACATCCTAGCAGGAGAGAGAGAAATGAGTAAAACAGAAAATCTGTCAGATGGGCTAAGTATGCTGGTGAAAGACTGAGGAGGCAAGAGAAGAGGACGGCCAGGAGTGGTCCAGGAGGCCTTAGCAGGGTGACAGTTGAATGGACAGAGGGGGAAGGAACCACCAGTGAGTGGGGAAGACCCTTCCAGGCAGAGGGAACAAGGTGCACTGTGTAGAGCCCAGAGGGTATTGAACAAGCCCTAAGAGAGGACAAGGAGTCAGCCATGCAGAGAGCCAGTGCAGGGAGCTCTGGACAGAGGGAAGAGCATGAGGAAAGGCTGGGTGTGCCCAAGGAACAGAGAGGCTATGACCAGCAAAGCAGGGTGCAGCTCTTCATGGGATCCTCCTCTACGAATACTGCTCACCTTGGAGCCCTGGTTGGTGCTGGTCCTCTGCAGAAATGCCCTTCCCACCTTCGGAGAAAATAAGAATACCACTCACTTGGTATGGCCCATTCCTACAATGCTCTGCCCAATCCTTTTGAGCAGAAAGACTTACTCACTCTTCAGAGTTTCATTGTTGACTGAGCTCCAGTTATATTAAACAGCAGTTAATCTAGTAGGAAAGACAGTATTTTAATATTCCAGCAATGGCTCAGTGCCCGGAGCTTAGTATACGTTTGGTAAATAAAATGAATGCTGACTGACTGACTGACTGGCGGGTCGTGGGCTACTTCCACCTGAAAGTGGACAGCCAGAGAGAACACTTTGTTTCTAGCTTTACCCTCTGCTCTTGACATTTCTCCTTCTGAGACCTTATTCCCCTGTGGCTGGACTGGGCAGAAAGCAGCCAAGACATCTGCATTTTCCTCCCTTTGAACATGTTGCAAGAAAAACCACGTGAGACCTGCTGCAGTTTTTCTCATGTCGAGTGCAGCCCCACCACCACCTCGTATCCCACTCAGTACTGACCTTGCTCAGGGCTTTCTGCCTTGGCTGGTTCTGATGTTCCTAAACCTTCAGCTCCCCTCCCTTCCCTGCCTCCCAGCTTCCTACTGCAGGGGGAGAATTCCCCAGCCTCCCAGCCTCTGAGTTCTGTGCCTCAGTTCTCCCTCCTGTTCCTGGGTGGACCTCGGCAGCTGAGGTAACCCCCTGCCCAAGAACCCCTTCCCTGTCTTGCCGCTGCAGCTCCCTGAATGCTCCCCTCTCCAGCGCGAGCTCTCTACCATCGCACAGTGCCTCCTTATTCCTTCTCTCTTTAAAAAAGCCCTCTTTTACTCCCACTTCTCTCCCAGGTGTTGCCCATTTCTCTCATTCCCTTTGCAGCAGAACCTTGACCTAACATGTGCATTCCCTCTCTCCAGGTCTCCTCCTGTTGTCTCGCTGCAAGCCTGAGCCGGTCAGCCTTTTGCCCCCTTCTGAAGTCACGAGGACCCCCACCTTGCTGGGACCATGACAGCTCTCAGGCCTTACTTTACCTATGTTCAGTCTTGCCCGCCAAGTCTGCCTCTCCCTCATTCCTGGTGCCCTCTGCTCCCTAGGCCTCCAGTCCACCCTTATGTAACCAGCTCCTCCTCTAACAGCTGCTCATTTGTGATCTGCAGGGTCCAGTCTTTGGATTTCTTTTCTATTTAGACCAACCTCTGGTTGACCTCATGGAATCCCATGGATGTAAACTCCATCAGTGTGCAGCCCAGTTACTGTGTCCTTACTTACGCAGCCACCTACCGTACTCTCCACTTGGAGCTTGGTCAGGAGAAACGGGGTGACGACGCAGAACAGACAAGTCCAGCATCTCAGTGGCTTAAAACAGCCAAGGCTGATATCCTGCTTGTGCTGCTGTCCAGCACACGTCAGCCCAGGCACACGCTTACTCTTACCTCTCAGGACCCTGGCCTGCGGGAGGCCCCGCCCTCCTGTGAGCAGCCACTTTAGCACAGGGCCTCTGGGCTGCCTGGCAGATGGAGCCAGGACAAGCCTGTGCTCTCTTAGCCCTCATGTCTGCTGTGTCTAATCGATGTCCTCTGTGCTATTACCATAAGCAGTTTTTAGAAAGAATATACACACATTCATGCAAAAATAGATATTTACTTCATCATCTCCACACACAACTCATTCTCACAATTCATGGTGTTCAAGCTTTCACAGCTTTCCACACCTAAGATGGAGTTGTGACAAAGTCCTGGGGACAGTAAAGAATTGGGCCTCCCCCAAGTGAGGGTTTTCCCCAGTGGGGCACTATGAAATAGTTAACATCCAAAAGGCCTGATTGGTACTGTTTGCCAATCTCCAAGGTGTAAACACCCTTACCACGGGGGATTTGCGGGCACCAGGATTCTCACAGCCATCTCACAAACTTACGAGTACTTGATCACTGGCTCTCCTGAGCTGGTAGGAACCAGCTCTGGCACACCAGCCCTGGTTTCAGTCCAAATTTCTTCATTACACCATTCATGCTTTTCCCAAAGAAGAATGATTAGGAAGAGGAAATGTACCCAGTCACTGAGACAACATTTTGTGTACATTATTTAAGACCTGTATATTGGTTCCACTGCTTTAACAAAACCACCCCAAATAACTTGTACAACAATGTTCCTACCATAGCAATATTGTTCACAATAACTAAAAGGTGACAACAACCCAAATGTCTACCAACAGATGAATGAATAAATAAAATGTGGTACACATCTACAACAGAGTACCATTTAGCCTTAAAAAGGAAAGAATTTCTGACACATGTACCAACGTAAATAGAATCTTGAAAACTTTATGCTAAGTGAAATAGCCAGACAGAAAAGGACAAATGTTATATGATCCCACATATAGAGGCACCTAGGATAGTCAAATTCATAGAGACAGAGAGTAGATTGGAGGTCACCTGGGGCTAGGGGTGTCAGGGGGCAGGAGCAAATGAGGAGTTATTGTTTAATGGGTACAGAGATTCTGTTCAGGGTGATGAAAAAATGTTCTGGAAATGGAGAGTGGTGATGGTTACACAGCACTGTGAAGGCTCTTAATGCTACTGAATCATACGTTTAAAAATGCTTAAAATTGTAAACTTTATGTTATATATATTTTACAATAAAAAAATGTTTTTAAGATGATTTAAAATAATAGAGGCTTAAATACCATTGCTGTCACTCATAAAAGCCTGAATAGGTGGTCCAGGGCTGGTAAAGGTGACCCTACATTGCCAGACTAAGGTTTCTTCTACCTGGGTACTCTCAGCATGAGGTTCCCCCTCAGGGTCTGGATGGCTGCTTCCATGCCAACCGTCACATCAGCATTCCAGCCAGGAAGGAAGAAGAGAGAACTTGGGAGAGGGGCCTGAATATTGCACAACCGTCGCTTCCATTTTCATCTCAGCAATCAGACTGTATTTATCTAGCTGCAACAGAAACTGGGAAATGCAGTCTTTCAACCAGACAGGTGTGTGTCCAGCTAAAACTTCTACTACTCAGTAAAAGGGGGAGAATGGATATTGGGGTACAGATAGTAATCCCTGACAAAAGCCATAATAATCCTATAAAGTAAACAGTATTACCCCATTTTAGAGAAGAGACTGAGGCTCAGAGTGGCTCACTAACTTAACCAAGATTGCTCCACAAACCCTGCTCTTTCTGACTGGGAGTCTATGCTCTTCCCACTACACTATGCTCACTCCCTCCAAGAGGTAAAGTTCATCTTCGGAGATATTACAAATGAAAGCAGGGACTAGGGATGGGGGAGGGCGAGCCACACAGGATCATCTATTACTGTATCTGAGCCCACAGACTCGGCCCTAGTGGCATTTGAGATGATGGTTATGCAGTGACCTGGAGTTGCCAAATGGCCATATAAGTAGCAATGTGCTGTAACCAGCTCTTCCCTGGCCCATGAGAACTGTTTATTAAGTTTTCAGAAATTCTGTGAGCCAATTGTTAAACACAACCACTGTAAAATTAAATTATGTAAATGTACAATTAAATTACATTAAAAACAAAGGTAATACTCAAATTCATGACTTCCTAATTATTTCACTATCCTCTCTGCCCTCAAAGTTATTTGTTGTATCCGTAGGGTGGAATTACTCCTTAATGGTGAGCTGCTGCCCTTCTGCCGTCTCTGTGTTCAGTAACACCACATAGGTAGCTTGAGATCAGCCTTGGGGAGAATATTTACAACAGGGAAATCAGCAAAGGCTACAAACCAGAGCTTTAACCACTTACCAACACACCACTGCCTATATGTGTGCAGAGGTAATATGACTGAGGCATAAGGAAACAGCCTGTTGGGTTGGGTCAGGGAAAGCACCACTGCTTTCTCTGCTTCACCCACCTTCCTCATTATGACATGCAGAAGTTTCCTGACTGCATTTTTTTTTTACAGCAGTTTTAGGTTCACTTGCAGTTCTATTAGTTACTGTCTCACATAGTTCGATGTTCTGTTATTAGCACATGCACAGTAAGGACTGTGTCTTCTTGAATAATTGGCTCCTGTGTCATTATTCAATGCCCTTCTTTATCCCTGGTAACTTTCCTTGCTTTGAATTTTTTGTCTGAAATTAATACATAACTACTCCTGCTCTCTTTTGATTCATGTTAGCATGCTGTATTTTCTTCTATCCATTTACTTTTAATCTGTATCTTTATATTTAAAGTGGGTTTCTTGTAGACAATATATAGTTGTCTTTTGAGCCATTCTGATAATTTGTCTTTTAATTAACTGGTGCATTTGGACCATTGATGTTCAAAGTGATTTTTCGTCTAGTTGGATTAATATCCACCATGTCTGTTACTGTTTTCTATTTGCTGCCCTTGTTCTTTATTCTGATTTTTGTTTTCCACTCTTTTTTTGCCTTTGTCATTTTAATTGAGCATTTTATGTGATTCTATTTTCTTTTTTGTAAGCATATCAGTTACACTTATTTTTTTTAGTTGTTGCCCTAGAGATTGCAATATACATTCACAGCTAATCTTGGACCACTTTTTAAGAATTTTTTATTGGAATATAGCTGATATGCAATATTATATTGGTTTCATATATACAGTATAATGATTCAATAATTATACACATTACTAAATGCTCATTGTGGTAAGTGTAGTTACCCTGTTCCCATACCAAGATATTACAGTATTATCGGTTATATTCTCTATGCTGTACCTCCATTCCTGTGACTAATTTATTCCATGATTTGAAGTTTGTACCTCCTTATCACCCTCACCTATTTCACCCATCCCCTCCTCCCCTATGGTACCAACAGTCTGTTGGCAGTATCTAGGGGTCTGTTTCATTTTCACTTTTGTTTTTCAGACTCCACATGTAAGTGAAATCATACGGTATTTGTCTTTCTCTGTCTGACATATTTAACTTAGCATGATACCCTCTAAGTCCTTTTGCATATGGCAAGATTTCCTTCTTTTTTATGACTAATATTCCATTGTGTATATGTACCACATCTTCTTTATCCATTCATCTACTGATGGATACTTTAGTTGCTTCCATATCCTGGCTATTGTAAATAATGCTGCAATAAACATAGGGGTGCATGTATCTTTTCAAATTCGTGATTTTGTTTTCTTCGGGTAAATTCCCAGAAGTGGAATTGCTGGGTCATATAGTAATTCTGTTTTTAGTTTTTCAAGGAACCTCCATACTGCTTTCCATAGCGGCTGCACCAATTTACATTCCCACCAACAGTGTACAAGGGGTCTCTTTTCTCCATATCCTCGCCAACACTCACTATTTCTTGTCTTTTGGACAGTTGCCATTCTGACTGGTGTGAGGTGATGTCTTTTTGTGGTTTTGATGTGCGTTTCCCTGATGATTACTGATGGGGAGCATCTTTTCATGTTTCCATCTGTATGTCTTCTTTAGAAAAATGTCTCTTCGGATCCTCTGCCCATTTTTCAATCAGGTTATTTCTTTTTCTGTTGTTCAGTTGTATGAATTTTTTGTATTTTTGGAGTTTAATCCTTATCAGGTATATCATTTGCAACTATCCTCTCCCACGCAGCAGGCTGCCTTTTCATTTTGCGGTTGGTTCCCTTTGCTGTGCAAAACCAAGTCTACTTTAAGTCACACCGTATGTACTGCCTCACAGGTGATGTGCACACCTCGACTATCAGTCATCTTACTTCCTCCCTCCCACCCCATCTATCATTGCGATCATTCACTTCACTTAAACATAGGCATACGCAAGCATATATATGTATACAAGATTAGCATACATCAGCAAATACACTGCTGGTATTATTTTGAGCAAATTTATCTGTTAGATCAATTAAAAATAAGAAAAATGTAAGTTTTTATTTGACCTTTACTTATTCCTTCTTTGATACTCATCCTTGCTTTATGGAGATCTGAGTTTCTGACCTATATCATTTTTCTTCTCTCAAAAAACTTTTTACATTTCTTGCAAAACAGGTTATTGTCTACTGGCAACAAATTCCCTCAGTTTTTTTTTTTTTTTTAATCTGAGAAAGTCTGTATTTCTCCTTCACTTTTGAAAGACTGTTTCACAAGGTACAGAATTCTTGGTTAGTGGGTTTTTTGCCTCTCAACACTTTAAATATTTCACCCCATTCTTCTCGCTTGCATGGCTCTGAGACGTCGGGTGTAGTTCTTACCTTTGTTTTTCCACAGGTAAGGTGTTTTTCCTCTGGCTTATTTCAAGATTTTTTTCCGTAGTTTGAAAATGACATGTCCGGGTGTGGCTTTTTCACATCTATCCTGCTTGGTGTTCTCTGAGCTTCTGGGATCTGTGGTTTGTGTCTGAGGTTAATTCTGGAAAATTCTCAGCCACTATTTCTTCAAATATTTCTTCTGTTCCTTTCTCTCTCTCCTCCTTCTGGGAGTCCCTCTACATGTGTGTTATACCTTTAGTAATTACCACATGGCCTTGGATAGTCTGCTGATTGGTTTTTTGTTTGTTTGTTTTTCGTTATTGTTCTTTGCTTTTGGTTTTCAAGGAATCTGTTGGGATATCCTCCAGCTCAGCAATTCTTTTCTCAACCATGTTCGTCTCCTGAGAAGACCGTCAGAGCATTCTTTATTTGTTAGAATTTTTTAAGCTCTAGCATTTCTTTTTGGTTCTTTCTTAGAATTTTCATCTCTCTGCTTACACTTCCCATCTGTTTTCACATGTTGTCTACTTTATCCATAAGAACCCTTAGCATATTAATCATAGTTGTTTTAAACTCCCTATCTGATCATTCCAACAGCCCTGTCATGTCTGGTTCTAACACTTGCTCTGTCTCTTCAGGTTGTGGTTTTTGTCTTTGGTATGCCTTGTGCTTTTTACTTCACAGCCAGGCGTGATGTAGAAGGGTCTGCTGTTAATAGGCCTTTATAGTCATTCGCTGGTGAGGGGCAGGTGTGGGGAATGGTCTGTAGTCCCACGATGAGGTCTCTAATTGAGCCTGTGCCCCGGGACTGTGAATTTCACAAGAGTTTCTCAGGTTTTTTTTCCTCCCCCGATTGGGTGAGACAGGATGGCCAAAGTAGGCTGGAGTCTAGGTGATTCCCTTCTCCCAGGGCATTGAGGCTCTGGTGAACAAGGGCTGTCCTCAGCAGAAGCTAGCTGAGAACAGAGTACTCTGGGATATTGCAAAACAGTTTCTTTCCCTTCCCCTATCAGATGCCTGAATAGATTCTTCTGAGAAATTTATCATGGGTATCTGGTAGAGCTCCTGGAGGCAGATAGCACAGCGTTGTGGGGACACCCCCTTTTGGTTGGTCCCAGGAGTTGACTTTTGAAGTTGTCCACACTGAGCTCCAGCAATTTGTCTATAAACCTGATACTTTCCTACCCAGGCCCTAGTTCCCACAACGGTTCCACTCAGGAGTCTCTGCCCAGGAAGCCAGGACTCATGTATTCCACATCTGTCTCTCCAGTCTCAGGGGCTGTGGTTCGCCTGTGTCCTCTCCTCGTACATGGATCCAAGAAGAACTGTTGATTTTCCAGTCTATTCAGCTTTTTTCTTGTTGTTAGGGCAGCATGGCAACTTCCAATCTCCTTACTTGTGGAGTAGAAACCCTACATCCCTACATATTTAGAGATGGAATTTCTGAAAGACAGTGTTCAGGACTGATGCAGAAAAGTGATTTGGGCTGGTATATCCATGTCCCTCTTGCTACACAGTTCTTGTCGCTTCTGAGTCCTCGTTCATAGCTGCCTGAACCCCTTCCCATTGTCAGCACAGCTGCTCTGTGAATGGAGAGCTGCTCTTCCCCCAGAAGGAAAAGGCAGGAACCAGGAGTGAGGTGTAAAGGGTGCCCACCACAGGGGCTGCCTCTGCCCTTTGAAGGGATCATGTCAGTTTCCCTCTTAGACAGAGAATCAGATGTTAATGAATCCAGCAATGGACAGGGGGGCACCACACTACGTGGTCTGCAGACAGCTGGGGGCTGGAGGGCCAGGAAAAGATATACAGCCAGGCAGAAGCTGAAAGTGAACTTGAGCTTGACTTGGCCAGCAGGTTCCCCAGGAATCCACAGCCATCAGACCCAAGAGCTCCACTTCTCCCTTAAGATACACATGTGCAAGGACCTATGCCTCTCCTTGAAGGGAGAAAACAAAACCCCAAACAAGCATTTGCGGGGGGGAAGCCCCTGCCTCATTTTTCCATGCTAAAAACAAAATCAGCATGGAGAAAATAGGAACTAGACTGCCAAGCTGACCTCTCACAGCCTGCAGTCCCCATTTCCTTCTCTCCAAGGGCTGTCCTCACTGTCCAAAGACTTGCTCGGGTCTGCAAAGGGCTCTGAAAGCCAGGCTCCCCTGGCAGCCTCCACATTTGGCCCAAATGGCCAGGCTTTTATACCCTGCTGGCTCTGGAGCTGAACACCAGGCAGATGCCCGGGAGCGCACAGCCAGAGGCTGCTGGCCGCACGCCCCACCGCTGGCCATCCAGACCTTCCTCCCAGGAGCATCTGGGCAGCTCACCTCCATGTCCAACACACAAGCCAGGAATGCTCTCATGCTACATGTGAAGCTAAAGTTCTTTTTTGTTTCTTGAAATACAGTTGATACACGATATTATATTGGTTTCTAGAGCTAAAGTTCATGACAGCGCTTTATTTGCCAATCTGGCCCCTGCCTCCTGCTTTGGTCTTCTTGTGGGCCGCTCTCCCCTCGTCTGCCTCATGCTGACCGGCCAGCTGAAGACAGTCCCCCATCCTCACTGGCTCCATCCTGCCACCTGGCTTTCACGGGGTCTATCTCCTCTGTGCAAACCGCCCAGCTCTTCCCTCCCCATCTGTTGAATCTTCCCCAGCCTCCAGGTCTTGACCCAAGTGTCACTTCCTCCAGGAAGGCCCCAACCTAACTGAGGAGGCTGTCCGCCACTTCTCCCTGGCATTCACCATGATCTGTTTAGCAACGAATCACAGGTGAGAACTGTCTTGGAGACAGTGTGGCAGACAGAATGATGCCCCCACCCTGACCCCAAAGACAGCCACACCCAAATCCCCAGGACCTGTGAATCTGTTTCCATCATCGCAAAAGGGCTTTGCAAGTGGGGTCAAGTTCAGGATCTGCAGAAGGGAGGTTAGCCCAGATTGCCCGCTGGGCCCACTGTCATCACATGGAGCCTCATGAGAGGGAGGCAGGAGAGTCAGAGATCAGAAAAAGGAGATGTGAGGACAGAAGCAGAGATTGGAGTAAAGAAGGAGGAAGGGGCCCTGAGCCCAGGGTGCTAGGAAGCCTCCGAAGAAGGCTGGAAATGGCTTCTCCCTAAAGACCTTCAGAGGGAACCAGCCCTGCCCACACCTTGATTTTTAGAGTTCTGACCTCCAGAGCTGTTACACAGTAAGTCTGTGTTGTTTTAAGCCACGAGTCTGTGGTACTTCATCGCAGCAGGGCAGATAGGAGCTGAGTGTGTGTCTGCTCTACACGGTATGGCCCAAGCACCTGATAGTGCTTCCTACATAGTAGAGGCTTGATAAAGCTTTGATGAACGAATGGCAGGCATAGGGAGTGAAACACCCAGCACTCAGCCCGCGGCAGCCCCCAGCTCCTCACTGCCCTTCATGTGCATCCTTCCTCCACACTTCTAATGCCCAAAGGAAGAAATGTGGTCAGCCTGTAAAAGACAAAAAGAAGGCTAGGAGACAGGCAGCAGGGTTGGTTAGGGATCAGAGATGTTACCTATCCTAGTGCTCTCAAGCCTAAGGCGACCACACCTCAAGGCCCATCTGTGTTTTCCATGACCTTTTCCAGGTCACACAGTCATGGAGCAGAGCAGGAAGGGCTCCAGCTGACTGAATGGGGGTGCCCTCTGAGGTGCATGGTCACAGGAAGGCACCTGGCCAGGCTGAGGCTGCACGGACAGTCTCATGGTGGGGGGCAGCCATTCACCCTTCAGCTGTACTGGCTCCCGAAGCACATGGAGCTCACAGGCAGTATTTTTTTTTATTAAGGTATTATTGATATACACTCTTATGAGGTTTCACATGAAAAACCAATGTGGTTACTACATTTACCCATATTATCAAGTCCCCACCCATACCCAAATGCAGTCACTGTCCATCAGTGTAGTAAGATGCCACAGATTTACTGTTTGCCTTCTCTGTGCTACACTGTTTTCCCCGTGATCCCCCACACCATGTGTACTAAACATAATACCTCTCAATCCCCTTCTCCCACCCTTCCCACCCACCCTCCCACACCCCTCCCCTTTGGTAACCACTAGTTCCTTCTTGGAGTCTCTGAGTCTGCTGCTATTTTGTTCCTTCAGTTTTGCTTCATCATTATACTCCACAAATGAGGGAAATCATTTGGCACTTGTCTTTCTCCGCCTGGCTTATTTCACTGAGCATAATATTCTCAGGCTCCGTCCATGTTGTTGCAAATGGCAGGATTTGTTTCTTTCTTATGGCTGAACAGTATTCCATTGTGTATATGTACCACATCTTTATCCATTCATCTACTGATGGACTCTTAGGTTGCTTCCATATCTTGGCTATTGTAAAAAGTGCTGCAGTAAACATAGGGGTGCATATGTCTTTTTCAATCTGAGGAGTTGTATTCTTTGGGTAAATTCCAAGGAGTGGGATTCCCGGGTCAAATGCTATTTCTATTTTTAGGTTTTTGAGGAACCTCCATACTGCTTTCCACAATGGTTGAACTAATTTGCAGTCCCACCAGCAGTGTAGGAGGGTTCCCCTTTCTCCATACCCTCACCAGCATTTGTTGTTCTTAGTCTTTTGGATGGTGGCCATCCTCACTGGTGTGAGGTGATATCTCATTGTGGTTTTAATTTGCACTTCCCTTATGATTAGTGATATGGAGCATCTTTTCATGTGTCTGTTGGCCATCTGAATTTCTTCTTTGGAGAACTGTCTCTTCATATCCTCTGCCTATTTTTTAATTGGGTTATTTGCTTTTTGGCTGTTGAGGTGTGTAAGTTCTTTATATATTTTGGATGTTAACCCCTTGTCGTGTATGTCATTTACAAATATATTCTCCCATATGATAGGATGCCTTTTTGTTCTGTTGATGGTGTCCTTTATAGCCAGTGTTTTTGACAGCTTCTTTTTCTCCCATGTTAGGAAAACAGAGAACAAAGGAGATGTGAGTGTGGTGAGAGGACATGGGTGGAGAAAATGGGGGTTTGTTTAAAATATTTTTAAAAGGATAGAAAAGTGGAGAAAGTGCTTGCTCTTCGATACGCATGCACTAATTCTCTCTCACACACACTGGTGTCTACAGAGGCTAACTACCCATCCCTTTTTCCTTTTTTTCCCATCATTAAATCATTTTCTCTGGATATAGAAATTATATAATTACAGTAAGTAGTCTTAGTGCTTATAAAAAATTCAATGAGTTTTCTTAATCAATTTAATTATTTCAAAACTTTGTTTGAGTTAACTTTCATTGAGTTGATTTACTTTTACAGTCATAAAGAAAGGTTTTTAAGCTCAACCAGAAAGATATTTAGAAGTCAACAGCATAAAAATGCATGTTGATTATTGAAATTCTAGTTTCAAAAATATTTGTGTATTTTCCATTTATTCTACACCACCCGGACATAAACTCTTTTAATATTTTGTATACTTCCTTTTGATTGTTTTTAAATACAGGTAAACACGTGTGATTTATACAAATTTGTATTTTTCCCCTTACCATTGCACTATAAGCATTTTGTCATATTATTAAAAACTCTTTCTAAGCATAATTTTAATGGATTCTCAACACTCATTTTATTATATATGCCATAAATTATTGACACACCCACTCCTGGCTGGCATTTAGTGTATCTGGTTGTTTCCCTATTACTATAGTGCTGAGGCAAACATCTGTGTGAGTGACTCTTTGACCCCAAGTATGTTTATTTTCTCAGGGCAGTTTCCTAGAACTGGAGTTACCAAGTGAAAGGGCATACAATGTTTAAGTTTCTTGACACCAACTTCCAAACTGCCTTCTAGAAAGAATGTCACAGTGTGATATAGCCACCAGAGAGTACCCGCCTCTGGTCAGCTTGGCAAGAATTTAGGAAACTTACCTCACTGGTTTAATTTGCATTTCTTTTGTAATTAGTGAGCTTGAATATTTTTCCCCAACTGTCTTGAGCATTTTAATGTCTACTTTTGCCTCTTCATAGTCTTTAAAAAACATTTTTTATTGAAATATAGTTGACATTATATTGGTTTCAGGTGTACAACATAGTGATTTGACAGTTATTTACATTACAGAATGCATAAGTGTAGCCGCCATCTGCCACCATACAAAGTTATTACAAAATTATAGTGTATATTCCCTATGCTGTACTTTCATCCTGTGATTAATTTATTTTATAATATGAAGTTTCTACCTCTTTATCCTCTTCATCTATTTCACCGATCTCTCCCCTCCCTCAAGGCAGCCACCAGTATGTCACGGGTCTGTTTCTGTTTTCCTGTGTTATCTCTGGAGTCTGGGAGTTGCTCCTATCCACAAGGGTAAGCCCTTTGTCTACTAGGGACAACATCCCTTTCCTTTATCTTTGAAAACCATTTTGCCCCAGTTTCCCATTTGCTCCTGCTCCAGGTAAACAGGTCTCAGCTGTGGTTCTTTGGATTTACCTGTCTCTAGATTTTCAGAATGGCAGTTGGACCTGTAACCTCATTTCTGTGCTGGGTCCAAGAGAAGTCATTAGTCCTATCCTTTAAGACTGGGAGTTATGACTTGCAAGTTTTTCACATGTCTGAGCTGGAACCAGGAGCTGATTTATTTGTCAGTTGCTTTTAAATTCTGAATTGAATGTCTCTAATGGTTATAGGAGTATTTAACCATTAAAGAAGTTGAATTTGTAATTAAAAGCCTCCCCAAAAGAAATCTCCAGACCCAGATGGCTTCACTGGAGAAGTCCACCAAATGTTGAATAGTTCTGTAACTTTCTTTTTTAAATGCTCTGCCTGAGTGGTTTTCTAGATCTAATCCTCTTTTGCCATTACCATAAAATTTCATTTTAACCTAAAGTGTATTTCTAGTTTGTATATCTATTTACATATTTCTTTATGTCTTCAGCATTAAACATGAGAATAATTATCCCAGCCTTGTACACTTCTTAATTAACCACAATTTTCACTTCATATATAAGCATATTTTCTTATTCTTCCAGCTGAAGCTTGAATTTCCTTTCCTTTCTCCTTCTCTCTGACTTTGCTGATAGAATTTTAAGCATGTGCAGACAGAAACGAATGACTCCTGTGGCAGCTGCCTTTGAGAGCAGCAAATGTCATGCTCCCTTTGGATTTTTACCTGCATCAATTTAAAGGAAAAAGGGTCAGCAGGACAATTCTTAATCACTTTTCTGCTTTGCTGTATTTACTCCATTCAAGGGTCAGTTTCCCTACCTTTCTGTTTGTGGCTGTGGAAGGACATGTGACTACTGCCGTTATTTAAATATTGTACTGGGGGCTCTTGAAGGCAGAAACCATGTCCTGGCCCTGAGCTCTTTGCCTCCCTCTTCTGGACTGTAGCTCAGTCAGGCAAAAAAACAGGAGCACAGAGGCAGCATGGGGACACTTCGGGACAGTCCCTTCAACTGTGTTGCAAGGCCAACAGAAATCCCAATAGGTCTCCTAGGACAGGACTCCCAAACCAGGCTGTACATGCAGAGCCCCCAGGAAACGTGTCAAATCCAGATCCTGGCCACCATGCTGAAAGAGTCTGATTCAGTAGGTTGGGCCTCAGAAGCTTTAACAAGACCCCCAGGTCACCCTGCTACATTACCAGTTTCAGAAACCTTTAATCCTGTGCATTCTTCTGCCTTCTACACAGGTCTCAGAACCTGTGAGAGGGCTTCTTTCTCTGGAGACCATTTTTAGAAAACTATTTTTAGTTATCCCTTCCTGCTGGTGTTCAATCCGTGAACATTTCTGAGCAACTCATTCAATACCTGAGTATACAGCCAGCTCCTGAGCAGTACATCCACAGAGCTTTAAGTCAAAGCAAGAAATAAGAAGCTTGCTTAAGTTTGGTTTCTGGGCAAACAGGATGAATACCATTCTGCATGATGGGTCCCCAGCTCCACAGCCAAGACCAGGCTGTGAGACACAGCAGGCAGAGATGCCGCTGTTTTCCCCAGAGCCAGGCCCACACATCTCCTTCGGGAGGTGAGCTTGCGGCCCTGCCAGGAGACCAGACCTTCCCAAGGCGGTGGCCTTTTACACCGCCCACCGGGACCTCCCTTGCTCTTGCTCGCATCTCCCTTTCTGGCTCCACATCCATTTCTCCAGCCTTGTCTCACTTAGCACCCCACTCCTGGCCACGGCCCCCTTGTCCCAGCCTTTGCCTGCCAGCCCCCTGTCCACAGCAGAATTCCTCTCAATGGTTTGTCAACAGCCTGGAGCTCGGCAGACGAGCGGGTTTTCCAGCTTCCTTACTCAGACCTGGTGAGGTGGGCCCGAAGCAGCACCTACTTCAGTCTCTCTCCTGCGCTTTGTCCTCCTCCCGATGTGCTGGAGCAGCCACTGCCGGGAACAGCCAAAGGTAAGCTCGGCTGTACTGCACAGCTGTGCCCAGCCAGCCTGGGCTCTCAGGAATGGAGCTCCAGGAAAGCGAGAACTATGTCTTCCCTCGTACTTTCCTCTTAGATGTGTGTGGTTCTGCCTCACAAGGGTTTTCCTTCTGTAATGCCGACCCAGCCATACCCTCCTGCTTCCACGGCAGAGTGGAGACGGACAAATGCCATGAAGAGGAGCGATCAAATTCTGCGGGATCAGGGCACCAGCTGTGCCTGCCTTCCTCACCTTCTGGGAGCTAGGACATCAACTGGCCCTGCACGACCCTGACAGCCACTGAGAGCCTGACTTTCTATGTGGCCCTCCCACCTTCCTTCCCAAGGCCTTCCACAATCTCTCAGCCCACCCCACCAGGGAGCAGGACGCTGTCCAGGCTCCAGCACTGAGCCACTCCCAGGGAAGGACATTCTAGATTGCAAGGCTTACTCTTTTGTTATCTTACCCTGGGGACTCCACAGGGTGCCATTTACACTGACTGAGGTGAATGCGGCAGTGCCCCGCTAACCCCAATCCTTCACACTTCTCACCTAAACCCTGGCCTCTCCTGATCCGTCTTTGTCAGGTGGCTCTAAATCGGGGTTGGCAGACTGGCCCATAGACCAGCCACCTGGCTTTGTAGAGTTGTATCGGCACACAGCACACCCATTCCTTTACATATTAACTATGACTACTTTTGCACTTAAAGGGCAGGGTTGAGCAGCTCCTGCAGAGTCTGTGTGGCCCATAAAGTAAAAAGAAATTTGCTATCTGGCCTTTTACAGAAAGTGTGTGCCTAACCCTCTGAATGGAAGGTGCTCCGTGTCTGGAATCTTTCACCCAGTTGTCCAAAGCCCCTACTGCAGCACCTGTCTGAGGGGCTCCCCCTGCTGGGCCTCTCCAGAACTCCAAAATCTCCATGGTGATCAGACACCTGGATTCATACACTGGCTCTGATATCCTCGTTTTGCAAATCATTTAACCTCTGGGGGCTCTCTCTCCTCGTGGGGATGGGGATGGCACCTCCCTCACGGTGTGAGGATCAGTGAAGGGACCTGTGAGACTGTCAGCCAGTTATTAACCACATTCTGCCTAGGAAGAAACTCAAGTCTGAAAGATTTCTCACCAGGGTGAAGAGACTAGATGACATGGGTCATGAAATTGCATGTGGCATGCACCTGTCACCCATTCCATGCTAGTTTTCTTAGTTCCTTGTCTTCTTCTCTCCTTTCCTACCCTGAAGCTTACTGCCAACCCCTCCCCACAAAATACCTCACGCCCTGCATGAAGATGCGGCCAAGGCCCCCTGATGGACTCAGGAAGGGAGTGGGGAGTTTCCAACAGACATTTGGTATCATAAAGGCCTCCCCAGGGTCCTGGGTTAGGGTCTGGGGGCCGTGGTTAGGACCTTCAAACCCCACTCTGGAAACCCTCGTGTCTCTGAAGGAGTGATCCACTGGGAGGCCCTGTCCCCCAACTCTAGGTCCTGCCTTGCTCGGCCCATGTCACCATTACTCAGAGGACAAGCCTGCCCGCGAAGCTCTCATGGAACACTCACCAGAGAGGCCTCCAGCTCAGGGGGTGGGCATGCTGTCTGCACTGGCCACACCTGATGGCCGGGAATGAAACTCTAGTCCCGTGATGGTCCAGGGCTGGGTGGGCATGTGGGACTTCAGTTCTCTGGTGTAGCATCTCTACTTCCGGCTGTGGCTTCCACCCTCAAAAATTCCAGGGCAAAGCCCTCCAAGCATCCGCTGACCGCTCAGTGGTGAGGAAATAAGGAGACACAAAAGTCAGGGGGATGCCAGGCACAGAGGGCTGGTGTGGGCAAAGCAGCAGGGGATGGGCCACTGTGTTTCATTATTGAACCGCAAGTCCCAGCACACAGAGCCCCAAGTCAGAGAAGCCCTGCCCGGTCCCTGTGGGCCCAGGGGGCTGTCAGGAACTGTCATCCCCCACATGCCCAGAAAGGTGGGGCAGCTGAACCCAGGACAGCTGCTGGAGGCAGGGAGTTGCCTCCTGCACCCAGTTTACCAATATGGCAGGAGGGGGCTGGCAGTGAAAAAAAGGTCAGAACCTACCAGGGACGCTGCCAGGAGCTGGCACCTGTGACCGAGACATGCCTGCTAAGACTGGCCCTCAGATCTGCACGTTCCCCTGGCCCTGATCTCCACCCTGCTTCCCAGAGGAGCGCGGCAGAGCGAGCCCTCAGCCCAGGGCTTCTCCTTGTACTCTCTCCTCTCTCCTTTGTGCCCCCAGAACTCTTCCTTCCTACAATCAAGCCTCTTACAGGAATTCAAGCCCCCTTTTGAAAGGTCCCTTTAACTTAGTTCAATATTTATTAATTGAGTACCCACTTTGAGTAGGTGTTTCTAGGTAGAGGTCCCATCCTTACCACAAACATAAACTAAATTGTTTATGAGCCAAAATTACATATTTAAATATACCTAGTGCTAGAGTTAAAGGCTTCCTGTCTGCTTTCATGCCTTGCCGGTCCCCCATTTTCATGATGACCTTAGACCCACAGGCCAGTTCAGAAAATCCCTCGTCCATGATCCCTCCCGCTGAAGGTAACTTTCTTGAATCAGGGACTCTAGTAGCAGAGTCCAAGTGGAGAATTCTTGTGTATTTGGTTTTGGGGTATGCTCAGGAAAAGGAGAGAGAGGAAAGGAGGATGGAGCGAGGGAAGGAGCTAAGCAAGGATGTAGTTTCAGCTGGGCAAAGCTCAGCCTGATTTCATGGGGAGCTCAGAAGCACGAATGGCACCACAGACTCGGTCTCACATGGAGACCAGGCAGGCTTCTTGTGCCCCCATGTCAGTCACTGGGTGCAGGGGTTTAACTTCCCAAGCAAGGAAGCTCCTATCTGGCTCAGGATAATTCTCCAGGGGAGGAGCCAACTATGAGCCAAAGGTTGGGACCAGGCAAGAGAATCTGAGCAGAGCACCGCACCTGACCACGACCGCCCCCGAGAGCCACTGCTGGATGACAGAGCCCTAAATAGGTCAGAGAGATTAGTCTTCTGAACCCCTCAGTCCAGACAAACTGAGGTGCAGAGACAAGGGTGATAAGCCAATGCCTCTCAACTCATCTGTGGTAGAGCTGGGACAAGAATCCAGACTTCCTCTCAGACATGGTTTCCCAAGATGAGCATTGGCTTGACTCTTATGCCAAGAAAAAAAAAAATAGTAGTGAATTAATTCTCAATGACATCATCTTAAAGGCATTAACTTTGAGGGGGTTGACATAATACAGTCACTGCCCACTTCCACACAGTATTCAAAAATTTGTGCCAGCATTGTTGTGGAAAATTATCTACCCCAAAATATGTTTTTCTTCTTGAGAAAAGGACATTGAAAAGGAAGTATTATATTTGCCTGAGTCTCTTCGAGAGAGAAACATGATTCAAATATAAATGGCTGTTGTATGGCAGGACTATAGCCAATGGCCCAGATGTGAAAGGCAAGCACCGGGGTATGATGTGGAAAATCTGTTCTTGAACTTTTAAGTTCCTTTTTATCTTGTGTGGCTTGAAATTTTGACCTTTTAATATGCAAAACTGCCAAATCAGTTTTATAATGCAAATTTAAAACAACCTATTAATGGTGCCAGCCTCTGTTTTGTAAAACTTTTCATTTACGGCACATTGATATATTCATTCAACAAATAGTGACTCTAGGATTGCGCTTGAAACCATGTACTGATATTTATAGGCGAGACATTTACTCTGTCAACTTCCAGGAGAATGGCAAGGGTTTATGCAAACTGAGAGCACCATGCGTCCCAGATCTGAGATACCCTGTTGTGAATGCTGTGGAGGCAAATAGGCTCTAAAATGGTCCCAGTGATCTCTGCCGCCTGGTGTACATGCCTTTATGTGGCTGCCTCCCCTTGAGTACAGATGAGACCTATGACTTCTTCTAACCATTGAATCTGGCCAAGATGATGAGACGTCACCTCTGTGATTACATTACATAAGATCATAACTTCTGTCTTGTTAGTAGAATCTATTGCCTTCTCAGACTACAAGCTTTGATCAAAGAAGTGACCACACTGGGAAAGTTCACATGGCATGGAGGTGAAGCCTTACCTGACAACCAGCTAGGAACTGAGGTCCTTAATCTATCAGGCTCTATGGAACTAAATTCCAAAACCACATAAGCTTGGAAAGTGATTCTTCCCCACTCAAACTTTTGAATGAGACCCCAGCCCCAGTTTCACCCAGGCCACCACTCTGATTTCAGCCTTGTGAAATATTCTGTAGCAGAGGACCCAGTGATGCCATGCCTGGATTCTTGATCCCCCAAAGCTGTGAGATAATAAATACATGTGGCTTTAAGCCACTAATTTGGTGGTAATTTGCTGCACAGCAATAGATGTCCAAGGCACCTGTTGGGAAAAATGCCTACAAAGGGAAAGAGCTGGAGCAGGAAGAATGAGCTGACACTTGAGAAATGAGAGGGAGGAGGTAAGAAGATTGGGCAAGAAGGGTCCCAGGCAGCAGTGCACTTCCAAAGCAGTTTCTGCCAGGACAGTGGGGAGTACCTGTGCTAAAGCAGCCCACTTTGAGGAGCCCTGTGTCAGGCAGGAATGGCCTGGCTCTAGTACTCCACCATGCTCAGTCATTGGCTGGGAGCTGTCAGGAATAAGCATGGCCTGGGTGGATCTAGAGGGGCAGCTTCTGGGGCTGTGTAACTCATTATTTTCCTAGTGTAGAAGATCCAAGCAGTGCCCTCTGTGGTCACCTCATCCTTTCCTGAATAGTGAAGCCTTTCTTCCTCCAGCCACTGATCTCTGCTTAGATCTCACTCCTCCAGGTTTCTATAACCACCCACCATGTAGTCTCAATGTTAGCACACTGGTTATACCTCCATGGCATTTACTGGGAATTGCAATTAATTTTACTTGTTTATTTATTTATCCAAATAAATGCATTTTAAATTGCTTACCACCGCAATTTTAAGTGACATGAGGACAAGGAGTATATTCCATTTTTGTTTTCTCACTGTCCAGCACACATTAATGTTTAACATATACTTTTAGATGAATGAATGAATGAATGAATAAAGCTTCACAATTTGTTTGGCTTTATTTTTCACTTATAAATTGTAGGGAGCTGACTTTAAACCCCATTGTTTGAGGGTATTTGTTTCATCGGTTTTGATTTTTTTTATTTGAGAGTCTGCCTTTTCTACTGAGGGTATAATAATTTCCTATTGTTGCTCTAACAAATTACCACAAAGTCAGTGGCTTAAAATAACACAAATTTATTATCTTACAGTTCTGGAGGTCCATGAACTAGTCATGAACCTTGCTAATGCCTTCTTTTCTACTGATATAGCACAGGAAAGTCAGGAACAGTTTGCCTTCATGTGGGAAGGCCAGCAATGGATATTCACTGTCCTTCCACAGGAATACCTCCACAGTACCATCATTAGTCATGGACTTTTAGCCCAGGACTTGGCCACATGGAATAATCTGCAAATGTTGCGGCTGTATCACTACATTTATGATATGCTCATGTCTGATTCTCTTGCAGATTTAGAAGGGGCAGTTCCTAGACTGCTGCAACATCTACAGGGGAAAGGATGGGCTGGGAACAGCACCAAGGTTCAGGGACCTGGTTTGTCTGTAAAGTTCTTGGGGGTTGTCTGGTCGGGTAAAACTAAAATTGTTCCCGAAGGAGTTATAGACAAAGTCCAGGCTTTCCCCACTCCTACCACTGTGGCAGTATTACAAGAGTTTTGGGGTCTTTGGGCTACTGGAGAGTGTTTATCCCGCACTTGGCACAAATTCTGAAGCCCTTATACCGGTTGGTACAAAAGGGCATCAGGTGGGACTGGGATGAGACGTGCAGCTGCTTTTACTGCTGCCAAGTGGGCAGTCAAGGCACTACAGGCCTTGAATGTAATGGACTCATCAAGGCCCTGTGAGCTAGATGTTCATGCAACCGAAGATGGTTATGGATGAGGTCTATGGCAGCAACTTGAATGGACACACCAACCTATTGGACTCTGGTCACAACTGTGGAAAGAGTAGAGGTGTGGTACACCTTGATAGAGAAGCAACTGGCTGCCATGTGCCATGCCTTGCCAGCTACAGAGCCCATCACCAGAACAATCTGACGAAGGTAATGACCACCTATCCCATCATGGGGTGGATGCCAGACTGGACCCAAAGGCCACGGAGCAACGTGGCACAGATGCCTACACTGTCCAAATGGGGTGCATATTTACAGCAGCATAGTGCATTCTCTTCTAGTCCCTTAAGTGGAGAATTCCAATGCTTATTGGGGCCAGTGACATATACTGGAACCAGGAAGAACTTTCTTTTGAGCCACTGGAAGCTGAGAGTCCTTATCAGGAGGGAAAAGCCCCTATACCTGAAGATGCTTGGTATACAGATGGCTCCAGTCATGGGCAGCCCCAAAATTGGAGGGCTCTGGCTTTCCATCCTAAGACTGAGACAATATGGATGGAGGATGGTGAGGGGAAGAGCAGCCAATGGGCTGAGTTGCGGGCAGTATGGGGCATGATCACCCAGGAGCTTTTCCCCATAGCTGTCTGCACTGACAGCTGGGCGGTCTAGCGGAGCTTGACCCTGTGGCTTGTATCATGCCAACTGGATGGCTGGTCACCAACCCCTTTGGGGGCAAGAGTTGTGGCAAGACCCATGGGCCTCTGGTGAGGCTAAGATAATTACCATATATCATGTGACTGGCCATTTGCCTTTGGCATCCCCATGGAATGATGAAGCAGACACAGTGGCCCAGGTGTGCTGGCTACAAGGAAAGCCTGCTTCTGATGTAGCCCAATGGCTACATTGGGGTTTGTTGCACGTGGGACAAAAGGGTCTTGCCATTGACTTTTGAAGAAGTCAGCCAAGACCGGAAGGAGCGCCTTATGTACTCTAAGAGGGACTTACACTGGGTCCAACAGCAACATGTAGCAACAGTAAGGGGGCCAATATCCCTTGTCAGGTGAAGATAGACTATATTTGGCCCCTGCCCATGTCAGGATATCGGTATGCCATGACTTGTGTGGACAGTTACTGGACTGTTGGTTGCTTTACCTGCACGTCGTGCAGATCAGCAAACTACCAAGAGGGGCCTAGAGCACCTCTTTGCAGCCTATGGCCGGCTGCAGGTGATTGAGAGATCAAGGCACCCACTTTACTGGACATGCGTTACAAGAATGCATGCAGCAATTAGGAATAAATTGGAAGTTTCATGTACCATACAACCCTACCGGGGCAGGTGTGATAGAGAGGAACAACGGTTTGTTGAAATATGGCCTGAAGTCAGACACCAATAGTCTACTGGGCTGGTCAGTTCGTTTATGGACAGTGCTACAGTGTTTGAATGAGAAGCCCCCAAAAGGAGGCTTGAGCCCTGTGGACATGCTAACACACATTGCTGCCTCTCCTATCCAACTGTATGCGCAAACCAAAGAGGAACTATGGATGCCAGAATATGGCCAGCAGAGCAACACCCTACTGCCAGCCCCAGCTGCATTATACCCTGTAGACTCTGTTGAGTGGACGTGGCCCTGGACATTTCGACACATGGACCAGTGATAACTGGCCCTTCTGGCACCTTGGGAAAAAGGCCTGGAAGCTGGCCTCCTGTGTGTTCCTGGAGTAACAGCAGAGTGGCCTCCAAAGATCATGGTAGTGTACCCAAAATATCCAGGCAGTAAGAGTATCTTACCTCGAAGTTTTATCTTTATGGCTAGTAGCCCTGTATATTGACCCATCTGTAACTCCCACAGGGAAGAGGCTGAAAGTCTGGCGTACTAGACTAGGACGAAATCCCATTCCTGCCACTGTCCTATCACAGGACCACTCTTTTGCATGTATCCTACCTTATGGACAAGATTTGCCTATGCTGGTGTCATTAAAACATGTATCTTACCACCCTTAAGGTTATTTTCTTCTGCAGTCCCTGAGGCCTGGACCCGCCCCCTGGCTGCAGCTGCCACAGGACGATTGCTGTGAACTCCCGACTCATTCAGCTACTGGCACCTGTGGAATGGGCGAGCTATGGACTTAGTCTGCATATGACTTTGAACCTAGCTGAATTCTCCAGCTTGAGGATTATCATTATTTTATTGCTGTTGCTATTTTATGTTTTGAGTCTGGTTACAATGCTCCAGTTTCCTCACACAGGGGCCATGGCAGAAGATGGGGAATGAGTAGATTGTGAGGCGAGATTTCTGGAGTGGTGGTCTGTGGGTAAAATTGCAGTATTTCCAGAATCTCTCACCTGGCCTCAACGCATCTCCATATCAATAGATAATTCCAAGGACTAGAGAGGGCTTATCTGGACAGGAGAGGTTGGATGGGGTCCCTTTTTCTTGCAGCCATGTCAAGAGAGACACAAGAAGTTGACAACTGCTTGTAAGCAATAGATGGGTTTCTCCCACTTTATTTCTCCCCTTGACTGATTTGTTTCAAAGGTATTTTGCCCCAGGATTTTCCCCGAATTATAGTGGCTCACAGAACTCAGGAAAATACTTAACTTTTACCAGTTTAATAAAGGATACAAGTTAACCAGATGAAGAGAGACACAGGGCAAAGTCCCAAATAAAGGAGCTTCTATCCTCGAGGAGCTTGGGGCCAGGATTGGTCAAGGCAGGTGTAGGTGTTCTCCTTCTCCAAGAGTGAAAGCTCTGTGCAACCAAGAAGCAGGATTCAACGGAGCAGAGCAGGCAAGCAGAGCAGAGAGTGAGACAGAAGCTCCTCTTCAGGGTTTTTCTGAGGGCTTCTTTGCAGTCATAATTGACTAAATTACTGGCCATTGGCCAATCCAGCCTCCAGCTCCCACCCTTGGGTGGGGGTCCAAAAGTCTCTCATTAACATGAAAAAACACCCATTTCACCTTTAAGACTCTCCAGTGTTTTCAGGAACTGTGGATGAAGACCAAATATACCTGGGAAATATATATATTTAGTTATATAAATGACCAAATATACCTATTTCTTATGGTTTATTATATTACATTCATAGATTGCTAGATGAGGCCACAGCAAGCTAATGGTAAATCAAAAAAGTACAGAAATAAGATGCAAGCATGTCTTTCAGCTAAGACAAGCCTCTACCTGGCCAAGTCCAAGCTTGCACAAAAAGAACACTAAAAAACAGTGGACTCAAGGAGTTCTGCTTCCAGTATGGCTGAGGAGGATGCCTGTGGGAACCAACCTACCCACTGACAACAAAAAAAGACAATATCAAGAAACATCAACCTGAAGGCACTAGAGAATGAACAAAAATAAGAAAATTTAGGAAGCAACTTGACACTTGGAATAGAGAACAGCAACTTCACAGCTCTTAGCCTGAGAGAAGGCCATAACCCACAGCCACAGGGTGGGGAGGGACCAGAATTCTGGTAGGAAACCAGTAGTCTATCTGGCTTCAAGAACCAGAGGACAGAGTTCAGGGCAAACACAGCCACTGCAAAATGAGGGGCAGTCCTAGAAAGGAGGAGGCCAGAGAAGGGAGCCTCAAAATCTGAATATAATCTCTGCTCAAATTTCTGGCTGTCTATGTGGGGCAGACTATAGCTAAGAGTAAGATAATTGAACTGAGATTTCAGCTGCCATCAATTAACTGCCTGATAAACCAAACAAAAAATTGACACTCCTATGTCAGATGTATTGAGCAGGGGCTGGGGGGTGCTGTTAAAAATGTAAATTCTCTGGGCCCACCCAGAGTCTGCAGAGTCAGAATCTCTTGGGTCTAGTTCCTCAACTCTGCCCTTGAAACAAGGAGCCTGGATGACTCAGGCACACTGGAGTTTGGGCCTCATTGTTGTGAAAGTTGGCAGAGTCCACGTCTCATGCTGATTTTGGTGAAACAGGCTGCATTTGAGGGTGTGGAATCTGTCTTTGGCTGCCAAGAAAGATCAGCTGCATACATCTTTGCTGCTGGCCATGTAAAGCTGAGAGGTCATTCAGAGGTATACAGGAGATGCTCCACTCTCTAGGATCATCAATGAAGACTTGTGGGTATTGAAAGAGGCCACAGAGATCAGACAGCTGTCTGTCAGTGGTCTGCAGTTCAGCATGAGGCCTCCCTCCACTGCCATCTTTTACTCTCCATACCCCCTAACTCTGATGCCCCTTCCACCTCATGGGAAGCAGCATTTTCAAGTCTTGAATAATATATATGGGGTTTTTGCTAATCAGCAGAAATATAACAAGCTGGTTGGCATGGGAAGATGAAATACCAGTCATTGTGTCTGGCATCTCGGTCTCAATATTTAATCTTTTCCATTGCTGTAACTCTCAAATATAAAAACATTCATAGGTAAAATCTAGGAAACAACTCATAATGAGAACACAACAAACAGCAGTAATGTTTATAATGCACTCATCCCCCCCACCCTGGTCATCATGACTAGTAACATCTAATTTTACCAAGAAGAAAATGGGCCCAGTCACGTAGCTTTTCATATCTGTCCCAGCGACAAGTGCTCAGGGTCATACAGTGCGGCAAACCTGACATAGAACTCTCAGCCTTCAGTTCTGTCAGCCAAGTGCCCCTCAAAATTAATGCAATGCTTAATGCGAAAGGGTTATTCTAAGCTTTCAAACAATTAATGGGCACTTCATAGAAGCCTTTAAAGCCTAAGTGAGTATGTAGGAATTTTTTAAGGATTGAAATATATGATGGAAAAAATTCCTTACCCATTCATTAAACTACTTGCTAAGAAAGTTTTTCAATTTTAAATCTCATTAAGGGATACTAAAGCCAGGCTAGAACCAGAAAACAGGCAAATTTTAACCAGTTCTAATTTAGCGTAACATTAAAACTTTTTTCTAAGAATTTTAAGAGGAAATAGGACAGATGTGGTGGTGCATACAAGATAGAGAGGGAGAGCAATGGAGGTAGAGCTTAACAGACAGAGATGAGAGATACGTACTTGAATTAAGTTGCCCCTATCAACAAGCTTAAGCAAAAGACAAATGAAGAAGGCAGTTTCACATTGGTACTGTTTCTGTCTTAGAACAGGGACAGGCCAGCCATAACTTTATGGCTTAATTTTTGATAATTAAATTACTGAGGCTTACAGCCTTCCATACTCTGAACACCTGTCCTTCCCATCTGGGTCTGCACATTCACACAGATAACACCATGGCTAACAACTGCCTTTAGTTATTTTCTTACCTATTTTGTACTAACCAAGTTTTTTTTCTGTATTTTATATAGCTTTTATTAAAACCTAATGAATGTACAAGGATCCAAAATTTACAAAAGCATATACAATAGAATTGTCCCTCTTCAAAGCTAACCACTGTTAATATACTCATGTACATATTTACCCTTCACAAAATGTCTATTTATATGAACATGTGTGAATCTTCATGTAACTTCAGAGACACACTGTTCTGTATGTACATGTGTCTATGTGTCTATGTATATTTATGAGATATTATTCTAAATTTGGGGTTATTCATTTTTTTCATTAAAGATACTTAGGAAATTTTTCAGATTGTCACTTATAGATTTACCTCATTTTTGTCCAGCTTTATTGAGATATTATTGACATATAACATAAGTAATTTTAAGGTGTCCAATGTGACTTGATACATACAGAGATCATCCTATTTTTAAGGCTGCATAATATACCAGTGTATGGATGTACTGGAATACAATCAGTCATATATTGGGTTCCAGACTTTTAATGTAACAATATTACAACATTAACATCTTGTAGATGTGTCTGCACATTGGGGATGGTATATTTGTGGGACTGAAAACTGGAAACACAACTGTGGAGCACCTATAATTTTACCATATGTTGTAAATACTTATCAAATGGTAAATACCTATTTACAGTCCCATCAAGTTCCTATGTGCCCTTACCCTTGTTAATACATCACCCCAACCATTCTCTCCTGCATCACTATCTTTCCCCCTCTCTGTGGAGGTAGGACCCCTTCCAGCTTTTACCCACTGGTCTGCTTGTTACTAAAAAAGTTGTCTATACCAGCAGTCTCTAATCTCTCCTCATTCTCTTTCATCTTGGAATTCCTGCTATGGAAATTCTTAAGTATGCATAAAAGTAGAGGAAACAGAATAATAAATCCCTACATAAGCCCCTATGTATCTGTCACTCACCTTCAACATAGCAACATTCTGCTCCTTTTATCCATTTCCTGCCCCCTGCCTGTTTTTTTCCTTGTAATATTTCCAGGTAAATCCTAGTCATAATTTCAACCATAAACATATTAGTGTGTGTCTTGAACAGATAAGGGCTTTAAAAAAAACAAATTGTAGTCACTATACCATTATTTCACCCCCAAAAATAATCTGTAAGTAACATGATATCTAACCTGTTTTAAATTTTTTTCTAATTGTCTCAAAAAATGTCTAAATTGGTTTTGTTCAAATCAGGATTCCAGGATACAAAATTAATATGCAGAAATCTGTGGCATTCCTATACACTAACAATGACTTAGCAGAGAGAGAAATCAGGAAAACAATTCCATTCAAAGTTGCATCAAAAAGAATAAAATACCTAGGAATAAACCTAACCAAAGAAGTGAAAGACCTATACTCTGAAAGCTACAAGACACTCGAGAGAAATTAAAGAAGATACCAATAAATGGAAACACGGCCCATGCTCATGATAGGGAGAATTAATATTGTCAAAATGGCCATCCAGGCTAAAGCAATCTAGAGATTCAATGCAATTCCTATCAAAATACCAACAGCATTCCTCAACAAACTAGAGAAAATCATTCTAAAATTCATATGGAACCACAAAAGACCCCAAATAGCCAAAGCAATCCTGAGAAGGAAGAATAAAGCTGGGGGGATTATGCTCCCCAACTTCAAGATCTACTACAAAGCCACAGTAATCAAGACAATTTGGTATTGGCACAAGAACAGACCCATAGACCAATGGAACAGACTAGAGAGCACTGATATACACCCAACCATATATGGTCAATTAATATATGATAAAGGAGCCATAGACATACAGTGGGGAAATGACAGCCTCTTCAAAAGCTTGTGTTGGCAAAACTGGACAGTTACATGCAAGAGAATGAAACTGGATTATTGTTTAACCCCATACACAAAAGTAAACTCGAAATGGATCAACGACCTGAATGTAAGTCATTAAACCATAAAACTCAGAAGACAACATAGGCAAAAATCTCCTGAATATAAGCATGAGCGACTTCTTCCTGAACACATCTCCTCGAGTAAGGGAAACAAAAGCAAAAATGAACTCATGGGACTACATCAAACTAAAACGTTTCTGTACGGCAAAGGACACCATCAACAGAACAAAAAGGCATCCTACAGTATGGGAGAATATATTTGTAAATGACATATCCGACAAGGGGTTAACATCCAAAATATATAAAGAACTTACATGCCCCTACACCCAAAAAGCAAATTACCTGATTAAAAAATGGGCAGAGGATATCAACAGACACTTCTCCAAAGAAGAAATTCAGATGGCCAACAGGCATATGAAAAGATGCTCCACATCACTAATCATCAGGGAAATGCAAATTAACACCACAATGAGATATCACCTCACACACCAGTAAGGATGGCCACCACCCAAAAGACTAAGAACAACAAATGCTGGCGAGGATGCAGAGAAAGGGGAACCCTCCTACACTGCTGGTGGGAATGTAAGCTAGTTCAACCATTGTGGAAAGCAATATGGAGGTTCCTCAAAAAACTAAAAGCAGAAATACCATTTGACCTGGGAATCCCACTCCTTGGAATTTACCCAAAGAATACAACTTCTCAGATTGAAAAAGACATATGCACCCCTATGCTTATTGCAGCACTTTTTACAATAGCCAAGATATGGAAGCAACCTAAGTATCCATCAGTAGATGAATGGATAAAGAAGATGTGGTATATATACACAATGGAATACTATTCAGCCATAAGAGGAAACAAATCCTGCCATTTGCAACAACATGGATGGAGCTGGAGGATATTATGCTCAGTGAAATAAGGCAGGTGGAGAAAGACAAGTGCCAAATGATTTCCCTCATTTGTGGAGTATAACAACAAAGCAAAACTGAAAGAACAAAATAGTAGCAGACTCAGAGACTCCAAGAAGGAACTAGTGGTTACCAAAGGGGAGGGGTGTGGGTGGGTGGGTGGGGAGGGTGGGAGAAGGGGATCGTGGGGTATTATGTTTAGTACACATGGTGTGGGGAATCACAGGGAAAACAGTGTGGCACAGAGAAGGCAAACAGTAAATCTGTGGCATCTTACTACACTGATGGACAGTGACTGAACTGGGGTATGAGTGGAGACTTGATAATATGAGTAAAAGTAGTCACCACATTGTTTTTTCATGTGAAACCTTCATAAGAGTGTATATCAGTAATACCTTAATAAAAAAAAAAATCAGGATTCCAAACAAGTCCTTCAACTTTCATGGATCTTTTAAATCCCATCATTGCCACCTTTACTTTACACCTTCAATTTGTTGAAGAAACTGAATTATTTGTCCAGTGGAATTTCTCACATTATGGATTTAGTTTGTTAATAGGTTCCTCAATATCCCACATTTTTTACAAACTGATCATTAGATGTAGAGGCTTGATTAGATTCAGGTTCAATTTGGGGCAGTAAGTCATCATGGCTCGTGTTGGGTTCTTGCTACTGCAACACGTTGGAGGCATGTACATCTGATTTTCCTTTTTTAGTAACACTAAGACTGATGTTATCAGCCTGAGCCCTCCAGTAAGACATTTCCCATCAACCTTTCACCTAATACTTTCAAACAGCCTAGATCCATTATTTCTCTAGAAGTGACAAATGGTGATTTCTTAATCCTTCCATTTTTTTGGCATTTAGCTATGATTCTTAAGTGAACAGCTTTCTTATCAGGTCAACCTGGCACATAAAGAAGTCAGGATAAGTACTTCATTTTTTCAGCTAGCAATCTTCAAATAAGGAGTTAGTGTCCCACTAATTTCCAAAGGCAACATTATACACACACACACACACACACACACACACACATTATATTCTTTTAACTGTCATTATGACCTCATGGATTTTTTTTTACCTCATGTATTTTTATATGTTTCAATACACTATTATTTTTCATGTTCAAATTGTTACATCTTTGGCCAATGAGTGCCTCTTCAAATTGGGTCCTCGGTCTTTTTGACCTTACCCTGCATCCTTGCTTCAGATACAAGATAGCCCAGCTTCATCTTGTCCTTTCCCTGTTGCTTTCAGTGGGACAGTCTTGGTGCAAGGGTGGGCCTTACTACTGGGTTGTGAGTAGCTCTAGGTCTTTTCAGTGAACAAAGCTATACAATATGTGTTTTTAAGAGAGAATTAAACCTCAGTATTTTGCTTGCATTGCCAATTGAAATATACAATTACAGGGCTTTAAACTTGATTTTATTCTTGTATCTCTTTTCTCTAATGCTGAAAATCTTGACACAGTATTATTGTCATATTATTGACATAATAAATATTTGCTCTATCATGTATAAATACATACAATTGCAAAATGAAACCAGAATCATTACTAAAAATAAAAATACTGAATGCAGTTTAACGTTTCTTTGTGATTCTTCCGTCTGTAGGATGTATGCCATTAGGAAAGTGCAGATAAAATGCTGGGCTCCAATGTCACCTTAAGTAATTCTTCTATGTGTGGTTATACCTCCAACCTGGTAGACAGGTAAGTTTGTTTTAGCTTTAAGAGTTTTTTAATTATAGAAAACACTGACAGAGTACCAAAGTAAAAAATTATAAAAGAAAACACAGATCTAGTTGCCATCCTTGTCCAGCTCCCCACCACCACTGCCAAGGTAATTGATTTATTAGTTATTAGTGTAACTAATCCTTCCATTTCATTTTTTAAAAAAGAAAATGCACCTTTTTTTCCTTTGTCTCCTCCTTTCTTACACAATAGGTAGCACACCATACATTCTGTTTTTCACTTCCTCTACCCTGGAGATAACGCCAGAATTGTCTAAATAGTCCTCCTGTCTTTTCACAGCTGTGCAGTATTCCATCATATGGACATACCATAATTTTTTCTGTCAATCCCCTCTCAATGGAGATTTGGGTGGCTTCCAATATTAAGCTGTTACAAATAGTGCTATAAGGAAGATCTTTGCACATACATCATTTCATATTTTGCCAGTGCATCTTAGAATCTTAGAAGTGAGACTGTCTGGTTGAAGGATGAACTCTTAATTTTGCTAGTTATTAACAAATTGTCCAACCTTACAATTTTTCACTTTTTGGAGTGCCTGTATCTTCAGTCTCACCAGCAAGAGTGCATCGTGTAACTTGTATTTTTCCCAATCTGACAGGTAAGAAATGGTGTCTCTGTAGTTTAAATTTGCATTCCTCTTATTATGCACATACTCATATGTTTAAGGGACATTTACATTTTGTTTTCTATGAACTGGCTGTTCATTTCCTTGTGGCCCATTCTTTTAGTTTCTTCTCAAAATTTAGAAATTCTTCATATTTTGGGGCTATAGTTGCCTTTTGTGATAAATGTTGCAAATATTTTTGCCAGTTTATTATTATTTTTTAAATTTGTTATGGCCATCCAAAATTCTTATTTTCAGTTTCAGACATAAACTTATCCTTTTATTACTTCTGCATTTTCACTCATAAGAAAGTTTTTCCCATTCTCAGATTTTAAAGGAATTCAACTATCTTTTCTTTTAGTTATTTAAAAGGTTTCATTTTTACAATTGGGTCTCTGATCCATTTGGATTTTATCTTTGCCTGTGTACAGTGTGAAAAATTGATTCAATTTCATTTTCTTCCATATATTAACCATATTTTCTCAACACAATTTTTAAGGTCTTTTCCTCCACTAATAAGATGATTCCTTTACTGTATACTAAATTCCTGGACTATCTCTCATACTGTTTATAGTATGTTATAATGTCTAATAGGATTATCCCTCCTTGCCCACCATTCTTTTCAGGGTTCTTCTAGCTATTATTGTTTATTCTTTCCAATACCATTATATAGGAAAATGCTTCTTATTTTACTGGGATCTAGTATATATGCCCTTCAGATATTAAAAAAAAGTACATATATAAACAGAGACATTTCAAAAGTTTTTCTACATAATATTCTGAAAATAACTCAAGGCAAACTTTTTTTTTTTAACTTGTTTTAGAATAAAACAGAAATCATACTAAGGGATGGGCGGACACAGGCAAAGACACATCTGGAGGCCACAGCACCGCAGAGCATACTAAGGGATGGGTGGACACAGGCAAAGACACATCTGGAGGCCGCAGCACCGCAGAGCATACTAAGGGATGGGTGGACACAGGCAAAGACACACCTGGAGGCCGCAGTGCCGAAAGCATACTAAGGGATGGGTGGACACAGGCAAAGACACATCTGGAGGCCACAGCACCGCAGAGCATACTAAGGGATGGGTGGACACAGGCAAAGACACACCTGGAGGCCGCAGTGCCAAAAGCATACTAAGGGATGGGCAGACACAGGCAAAGACACATCTGGAGGCCACAGCACCGCAGAGCATACTAAGGGATGGGTGGACACAGGCAAAGACACACCTGGAGGCCGCAGTGCCAAAAGCATACTAAGGGATGGGCAGACACAGGCAAAGACACATCTGGAGGCCACAGCGCCACAGAACAGCTGACCCTCGGAACGCCACATGCTCCTGAGCATTCACGGGCCCAGGGCTGCAGTAACTAGTGGAGACAGGCTGGCCATGCTAAAAAGAAAGTATACAGCAGCTGTCTGTGGTGGCTATTACAGTAAAATTTATTCTGTAAAATAAAGTTAAATCACATAGTGCATAAATTAGCAAAGATCAAATACTGTAAGAGAATATTTTCTTAAAGAAAACACTGAGCACCCACTGCATTTTCAGAAATTTGAGGACTGTGACCTTCTCTGCTAGATAACTCAATTTTCACAGAATTACATATACTATAGGCCAAGGTAGAATTTATCTTTTAAAAAGAAGTATGATGATATTTTTCAAATGAAGCAAAGTCAGTCGGTAGAAAAATAAGTTCCACTTGACATTGGGATACATCTTTTTCCTAAATCACTTGGCACATCTATGGCCAGAAACCCCATTTCCTAAGTGAACCTAGCAACTTCTTTCCAAGGGATGAGACCAAGTTTCCTGCACAGAAACCCTCCTGCACAATGCAACTGTCATTTATCCAGCAAAGAATAATTTTAAAAACTAGAGATTGTGTCAAACAAAAGTACAAAAATATTGCCAAAATCATTTGTAACACATAGGTTTGAATCTGGACATCCAAGACACTAACTCAAAAGTAAAGGCTACTTTTGTTCTTAAGGTAGAGAAATCTGACAACATGTCTTGGCTTTCATGTTACCTTTTGCACTAACCTAGTTAATCTGACAATTGAGACAAATTGTTGGGAAGCTATTTGTTGTGCTTTAGCATACTTAGCCTATTCCTCTGTAGGGAAGAAAAAGTTAAAAATAGAGCATTCAGTCTTTCTGGCAGTTAATCAACAGTGATAGAACCTTACATTTCCTAACTATGAATTTCCTAAAAAACCATTTTAAAAATGTAACAGTCAAAACCATTAAACCATTATCTGTTCTAAGTTCACTTTTTATTTATATAACCATCTTTCTCCTAGACAAGCAATGTTAGAAAAACATAAGGCAAGGATGCCTTCATCGTGATGATTCTATTCAATTTTCTTTTTCAGAGGGTCTTCTCAGCAGCCAGTTACCACATGGAGCTTTTTCACAGTTTCAAAAAAGACTTCCTAGTTTTAAAACAGCAAGTGCTACACTTGATGGTAGTTATTATCAAATAGTTCAATCAACCTTACAGAATTTTTATAATATATCTTTCAAGTATGTAAGTTATTTAATTAACACAAACCCTTCAAAAAAAAAAACAACAAACCCTAATGCTAGCTCACATTTCTGGTGCCCTGAGATGTAGTAGCACTGCCTATTTTTATATTTTAGTGGCAAAAAAGTAATCCAGTTTTAGCACCCAGCTACAAGAGTTAGATGTTAATGAAGATACATGATTTGGCTTACTAGAAGGTAACAGTCATAAAATATCCTCTCAGTGAGGAAATCGGTTCCTTTTGCTGGCTCATAGAGAAGAACAGTATTAATTGGTGGGGGGAAGGAGGGGAAGTGCAGAGTCACATCACACACAGAGGATTCCAAGGCATGATGTTGCTGAATATACATCAGGATGGATCACATTTCAGATATTGAATGTGGCTTTGCAGCATTAAATAGAGAACTGAGGAAAATTATTTTAGTGATCAACTCCCATCTTTTCAACCAAAATGGTATCGCATTGCTCCATTTAAAAAATGAAGTATTCTAAACAAGTGACAAATTTTTACACAAAAACACACTGAATTTTGATTAACTATATCAGTTATTAGACATGGTAAATATTTAAGCAAAGAAAATAAAGTGCAACTTTATAGTATATAAAATAATAGACCCAGAAATCACCTTTTAAAATTGGCAATATATACTACAATATAAAAAGTGCTTGACATAACAGAATTAGAAAAAAATGAATAAACTTCCAGTTGAAAAATTACAGTATTTCAGTAAAGTAGCAGGACAAACAACATTTTATTAGAGCTGTCAGATTTGGAGAAGGCACTAACTGGTTTGAATGTGCTTCATAAAAAAACATGTGCAACGTACAGGCAAGAAGACCACCTGGCTGTTTTCTTGTATTCCTCCCTCTTCACCACAGGTTGTGCACCATGTATCAGTTAGCATGTTATCACCTTCCGTGTGCTGAGTCCACACTGTCGCAGATCTCCTTTACTTTCTGGTTGAAGTCTTCTGGTTGATCTGCATATACATAATGCCCTGCCCCAAGAATGGCCTGGGAAAGCAGTGAAATGGTCAGTGAGTAAAAATAAAACACAATGACATAAGCAGAGGCACTTAGCAATGAAAAGGAAACAGCTATATATAAACTAGACATAAGGAATATGCAACACTGATCTGTACTAACAATTATATGTTTCCATCAAATAAAGGATCTGAGAATAAAGAGAAAAATCTATTGACCCTTACTAAAACTATATGAAAAAAACATTCTCAATGGACCACTAATGATGGGGCCAGGAGATAAACTGTACAAAATAAGAATATGCTGCCTTTTGAGATTGAAGTTGGTTAAGGTACTATACCGGACCTCTCTTTCAGCCTCTCCCACCTCGTAGATACTGTGACTTTAGGGACAGACAAGTTCCCTCAGAGAAGCAATTCTCTGTCTGGACATGAAGATTTATATAGGTCAAACTCTGCTCCCATCACAAGTGGTATCAGGTCTCTAACGGAGTCTGCAGTATACCTTATAGCTCAGATAGGAAAGCACAAAGATGGCCTGACATCTCATCAAAGGCAAAGAAAATAGGACAAGCTTCACCTGCAACTGAAAACCAAAAATAAACCATATACTTACTATCGTCTTCACGTATGAATGTGGTCGCAATGACTGGATGCTGGTGCCAGAACTGCCATCTATGCAGGATCGGGCGCCATAGATCACTGAAACTGGAATGTCAGGCTGCATTTTACCAATCCGCTGCAGCATTGGCCTTTTTGCCCATCCATAAGGAATGGTCATATTTTTGAATGCTGTCTCACCACTTAAAGAAAGAGGAGAGAGTCACACGTATAACTTCAGGGATGAATATGTATCTCACCCTCCCACTGCTATCAAAACACATTCATATTTAGTTTTCTCCCTCATTTCAGAAAAAACCTCAGCTTAAACTGAAATAATTTACTAGCAAGTATAAGGAACAAACCCCACAGAAGATATATACTTCTTTCTATACCCTACAGAAAGTACATACTCTTGTTAAACAAGGATGCTCTAAACTCTAGTTGATATTTAAAAAGCTATCATCTTCTAAATCAAAATATGTAACCCTAACTCCCTATCATTAAATTATTAAATTTCCTGTGGGGATAGCTGAAATGTTTTTTCACTCTTATTTCTAACGCAGAAGGTAGCTTTTCAATATGTTCATGGCACCAGCTTTTAACTTGCAATGGCAAAACTGATACCAAGACAGGAAGAAATAAAGATTATGTATATTTTATGTATTATTTATACTTTTTATTTTCTGTGTATTATGATGTTTGACATCTTAAAAAACTTTTCAGCTGGGGAGAGACTGTGTCTCCAGGAGGCACAGTGTTAAATTCTTAGAGGTAACAAAGGACTCAACCAGGAACATGCCTTTGATATGAAAACTAACCAATCTAGAGCCAAGCCACTTCTGTCTGGTCCACAAAACCCAGCAGGCCACAGTTCTCTGCCTTAATCATCCCAGGGCCCAGTATCAGGCAACCAGATACTACTCCACTGTTCAGAGCCCACTGAAATTAGTCACCTTGCCGATCCCGAACTGTTCGCCCTGTCTGCCTTGCCTTTCCTGAAGAACCCAACAAAGGTTCTGGCCTAGACTCCTGTCTTCTGTTATCTGGAGCTACCCCTGTGACCCTTCATGGCACTTAATGACCCTCTCTCTAGGTCCTGTCAGTAGAATAAACTGTTTCCTTGAGCCTCTCCTGTGTCTTCTCTTGTGGCCACACCTGACTGCCTCAAATAAAAGAACAAAGAACTATGAAAACTCCCAGACAGGCCCATTTTGCTGTCATTTCTACTTCCCTTGCAGTATAATTCCAAATGCCTTTTTTAAGAAAGTCAAGTTCCACCACAAGAAAGACAACAAACTAGGACCAGACAAATGTAATCATGCAACTGAATATGTGACAAATAAAACACTAAGACCATGCAGGAAAACAGATGCTGTACCTGGGACCAGCCACTAAACGATGTTGGAACAAGTCAATAAAGTATGCAGACCTAATCTCACTGGGCCCATTGCCTAGTGAGCCACAAAACATCAATCTCTTGAGGGCGTCAAACCTCTCCTGCCTCCCTCTCCTTTAACCTGCTTTAAAAAGACTGAAGGTACAGCTATACCTCACCAGCTTCCAGGCCTCAGTAAGTGTACAAACTTTCTGCCAAAAGTGAAGGAGGAAAAAAAAAGTGAGAGAGTTGTTTCTACATCTAGCCTCTCAGCCTTTTGCCCAAGTCTCAACCTTTAAAGGATAAGGTACCACTTCTATGTTTTAAAGTGGTCCATGGCCTACCTGTATTGGAACCGTCTGAAGCATCTGTTCAAGATGCAGCCCAGAACTGCTGCATCACAATTTTAGCAGACTCAGGAATCAAATTTTCACAAGCTCCCCCAAGAACTCTGGTACACAAAGAAGCATGAGAACTGGAGCTCATCTTCCTACTCCATTCTTGATCCTCTCCCTAGCAACCCTATGGTCTTACCTTTCAGGCTTCCTCCTAGCTCCCCATTATCTTAAGGCTGTTTCCTCCATTAGTACCCTGCATCCAACATCCATAAATCATATTTTTTAAAAATAAAAACACCCTTGTTTTGGCCCTCTTGCTCCCTCTGGCTACTCGCTCACGCGAGTGCTCTCTCTCTCTCACCTAATCACTGTCAGAATACATGCAGAACCCTCTCTCCCCAACTCCCGACCCTCACTTATTCCTTTCCCACTGTAGCAGTGTTTCTCAGTTTGGTCCAGAGACATTAAATTGCTCAGTAAGAGGGGAGCAATCATTAAAGGAACTAAAACATGCTGTGTTGCATCTCCCATGCACTGGGGAGATTTAATACCCTTTGGCTTAGTAAAAGATTCTAAGAAGATCCATGGTACAGAAAACCATTTACTTTTGCTTAATCCAAAACCCCTTTTTCTTTTATAAAACCATGCACACTCAGTTTGGGAATGGTGTTTTATTTGAAATTCTTCTTTCTCTCTCAACTCCAGCTACCTCCTAGAGATATCTAAGACCAAGACTTCCTTAACTTATCCACAGGCTTTTAGGGGAAGAAAGTATGTCTTGCTTTTTAATCTCCCCTCAGAATCCAGTACAATGTTTTACATGGTACTTACTCCATGAAAAGATGAGTAAATTAAGAAACGTTAGTCATTTGACTACTTATCCTTTTAAATTTAGTCATTTAACTATTGATAAAAATTTACTATTTACATATTTTCAAAAAAGAAAAGTCTACAACATAAACACTGTAAATTTAGAGTAATAATCCTTACCTCGGAGTCTGTACATTACAGTGGTAGATGTATTCTGTCACAGTATCATCCTCAAACATTGAAGAATACTTCTGTTTGAAGTCCGGCCTTAAACGCTGCACTAGACTTAAACCTATTTAATAGGAAAAGAATGTTTTAAATTATGCATATGTTTTAATTATAATTAACTTATAGACCACTATTAGAAAGTTTTTAGTGTTTGCTTCTACAATGAGTGTTATGTGCATATATATATACATTATTCAAATATATATTTTAGATGGAAAAAAGCAAATTCTGGAAGTGCTCTCCTCAAGATCCTTAAGGGAAGATTAAAGTAAGATTTAAAGGATGTCAGAGTTCAAAAACCTGTAAGTTAGTTTTCTAAGACTTGTTTTTGCAGGAAAATAATTCTATCAAACATGGCAGGTGAACAGAGCAACTCATACATAAAATTAACTTATTAACTTGTATTTCTCTCCCACAATTACAATACATTGGCATCCAGATGAAGTATATTGGGATATATACAAATGAAGTATACAAATGAACTATATTTGTGTGGGAAATAAATCCAGAGTTTCTGCTTGGGATACCAGCAATACTCCCTGCTACCGCCACCCAGGGTGGCTCCCACAGTCCCTTCCTGAGGCAAAACAGGGCCATAGGAAGAGGAGGAGGAGGAGGAAGAGGCTTTGTCTGGTCACTATTTTCCCTTCTGTGGCCCCAGGGACCAGCCAGTTTCCCTTTCTGATATCATTGTCCTTTATCCTAACATGGTCTTAGTTCTTCACCTGCCCCCCTTCCTACCTCAGAAGAATTATACAGCTCCATTAAGAATTTCTGTGATGCAGCTGATACTCTCCATCCCCCTCTACCACCACCACCACCACATGTAGACAATTATGGAGACAGAGGGCATGGCTTGAGAGGTTCCCTGCTAGGCTTCCTTCTTCCTCCATCATTGTTCCTAATTTCTTTGCATACTTCACTTTTCCCATAATTGCCACTTGTGTAACTGATCAAGCAAAATCCATTTATATTTCAGGACTATACAGACTAAAAAAAGCTCTTAAAAAAGTTCATCAAAAGAGAACCTGACACCTAAGGAGTGAGTGACTCTACAAGGGAGGGGTGAAAAGACTGGGAGCAGGGGGAAGGGCTATCTAACAAAGCACTGTGGGAGTATAGTGTGGTCACTGATTCCATTCCTGTGCCCTCTTCTGATTCTTGCAGTACCTCTGCTCTCCTTATCCCCAAGGAATGGCACTAGGGTTAAGGAGGGGCCAGGCCTGGGCAGAGAGATGCAGAATCTATCACCTATACAGCAGTTATTCCCACTCTCATGTTTCTTCCTAACAGAACCTGACTTTGGTACATCCATTAGGCAGTATTGTGGGCAGGAAAACAGGCCCTTATGCCACCTCCTGGGAACAAATCAGGATTGATCAGTCACATAAACTTACTCTTTTTTGGTAAAAGAACTAGGGCAGGCGGAGACCTAAGGAAGGACTATTGGGGTCTTCCAAGGAAGGCTTTCTTCTCCAACAAAGAGCGTCATGGAAAGAAGACCACTTTCTGTGCTTTCCTTTCTTCTTGCTTTGAGCACTGCTTTGTGAGATGCTGCTTCATGTCATAGCAGCCTTCAAACAACCAGGAAGAAAAGGGTCCAGAGAGTCGCAGTCACAGGCCCAAACCCTAGCACCCATGAGCTAGCTACCAGAACAAATGCTAGAAGCACCTTCCTCCAGACTGCTTGTTAAGGAAGTAATAAAAGCCTTATGGTTTAAACCACTTAGGTATTCAGATACTAGCAGCTAAAAGCATTCCTAACTGATACAAGTTACAAGAGGGAAAGAAAGAGGTCCACATCCATCACTATCTGGGAAAATGAGGGAAGGAAAGTGCTTTGGCTTTGGTGCTACGACAGAGCTAAGAGTCAAATGAACTTAAATCAGAGACTAATATTCTGGCATCCTAAAATATGACTGGAAAGAGAACACAGGCATCCCCAGATCTTTGTGACATTATGGGGCAAGAAAGTTATCTGTAAGTGTGATGGTACCTGTTATCGCCATGGCTGATCATGTCAGCTTTGTGATCTGCCAGCTGGTTATCATCAACCGGCCAAATACCCTTTAATGCTCACCGACAGGGCAACATGCTACACTTCTGCCCATGTTGTGGGCTGACTAACCTCATCTTCAGAACTTCCTGCCTTCTTGGCTCTGCTAATACCTGTAATGTTTACAATATAAAAAACCTTATTTGAGGAGAAGAGACTGGTCTCATTCTTCCTTATGTACAGATTGGTACTTTACAGAGAAAGAGGAGAAAAGGCAAGGTTTAGTTTTTTGTTGTTGTTTTTAAGATTCTGACTAACAACGGTGATCAGTAAATACTTCTACTTCTCTACTGCAAATCTATAAGCACTTTGCTCTCCTAGAATACAGATACAAGCACTCACCAAAGGGCCCGGCAATCCTGAGGCCAGCTAAAGGGTTAAAGGGAGTCAATGCTGCTCCCAAGACTCTGATCCAAACTGGAATTGGTCTTTCTTGATCAGCAAGGTCTGGTCGCTCAGGAAAACCCCAAGGCTCCACTAAAATGAGGTGATTAACCCTGTAGAGGAAAGAACATATTTAAGCTCTTTTGGCAAATTCAACCAAGAACTCTAAATAATTAACACAACTTGCAAAACAAAGGTAGAATGAACCACCTTCAAAAACCTTCCCAAGACTAAAACACTAATGGCTGAACAGGTTATATCAGGCTCTTACTATGTGTAAACTTTTGAGATTTAGTAGGATTTGAGAGGTTTATCCTAGAAAGAGGACTTCATTTATTATATCTAAATGTGGATAATAAAGGTGTGAAACAATTGTATCAAAAAGAATAAAATACCTAGGAGTAAACCAAATGAAGGAAGTGAAAGACCTATACCCTGAAAACTACAAGACACTCAGAGAAATTAAAGAAGATACCAATAAATGGAACTACATCATGTGCTCATGGATAGGAAGAATTAATATTGTCAAAATGGCTATCCTGCCTAAAGCAATCTATAGATTCGATGCAATCCCTATCAAAATACTAACAGCATTCTTCAATGAACTAGAATAGTTCTAAAATTCATATGAAACCACAAAAGACCCCAAATAGCCAAAGCAATCCTGAGAAGAATAAAGCTGGGGGGATTACGCTCCCCAACTTCAAGCTCTAGTACAAAGCGACAGTAATCAAAACAATTTGGTACTGGCACAAGAACAGGCCCATAGACCAGTGGAACAGACTATAGAGAGCCCAGATAGAAATGCAAGCATATATGGTCAATTAATATACAATAAAGGAGCCATGGACATACAATGAGGAAATGACAGCCTCTTCAACACCTGGTGTTGGCAAAACTGGACAGCTATATGCAAGAGAATGAAACTGAATTATTGTCTAACCCCATACACAAAAGTAAACTCAAAATGGATTAAAAACCTGAATGTCAGTCATGAAACCATAAAACTCTTAGAAGACAACACAGGCAAAAGTGTCTTGAATATAAACACGAGCAACTCTTCCCTGAACACATCTCCTCAGGCAAGGGAAACAAAAGCAAAAATGAACAAATGGGACCACATCAAGCTAAAAAGCTTCTGTACAGCAAAGGACACCATCAACAAAACAAAAAGGCATCCTACAGTATGGGAGAATATATTTGTAAAAACTTACCCAACAAGAGGTTAACATCCGAAAAATAAAAAGAACTCACATGCCTCAACACCCAAAAAGCGAATAACCCAATTAAAAAATGGGCAGAGGATATGAAGAGACAATTCTCCAAAGAAATTCAGATGGCCAACAGGCACATGAAAAGATGTTTTACATCACTAATTATCGGGGAAATGCAAATTAAAGCCACAATGAGGTATCACCTCACACCAGTTAGGGTGGCCACCATCGAAAAGAGTAGGAACAACAAATGCTGGCAAGGATGTGAAGAAGGGGAACCCTCCTACACTGCTGGTGGGAATGTAAACTAGTTCAACCATTGTAGAAAGCAATATGGAGGTTCTTCAAAAAACTAAAAATAGAAATACCATTTGACCCAGGAATTTCACTCCTAGAAATTAACCCAAAGAAAGCAATATCTCAGATTCAAAAAGACATATGCACCCCTACGTTTATTGCAGCACCATTTACAATAGCCAAGATATAGAAACAACCTAAGTGTCCATCAGTAGATGAATGGATAAAGAAGATGTGGTACATATACACAATGGAATATTATTCAGCCGTAAGAAGAAAACAAAGCCTACCGTTTGCAACAACATGGATGGAGCTAGAGAGCATTATGCTCAGTGAAGTAAGTCAGGCAGAGAAAGACAAATACCAAATGATTTCCCTCATTTGTAGAGTATAACAACGAAGCAAAAGTGAAGGGAAAAAATAGCAGCAGACTCACAGACTTCAAGAAGGGACCAGCAGTTACCCAAAGGGGAGGGGTGGGAGATGGTGGGTGGGGAGGGAGAGAGAAGGGGATTGAGGGGCCTTAGGATTAGTTCACATGGTGTTGGGGAAGTGTTATGAGGAAGACAGTGTTGCACAGAGAAGACAAGTAGTGACTCTGGCATCTTACTACACTGATGGACAGTGACTGCATTGGGGTATGGTTGGGGGAGACTTGATAATATGGGTAAATGTAGTAACCACGTTGTTTTTCTTGTGAAACCTTCATAAGAGTGTATGTCAATGATACCTTAATAAAATTAATTAATTAAAAAAATTAAGATGTGTGAAAGTGTTTATAACTGTGTGACTACTTTTTCTATGTAATCCACCAAGTTCAGATTTCCTCACTTTACATGCACTTCTGTGTGTGTGCATATTTAGCTCTTTGTAATTTAAATCATCTGTGCAGATTCATGTTACCACTACAGTCAAGGTTCACTTGATACTGATTTTCACAGTCACATTTCATACTCCTTAAGTCTCCTTTTACAAAGAAAAAAATCACCTCATTACTCTAACTACACTGCAGCTTGGAAGTGACTTATGGGGCAGTAACCACTGTCCAGCCTCATGACAGGTGCCCCATGGAAGTTTTGCTCTTACTTCAATTATCTGCTAGAAGTTCCTGGATAGAACTGCTTTGAAGAAACAGCTCTTCACCAACCTCCAGCTATGTAACAGCTGCACCTCGGCCTCCTGGTCAGAGGGCTGATGTGCTAGGATCCTCCCAGCAACCCAGTACTCACACAGGGACCCCCTGACCAACCTCCACCTGTAGGGTTTCCCCACACACACTCCCCTGCCCTTTCTGTGTGACTGTTCTTGAGAAACAGCATTTGGTGGTGGTGAAGCTACCCTCTGGCAGATGAGACAGATCACTAACCACACAGAGAAGTCCAGTAGTTCCCTGCATCTCAAAGCTGACAAATGACTGAAGATTAATATTACACTCATAAAATGCACTTAGACACTAACAACACTTATCTCCTACAATCCATTCATTCTAAAAGTTTAAGAAGCATTAGGACATTAGGTGGGTTCAAAAGGACTTTAAATGAACTTTTCACAAACATAAGAATAACGTAATAATATGGGCTAAAAATATACCTGCTAGTTTTTGGATTCTAGTTTGGTGAACAGGAACACATCTACCTTACCCATAACAGGATATACAGGCATTAGATTCTGCTCCCAATCCTTTCCTAATTTTCTTCCTTACAGACAAAGGAGATAGGAAATCTTCAGTACAACCTCATATAAAATTATTTCCTATCACTAACAGCTGTAATTTTTCCATTTCATGAAACTTCTTCCTGCTGAAGAAAAACACAACTCTCAGCAGTGGTCCCATGAGGCTGTGTTGCAGCATCATATATCATAAAGATCCTAAACAAAGCATAAAGGGCCTCCTGACACTAGACAATACTCAGCTGTAACCAGAAGAGCAAACAAATGCCAGCAAAAATCTCCCAATGATGAACTGACAATGATTCTGAAGTCCCTTTCCTAAGTCACTACTGAAAGAGAAAGGTAAAGGAACATAGGCACAGAAAGCTATTATTCCTGATGTAAAATGTTTTATTATTTTTGCCAGCACAAATAAGGATGAGTTAGTAATAAATAAGTCCTTTGCTTTGACTGCCCTTTCTCAAACAGAAAGGTTCAGAGCACAGACCCAGAGCACAGAGCAACAAGGGCCCTTAGAGAATACTCAGCCCAATCTGTCATCTCACAGATGAGAAGGAAGCTGAGATGCAATATGTGACCTGCTCCAGGAAATAAAGCTAGAGAATGTAGAACTAGAGCTAAAACCCATATTTCCTGACTCCAGAATACTAACAGATGCCCACAGGCCATCTGACAGTCTCTCTCAAGAACAGGCCAAGCAACATAAGATAAACACGTTAGTAAAGGTTAAGCTTACCTTTTATCAATACTAGGCCTGCCAACTCTATACTCTAGATTTCATAGCACTGAAAAGATATGTAGAATGTAACTTTGTATAAAGATATAATATATGAGGTCTCCATATACTAGAGTACCTTCACTGCTTAAAAGTTTTGAGACTATTTTCTAGGAATGTATAAGAAGACAGGTAGAAATGAGTTCATTTTGTTTTGTTTTTTAATGGCAGAGACTATTGCTGATATTTTGACTTCCTCCTAAATTCCTCCTATTACAGCCCAGTGAGATTTGAGGGAGGTGGGGAGTGCCAGAAGAGTGGCAGGGTAGGAGTAACGAAATAGTCACCTAGTTGAAAACAGCAAAGATTCATGTTTGGAAATAGCTAGTATTATTAACTACTGACTTACCTCCTAAAGAGAAAAAATGAAGTCTTTATCAAAGCACATTCTATCCTAAAAGATGATTACATTTTTGGTACAAATTTGTTACAGGATCTTGCCCAGGTTGCTGGAGGCTCTTGCTGACCAATCAACCCAAGAAGGGTCATGACAAAAGAAAGCTTGAGGGAGAAAGAGTCTCAGCTATCTCTAGCAAAGAGACTCTATGTTTTTGCCTTAGTTTTGGCTTGCCTTGTTCAAATCAATCTTTAAAATATCACCCCCAGGTAAAAGTGCCAGTTTAACAAATTATGCCAAATATACATACTAGAGCAGATGACTTTTCTTAAGGGAGTGAAGTGCCCCAACAGTTGTTCAATCATGTTTTCAGCCTAGCATGGTACTTAGCATGTGGCAGATGCTCAGTGAATGTTTGGAGTATTATGTTTCCCCACATTTCCTTTTGGTCCTTGTTTATAAGGATATACAAATCTTACAAAGTATAATCATAGAATAAGCACAGGCGTTAGTCCAGTCTGGACTTTTTCTGGTCTCCTATATGACATTAGAATCTTGTAAGTCATTACTCATTAGTGGGTAGTAAAATCCATTTAGAGGGCCAGCCAGCCTGATTTTTAATAAAATTGTTAATTTGGAATAGAAAAATATGTAACACATAGCATTCCACACAACTTTTGTTTCAGACACACACATATATAATTCTTACTGAGGGTTATAGTAAAAAAACGTTTGAAAACAACTTTTTAAAGCTCTGCAACAATGTCTAAACTGGAATTTTATATCATCTGCTTCCACTACATATAAAAGACCTTAGAAGATAACTGTTGCTTATTTTTGGTTGTAAAGATTTTAAATGAAATGGATGGAGCAAAGCACTTAGACTAGTGGCTATCAAATAAACATCCAGCAAATGTTAGCTAATTATAGTAGCAAAAATAAGACAACTACTATAGAACAATTTACTACAGGGAGCATGGGAAGACAGTGGCTAGAATCATGTGAGCAGTAATTTAACTTTTATTCTTCAGGAAAGCCTGATCACCGGTTATTATAAACCTTGCACCAGACCAAGTTCCCAGGCTATCTTCTCACCTCCTTTTCTAGAGAAAAGATTATTTCCTCATTTGATAGGAGTTATTTGTTTTTAATGCCTATCTAAACTATTACAACAATCCAGACCCCATCTCTAACATGATAGGACTGCTAACTCACATCTAGGATTAAGGAATGGGTGGTGTACTCAGACAGCACATGTGAGCCATCCTATCAGACACCTTGTGTCATGAATCAGAAACTGATTCAAACTAAAGGAAAAACAAAGAACCAGCAGAGCAGGAACACCCCACCATGAAGAATGAAACATGATGAAGCATTCTTCTCCATGACAGTCACTAAGTCCTGAGTTTGAAGATGGTGAGGAGGTTACAGAGTAAAGAGCAAAGTAGTGGGTGACACCTGCTCCAATGCATTGGGATAGCTGAGTCTTAGTACTAACAAGGGTATAAAAAGCTGACTTTCACAAGTTTTAAAGTCAGCTACGTGCCAGAAATAATACAAAAATGATCAGACCCAGAACCAGAATGCGCAAGGGAATCTACAGGACCTGCTTATGGAACAAAGAAAGGAGCAAGGAAAAGGAACAGAAATAACTCTAGTCAGTGCACAAATAAGGCATTCTCGAGATAAAGTTAGCCCCAGGTATTTCTCCCTGGCTCCACGGCACTGTGGGAAAATGCGGCAGGTCCAAAAAAAACAAAATAAATACCTCTAACTTCAGGGCAAGTAGAACAGACTTTCCTTTCAAGAGGGACTGATAAAAATTGCTCAGCACAGCTGTGTATGGTCAGGAAACAGAGCCAGCCAGGCAAGGCCGAAAGGTCAGACGATCTGAAAATGTTTTAGTGAAGAAGTTAAGACCAGTTATGACCTATTCTAACTTGGAATGGATCTCTTTGCTAAAAAACTTTCTGAGTTAATAAAAGTTCCTGTAGTGTCTTTTTCCTTACCTTATAGCAAAAACCTATAAAACACAGATAGTCTTAGCATGGGGTCCTGAGCAGCAAGGGTCAGAAGAAAAATTAGGAGAGAAAACAAAGCACACAAACAGATGACAGAAGAGAGATGGCATCTTTAGCTGTCAGTGCTGGTTTACTCTACTTGCCCTGCATTCCCACTTTAAAGAGATCAGATACTGCCCAGTGAAGGTTTTACAGAATGGCACCCCTAGACACCTCACACAGTGAGTGGCCTTACCGTTTGTGACACAGCACATTAATCTACAAGTGAAATTACAGATGGCATCTCTATTATTATACATTGCAGAATGAGAAGTGAGATGAACTAAGGTCATTTTGGAGGAAGGAACAAAGGGGTTGTGTCCCCACTTGGGGAAATGTACGATTACAACTTCACTGCGCACCAGCCATGTGTGGCCTTTCCAGAATGGCTCAGGTGTTCACATAACAATTTCTGTTCCCACTGCCTAGAATCCTCTCCTGCTACTTCCCTTTGAGACCTCATTCTCAGCTCAGATTGTACTTCTTTAGGGTACTATAGTGGGTCCCAAGACTGAGTCAGATTCTCATCAAGAGTTGGCACAGAACTGCACATCTCCCTGTCACAGCCCTCATCATAGCTGTCATGCTACTTGTAGAGTAATTTAATTTGTGTCTCTTCTCCGAATACATTGTAAATCTTACTGTCACACAAAGTCACTCAACATTATTTACACAAACTGCTGGAACATGTTAGAGTATTCCATTTATCACCAACATTTCAATGGAGGAATCATCCAGGTACTTTTATATAACGTAACATAATTGCTGAATACTCAGTTTTTAATCAGTATCAAGAATCTGGGGAAAATATGGGATCATTGCCACAAGTTAGGTCATAAAGCAACTTTTACGGACAGGGGCATTCTGCTGCTCACAGAGATGAAGAACCCAGGCTGACCTAATGTATCCAAAATTTGAAAAAAATCAATCAGTTTTTCTTTTTTCTGTATCATAAGAATCCTTCCTAAACTACACTCAAAGTGTCCTATAAGAATAAACAAAGAGGACTTCCGGGAAGATGGCAGTGTGAGCAGGACGGCGGAAATTTCCTCCCAACACTATATTTATCTATGAAAACACAGCAAATACATCTATTACTAAAAGAGAGACGAGAATACACAGGAAAGCGCACAGCGTGCAGCTACACCCGAGAGGACTCGGCACCCCAAGAGGCGGGTAAGATCCGGAGCCGCGACCCGGCGGGACCCGAGCCCTCCCCCACCCCAGCGCACTGGCGGGAGGAGAGGATTCAGAGCCGGGAGGGAGTGGAAGTACACCCCGCGAAGTAGCCAGCCCCGGGGATCTGTGCGGGGAGCGCTGACCTACATCGCGCAGTGCAGCGGAGATTGGAGAGACAGAGGGGCAGGATCTGAGTGGGGAACGCGCCAGGGGGCTTGCAGCCGGCTCCCAGGAAGGGGAAAAAAAAAAGCGCACGCTCTCTTCAGCGGTCTTAAAGAGACAGGAGCCCAGCGGAGGAGCAGGATCGCCCCAGCACACTCAGCCCAGCAGGCTGGGAGTCTGGGGGAGTTTCAGATGCCTTAGCTAGCGACTGAGGAAGCGTAGCCATACTTAACACTTCTCACTGAGATCAAAACCTCCTATTCGTTCCCACCCCTGCCAGAGCGATAAAGGGCCCTGCGGAGCAGCGCAGTCACAGCTGTGGAATAGTGGGGCAATAGCGCCACCTACAGCATTCCCACAGAATCTACGTCCGGTGGGCTTTTTTTTTGTTTTTTTTTGTTGTTTGTTTTGTTTTGTTTTTCGTTTTGTTTTTGTTTTTTCTTTTCTTTCTTTTTTTTCTTTCTTTCTTCCTTTCTTTCTTTCTTTCTTTCTTCTTTTTTTTTTTCTCTTCCCCCCCCCCTTTTTTTTTCTTCTCTAAAAGTCTTAAAGAGCCCAGCTGACATACGTGGCAACTATCAGTGACCAATTCTATAGCCATGAAAAGACAGAGGAATATGGTTCAGACCAAAATCTACCGCACAACCCCAGAGAGGGAGTCTGAAGGGATGGAAATGCACAGTCTTCCTGAAAAAGAATTCAGAATAAAAGTAATAACCATGCTGATGGACCTACAGAGAAATGTGCAAGAGCTGAGGGAGGAAGTGAGGGAACTGAGGAAAGACAATGCAGAAATCAGACAAGCGATCGACGGGCTTAACAGCAGAATGGATGAGATGCAAGAGACTGTTAATGGAATAGAAAACAGAGAACAGGAGTACAGAGCAGCTGAGGCAGAGAGAGATAAAAGGATTTCTAGGAATGAAAGAATATTAAGAGAACTGTGTGACCAATCCAAACGGAACAATATTCGCATTATAGGAGTACCAGAGGAAGAAGAGAGAGAAAAAGGAATAGAAAGTGTCTTTGAAGAAATAATTGCTGAAAACTTTCCCTCGCTGGGGAAGGAAGTAGTCTCGCAGTTCACCGAAGCTCATAGATCTCCCAACACAAGGGACCCAAGGAAGACAACACCAAGACACATAATAATTAAGATGGCAAGGATCAAAGATAAAGACAGGGTATTAAAGGCAGCTAGAGAGAGAAAAAAGATCACCTACAAAGAAAAACCCATCAGACTATCATCAGACTTCTCAACAGAAACCTTACAGGCCAGAAGAGAATGGCATGATATATTTAACATTATGAAACAGAAGGGCCTCGAACCAAGAATACTGTATCCAGCACAATTATCATTTAAATATGATGGAGGGATTAAACAATTTCCAGACAAACGAAAGTTGAGAGAGTTTGTCTCTCATAAACCACCACTACAGGATATCTTAAATTGACTGCTCTAGATGGAAGCATACCTAAGGCTAAAAAGATGTCACCAGAGAAAATAAAATCATAGCAAAGAAAGCAGACCATCCAAATACTAACTAAAGGCAAAGAATAAAACACCTATTATAGAAAGAATGGAGGAGGAGGAATAAGAAGGGAGAGAAATAAAGAAACATCAGACTGTGTTTACAATAACTTAACAAGAAAGTTAAGTTAGATTGTTAGATAGTAAAGAAGCAACCCTTGAACCCTTGGTAACCACGAATCTAAAGCCAGCAATGGCAATAAGTACATACCTATCAATAATCACCCTAAATGTAAATGGACTGAATGCACCAATCAAAAGACACAGAGTAACAGAATGGATAAAAAAGCAACACCCATCTATATGCTGCCTACAAGAAACTCACCTCAAATCCAAAGATATACACAGACTAAAAGTGAAGGGATGGAAAAAGATATTTCATGCAAACAACAAAGAGAAAAAAGCAGGTGTTGCAGTACTTGTATCAGACAAAATAGACTTCAAAACGAAGAAAGTAGCAAAAGATAAAGAAGGACATTACATCATGATAAAGGGGTCAGTCCAACAAGAAGATATAACCATTATAAATATATATGCACCCAACACAGGAGCGCCAGCATATGTGAGACAAATACTAACAGAATTAAAGGAGGAAATAGGCAGCAATGCATTTATTTTAGGAGACTTCAACACACCACTCACTGCAAAGGACAGATCAACCAGACAGAAAATAAGTAAAGACACAGAGGCACTGAACAACACACTAGAACAGATGGACCTAACAGACATCTACAGAACTCTACACCCAAAAGCAACAGGATACACATTCTTCTCAAGTGCACATGGAACATTTTCCAGAATAGACCACATACTAGGCCACAAAAGAACCTCAGTAATTTCAAAAATATTGAAATCCTACCAACCAACTTCTCAGATCACCAAGGTATAAAACTAGAAATAAATTTTAGAAAGAAATCTAAAAGGCTCACAAATACATGGAGACTTAACAACATTCTCCTAATTAATCAATGGGTTAACAACCAAATCAAAACAGAAATCAAAGAATATATGGAGACTAATGACAACAATAACACAAGGCCACAACTTCTGTGGGACGCAGCAAAGGCAATTCTAAGAGGAAAGTATATTGCAATCCAGGCCTATTTAAAGAAGGAATAACATTCCCAAATGAATAAAGACACAATTACTGAAATTGGAAAAAGAAGAATAAATGAGGCCCAAAGTCACAAGAAGGACGGACATAATAAAGATTAGAGAAGAAATAAATAAAATTGAGAAGAAAAAACAATGGAAAAAAATCAATAAAACCAAGAGCTGGTTCTTTGAAAAAATAAACAAAATAGATAAACCCCTAGCCAGACTCATTAAGAGAAAAAGAGAATCTACACACATAAACACAATCAGAAATGAGAAAGGAAAAATCACGACGGACCCCACAGAAATACAAAGAATCATAAGAGAATATTATGAGAATCTATATGCTAACAAGCTGGAAAACATAGAAGAAATGGACAACTTCTTAGAAAAATACAACCTTCCACGACTGACCAAGCAAGAAACAGAAAAACTAAACAGACCAATCACCAGCGACGAAATCGAATTGGTAATCAAAAAACTACCCAAGAACAAAACCCCGGGCCTGATGGATTCACCTCTGAATTCTACCAGACATATAGAGAAGAAATAACACCGATTCTCCTTAAAGTTTTCCAAAAAATAGAAGAGGAGGGAATACTTCCAAACTCATTCTATGAAGCCAGCATCACTCTAATACCAAAAACGGGCAAAGAACTCACCAAAAAAGAGAAATTACAGACCAATATCCCTGATGAACGTAGATGCAAAAATACTCAACAAAATATTAGCAAACCAAATTCAAAAATACATCAAGAGGATCATACACCATGATCAAGTGGGATTCATCCCAGGGTTGCAAGGATGGTACAACATTCGAAAATCCATCAACATCATCCACCACATCAACAAAAAGAAGAACAAAAACCACATGATCATCTCCATAGATGCTGAAAAAGCATTTGACAAAATTCAGCATCCATTCCTGATTAAAACTCTCAACAAAATGGGTATAGAGGGCAAGTACCTCAACATCATAAAGGCCATATATGACAAACCTACAGCTAACATCATACTTAATGGCGAGACGCTGAAAGCTTTTCATCTAAGATCGGGAACAAGACAGGGATGCCCACTCTCTCCACTGTTATTCAACATAGTACTGAGGTCCTAGCCACAGCAATCAGACAAAACAAAGACATACAAGGCATCCAGATTGGTAAAGAAGAAGTCAAATTGTCACTATTTGCAGATGACATGATACTGTACATAAAAAACCCTAAAGATTCCATTCCCAAACTACTAGAACTAATATCTGAATTCAGCAAAGTTGCAGGATACAAAATTAACACAGAAATCTGTTGCCTTCCTATACACTAATGATGAACTAACAGAAAGAGAAATCAGAAAAACAATTCCATTCACAATTGCATCAAAAAGAATAAAATACCTAGGAATTAACCTAACGAAGGAAGTGAAAGACCTGTACTCTGAAAACTACAAGACACTCCTAAGAGAAATTAAAGAGGACACTAACAAATGAAATGCATCCCATGCTCTTGGCTAGGAAGAATAAATATTGTCAAAATGGCTATACT
>JAVSCE010011006.1:0-19312 GCA_032199065.1 Smutsia gigantea
AAGCTGGGAAAACCCCAGGGGTAGAACCTGTTAGTCGCTCTGGCCCATTGCGGCTCAGCCCTGTGTAGTGCATGATCCGGCCTCCCAGACGCCAGGCCCTGCCTTGGGGCTGGGTTACCCGGGGCTGAGGGCCCTGGGGATGGTTGTTAGAGAGCCTGCCCTCTCCGTAGGGGAGGAAGGTGAGATGTGCCTGGGGGCAGTCTGCAGGCAGGGACCTTTCCCTGGGTGCTGGAGTGTGAGTGGGATTCAGACCCAGGAGTTCCAGGACTGGGCTGGGTGGGCATTCAGCGGTCATGGTGGGGGAGCGGGTGGACAGACAACAGTGTGAGCAAGGATCCAGAGGGAGGAAATGACAACGTGCATGTGGCCCAGTGAACACGACACCCTAGCAGTGACAAGGGGTTCCACCGGGGCCAACCAGGGCCATTGTGACGGGTCCACATGAAGACTTTATCGGATTACCTCCGTCCCAGACTGGGCATGGCCAGGCCCTGCTCGTTTCTCAGCCAGCCGCCATAAGCTTCCCTCAGTGTCTGGAACATACTGTGCTTCATCCTGCTGTTGCTTCCCCTTCGAACAGGCTCTAATGCTCCCTTTAATTTCATGGGACTGATTCTTACTTGCGCATCTCAGCATGCATGTCACTTCTCTTGGGAAGCCTCCCCTGATGCTCTCTCCTGAAGCTGTTAGGTGCCCCTCTGTTCCTACCACCCCGGAACTTCCTCATGTCGCCCTTGCCACATACTGTGTTCCAACTGTCCTGGTACTTGTCCGCCACCCCCCAGAGGGTCAGGGCCATGCTGCCTGTCCCTTCACGCCCTACCCCGGCACCCTGCCTGGCACAGAGTGAGTGTCCGATACAAACTCGCTGAGTGAATGGAAGCAAGTTGGGTGTCGGGGCCTTTGAAATGGGGCCTGGAAGGTGGGGACCTTTCTCTGCTCTTGGGTACCAGCTGTCACGGGGCCACCCCATCCTCCCCTGTTGCTGCATCTGGTGGTCTGGCTGTGGCCGAGAGGCACCCAGAGGAGGGTGGACATGTGTCTCCCTGGGCTGGGTGCAGCTCCACTTTGGGGGTTTCCCCTCGGTGAAGGGCAGCTGGTGTGCGTGGAGAGCACACAAGTGTGGAGCCTCAGAACAGTTCATCCCTTGGGCTATTTAGACACACCCTTTTGTGCATGGACGTGTGTGTGTGTGTGCGTGTGCGCGTGTGCATGCATGTTATGTGTGGCATTCCAGAGGCCGCCACTGTGACTGTGCCAAAGAACATCACACTGAGCCGAGTCTGGACCCCCAGCCTGGGAGGAGTGCTGCCCAGTGTGCAGAGCCCCCCGGTCCCAGGAGAGAGCAAAGCCTAGTCCTCTGTGAGGCGTGCGTTTGGCTCCAGGTCACAGACATCTGACCACAGAGGCTTAAGCAAAGAGGGGTTTATTTATTCCTACAAGAAAAAGCCTGCAGGTCAGCAGCGGGAAGCTGGGGCTCAGCAATGCCTTTAGGGACTTGGCTCTTTCCCTCCCTGGGTAGGTTTGCTTTTAGGTTTATTTTTTAAATTATTTTCTTTAAAGTATATTTTCATACGTTCAAAAAATTGTGAAGTATTCACCACTATCTAGTTTCAGAGCATTTCAAAAAGAAAATCCCCCAGGAAGTAGTCACATACCCCATTCCCACCCTCCAATCCCCTGGCAAGCACGGTTTTACTTTCCATCTACAGATTTGCCTATTCGGGACATTTCATGCAAATGGAAGCATATAACATGGCTTTTGTGTCTGGTTTCTTCGACTTAGCGTCATGTTTTCAAGGGTCATCTCTGTTGTTGTGTAGGTCAGAATTTTATTCCTTTTTATGGCTGAATAGTATTCCATTGTAGGGATATACCACCTTCTGTTTATCTTTTCATGAGTTAGTAGAAATCTGGGTTGTTTCTCCTTCTGGGCTACTGACTAATGCTTCTGTCTACAAGTGTTTGTGTGAACTGTGTGATCAGCTCTCCTGGCTCAATACCTAGGAGTGGGACTGCTGGGTCATAATGGCAATTCCATGTTTAACATTTTGAGGAAGTGCCAGACTGCTTTCCAAAGCAGATGCACTGTTTTATATTCCCAACAGCAGTGGGGTGAGGATTCTAGTTTTCCCACATCCTTGTCAGCACTTGGTTTCGTCCATCTTTTCTGTTATAGCCATCCTTGTAGGCTACAAGTGAAGCATTATCTCATATGATCTTGATTTAGCTTATTGGATTTTGTCTTCATGCTATGCCTCATGGTCACAGGTGGCTACACCCCTCCAGCCCTTCCACCATGGTCCACATGGAGAGAAGGAGTTAGGGCACTAATATCTATTCCCAACGCCTTGCCTTCATGGACACTCTCCTCAGGGAGTTCTCCAGTATCAGACAGGTCAGGCCTCTATCATACAGTATTCCCTAACTGCAGGGAACCAGGAAGCTGACCCCTCAGTCTGAGGGGGAAGAAGGTGGCTGGGAATGCTCACGGGTGAGCACTGCCCCTCTTTGCCCTCATGACCCAGACCAGTGTGGCATCTTCACTTCCCCAGGAGCAAGGAGGAGGATGTAGAGCCCTCAACAGGTAGGACGGCGACATAGATCCTGGGTGTCTGATTCCACTGCAGGTCAGAGGCCCCTGCTCTGGGGCTTGGGGGACCCCACTTTGTAGATGGCAGTATCAGTCACCTCCCATGCCACCCAGATTCCCCTCCCCATCCAGAGGCCTTTTTCCACTCAGCCCAGGAGGCCTGTAGCCCGGGGCTCACTCAGTGCTGCCTCAGGGCCTTTGCTTCTCCGAACCTCCAGCCCAGAATGAGCTGCGGGAGGGCTAACCTTTAAAACTGGCCAGGGCTGGGACACTCATACATACGTGGCTGGTGGGAGTGTCAAGTGGTATGGCATTTATGGAATACAGGTTGGCCATTTTTATTTACTTACTTTTATTGACATAAGTATACCTTAATTCATGATTTTAAATGTTAAGTGGTTTTTCATATATTCACACAGTTATGCAATTGTCACCACTGTATAATTCTAGAAACTTTTTGTCACCCCTAAAAGAAACTCTGTTACAGTGATTGACTCCCCATTTCCCCCAACTTTCAGCTCCCTGGTGTCTCTATGGTTTAGGGGAAGGTTTTTTATAACGTTAAGCATACTGTGTGACCCAGTAAATCCATTGCTAGGTATTTACCCAAGAGGAATGAGAACAGGCTCACATAAAAACCTGAAGAGAAACATCTATAGTGGCCTTATTCTTAATTGCCCGAAATGGGAGTTAGTGCCCTAACTCCTTCTCTCCATTTGGACCGTGGGTGTAAGGGCTGGAGGGAATATAGCCACCTTGTGACCATGAGGCATAGCATGAAGGCAAAATCCAATATGCTAAATGTCCAACCACGGTACAGAAGAACAAAGTGGTACATCCATTCTTTGGAATACTAGTCAACAATGAAAATGAACAAACTCAGTAGGGAAACAGTATGGATGAATAACAAAAGAAATAAGCTGAGTGAGAGGTCGCAGACCCAGAAGGTCACATCCTACATGATTACATTTATATGACATTTTGGAAAATGTAAAACTAGGGACAGAAGGAGATAGGGGGTTGCATGGGGCAGGTGGGTGGGTTGAGGAGGGGTATGGGGGAATTTGGGGTGTTGATAGATTTGTGTCTTCATGGCAGTGGCACTTATGTGGGTTTGCATTTGTAAAAAATCATGCAGCTGTACATGAAACAGAGTGAATTTTATTGGTGTATATTATGTCTGTTTTGAAAAGTCAGCCTGAACTTGGAACCAGCCTTTCCAAATTGGCCCCACATAGGGTCACCGCTCCATATGTTCTGTTTGATGCCCCTTTCCATCTCACGTGTCACCCCTGAGTCTGGGTCTGCCTTTCGGGATGGCTAATGTGACGTGCGGGGTCGGGGGCAGATCTGCAGGGACCCCTCCTGCCACCTTCCTCAGTCATCCTTCTCCCCCCCACCCCGTTCCTGAGCCTCCCAGGTGGTGTGTGCCATGAGCTTTTGAGCCATGAACTGTTAGAGCTGGAAGGGACCTCAGAATGAAGGTCCCTGTGTTGTGGGGTGACTAACCATCCTGGTTTGCCTGGAACTAGAGGGTCTCCCAGGACAGGGGGCTCCATTTACTAAACCCAAGAGGGACCCAGGCAAACTAGGCGGGTTGGTCACCCTGGCTGTGCATCAGCTGCACATTCGATGGGCTGGTCCTTCTGTTCCCCGCATCCCGGCAGGCATGGGAGGACAATCCTCCGGCCACTCCTCAGTAGGAAAGGACCAGGCTTAAGGACAAGTCCCTTTCTTGTTTCTAGGATGGAGTGTTGTTAGCAGGGAAGGCGACTTGCACAGACACTCACCCCAGACGTCCTGACAAGCGTCCGGGGGGCTGATGCTGGGTCCTGGGATGCACGGGTGGGGGGCCTGTCCAGGACACCTGACTGACCAAGCACCCTCTGTGACTTTAAATATGTCCAAGGTTGCAGCCTTCGACATTGTGTTTATTTTTTTTGTATTTTATTTTATTTTTAGATATCATTAATATACATTCACATGAGCAACATTATGGTTACTAGACTCCCCCCATAATCAAGTCCCCACCACACACCCCATGACAGTCACTGTCCATCAGCGTGGTAAGATGCTATAGAGTCACTACTTGTCTTCTCTGTGTTATACTGCCTTCCCCGTGCCCCACCCCCTACATTATGTGTACTAATTGTAATGCCCCTTTTCCACCTTATCCCTCCCTTTCCACCCATCCTCCCCAGTCCCTTTCCCTTTGGTAACTGTTAGTCCATTCTGGGGTTCTGTGAGTCTGCTGCTGTTTTGTTCCTTCAGATTTTTCTTTGTTCTTATACTCCACAGATGAGTGAAATCATTTGATACTTGTCTTTCTCTGCCTGGCTTACGTCGCTGAGCATAATACCCTCTAGCTTCATCCATGTTGTTGCAAATGGTAGGATTTGTTTTCTTCTTATGGCTGAATAATATTCCATTGTGTATGTGTACCACATCTTCTTTATGCATTCATCTGCTGATGGACACTTAGGTTGCTTCCTCTTCTTGGCTATTGTAAATAGTGCTGCGAGAAACATAGGGGTGCATATGTCTTTTTCAAACTGGGCTCCTGCATGCTTAGGGTAAATTTCTAGTAGTGGAATTCCTGGGTCAAATGGTATTTCTATTTTTAGTTTTTTGAGGAACCTCCATACTGCTTTCCACAAAGGTTGAACTAAATTGCATTCCCACCAGCAGTGTAGGAGGGTTCCCCTTTCTCCGCATCCTCGCCAACATCTGTTGTTTGTCTTTTGGATGGTGGCCATCCTTACTGGTGTGAGGTGATATCTCATTGTGGTTTTAATTTGCATTTCTCTGATGATTAGTGATGAGGAGCATCTTTTCATGTGCCTGTTGGCCATGTGAATTTCTTCTTTGGAGAAGTGTCTGTTCAGCTCCTCTGCCATTTTTTAATGGGATTATTTGCTTTTTGTTTGTTGAGGTGTGTGAGCTCTTTGAATATTTTGGATGTCAACCCTCTATCAGATATGTCATTTATGAATATATTCTCCCATACTGTAGGATGCCTTTTAGTTCTACTGATGGTGTCCTTTGCTGTATAGAAGCTTTTTAGTTTGATATAGTCCCACTCGTTCATCCTTGCTTTTGTTTCCCTTGCCGTGGAGATCTGTTCATGAAGAAGTTGCTTATGTTTATATTCAGGAGAGTTTTGCCTATATTTTCTTCTAAGAGTTTTATGGTTTCATGACATACATTCAGGTCTTTGAAACATTTTGAGTTTACTTTTGTGTATGGAGTTAGACAATAATCCAGTTTCATTCTCTTGCATGTAGCTGTCCAGTTTTGCCAACACCAGCTGTTGAAGGGGCTGTCATTTCCCCATTGTATATCCACGGCTCCTTTATTGTATATTAATTGACCATGTATGCTTGGGTTAATATCTGGGCTCTCTGTTCTGTTCCACTGCTCTGTGGGTCTGTTCTTGTGCCAGTACCAAATTGTCTTGATTACTGTGGCTTTGTAGTAGAGCTTGAAGTTGGGAAGCGATATTCCCCTGCTTTATTCTTCCTTCTCAGGATTGCCTTGGCTCTTATGGGTCTTTTGTGGTTCCATGTGAGTTTCAAAACTATTTCTTCCAGTTTGTTGAAGAATGCTGTTGGTATTTTGATAGGGATTGCATTGAATCTGTAGATTGCTTTAGGCAGGATGGCCATTTTGACAATATTCATTCTTCCTACCCAAGAGCATGGAATGAATTTCCATTTGTTAGTGTCCTCTTTAATTTCTCTTAGGAGTGTCTTGTAGTTTTCAGGGTATAGGTCTTTCACTTCCTTGGTTAGGTTTATTCCTAGGTATTTTATTCTTTTTGATGCAACTGTGAACGGACTTGTTTTCCTGATTTCTCTTTCTGCTACTTCATTCCTAGTGTATAGGAATGTAACAGATTTCTGTGTATTAGTTTTGTATCCCACAACTTTGCTGAATTCAGATATTACTTCTAGTAGTTTTGGAGTGGATTCTTTAGGGTTTTTTTTATGTGCAATATCATGTCATCGGCAAACAGGGACAGTTTACCTTCTTCCTTGCCAATCTGGATGCCTTTGATTTCTCTCTGTTGTCTGATTGCTGTGGCTTAGAACCTCCAGTACTGTGTTGAATAGAAGTGGGGCGAGTGGGCATCCTTGTCTTGTTCCCGATCGTAAAGGAAAAGCTTTCAGCTTCTCGCTGTTAAGTATAATATTGGCTGTGGGTTTGTCGTGTATGGCCTTTATTATGTTGAGGTACTTGCCCTCTCTACCTATTTTGTTGAGATTTTTTATCATGAATGGATGTTGAATTTTGTCGAATGTTTTTTCAGCATCTATGGAGATGATCATGTGGTTTCTGTCCTTCTTTTGTTGATGTGGTAAATTATGTTGATGGATTTTTGAATGCTGTACCATCCTTGCATCCCTGGGATGAACCCTCCTTGATCATGATGGATGGTCTTTTGACGTATTTTTGAAGTCGGTTTGCTAGTATTTTGTTGAGTATTTTTGCATCTATGTTCATCAGGGATATTGGTCTGTAATTTTCTTTTTTTGTGGTGCCTTTGCCTGGCTTTGGTATTAGAGTGATGGTGGCCTCATAGAATGAGTTTGGAAGTATTCCCTCTTCTTCTACATTTTGGAAAACTTTAAGGAGGATGGGTAGGAGGTATTCACTAAATGTTGGATAGCAGTAAAGTCATCTATCTGGTCCAGGGGTTTTGTTTTTAGGTAGTTTTTTGATTACCAAATCAATTTCGTTGCTGGAAATTGGTGTGTTCAGATTTTCTGTTTCTTTCTGGGTCAGCCTTGGAAGGTTGTATTTTTCTAGAAAGATGTCCATTTCCTCCAGTTTATCCAGTTTGTTAGAATATATTTTTTCATAGTATTCTCTAATAATTCTTTGTATTTCTCTGGTGTCCGTATAGATTTTTCCTTTCTCATTTCTGATTCTGTTTATGTGAGTAGACTGTCTTTTTTTCTTGATAAGTCTGGCTCGGTGGTTATCTATTTTGTTTATTTTCTCGAAGAACCAGCTCCTGCTTTCATTGATCCTTTCTATTCTTTTACTCTTCTCAATTTTATTTATTTCTGCTCTAATCTTTATTATGTCCCTCCTTCTACTGACTTTGGGCCTCATTTGTTCTTCTCTTTCTAGTTTTGTTAATTGTGAGTTTAGACTGTTCATATGGGATTGTTCTTCTTTCCTGAGGCCTGAATTGCAATATACTTTCTGCTTAGCATGGCTTTCGCTGCATCCCACAGATTTTGTGGTGTTGAATTATTGTTGTCATTTGTCTCCATATATTGCTTGATCTCTGTTTTTATTTGGTCACTGATCCATTGGTTATTTAGGAGCATGTTGTGAAGCCTCCATGTGTTTGTGGGATTTTTCATTTTCTTTGCATATTTCTAGTTTCATACCTTTGTGGTCTGAGAAACTGGTTGGTACAATTTCAATCTTTTTGAATTTACTAAGGCTCTTTTCGTGGCCTAGTATATGATCTATTCTTGAAAATATCCCATGTGCACTTGAGAAGAATGTGTATCCTGCTGCTTTTGGGTGTAGAGTTCTGTAGATGTCTGTTAGGTCCATCTGTTCTAATGGGTTGTTCAGTGCTTCTGTCTCCTTACTTATTTTCTGTCTGGTTTATTTGTCCTTTGGAGTGAGTGGAGTGTTGAAGTCTCCTGGAATGAATACATTGCATTCTATTTCCCCTTTTAATTCTATTAGGATTTGTTTCACATATGTAGGTGCTCCTGCGTTGGGTTTATAGATATTTATAATGGTTACATCTTCTTGGTGGATTGGCCCTTTTATCATTATGTAATGCCCTTCTTTGTCTCTTGTGACTTTATTTGTTTTGAAGTCTATTTTGTCTGATACAAGTACGGCAACTCTTGCTTTTTTCTCCCTATTAGTTGCATGAAATATCTTTTTTCATCCCTTTACTTTTGGTCTGTGTATGTCTTTGGGTTTAAAGTGAGTCTCTTGTAGGCAGCATGTAGATGGGTCTTGTTTTTTCATCCATTCAGTGACTCTCTGTCCTTTGATTGGTGCATTCAGACCATTTATATTTAGGGTGCTTATCGATAGATATGAACTTATTGCTGTTGGAAGCTTTAGATTGGTGGTTACCAAAGGTTCTAGGGTAACTTCCTTACTATCTAAGAGTCTAACTTAACTCACTTAATATGCTATTGCAAACACAGTCTAAAGTTTCTTTTTTTTCTCTTCCTTTTTCTTCCCCCTCCATTCTTTATATATTAGGTATCATATTCTGTACTCTTTGTCTATCCCTTGATTGACCTTGGGGATACTTGATTTAATTTTGCAGTTGCTTAGTAATTAACTGTTCTACTTTCTTTACTGTGGTTTTATTACGTCTGATGACAACTATTGAACCTTAGGAACACTTCCATCAATAGCAGTCCCTCCAAAATACACTGTAGAGAGGGTTTGTGGGAGATAAATTCTCTCAGCTTTGGCTTATCTGGAAATTGTTTAATCCCATCTTCAAATTTCAATGATAACCTTCCCAGGTAAAGTATTCTTGGTTCAAGGCCCTTCTGCTTCATTACATTAAATACCTCATGCCACTCCCTTCTGGCCTGTAAGGTTTCTGCTGAGAAGTCTGGTGATAGCCTGATGGGCTTTCCTTTGTATTTGATCTTATTTCTCTCTCTGGCTGCTTTTAATAGTCTGTCCTTATCCTTAATCTTTGCCATTTTAATTACTATATGTCTTGCTGTTGTCTTCCTTGGGTCCCTTGTGTTGGGAGATCTGTGCATCTCCATGGCCTGAGAGACTATCTCCTCCCCCAGATTGGGGAAGTTTTCAGCAATTACCTCCTCAAAGACACTTTCTATCCCTTTTTCTCTCTCTTCTTCCTCTTCTGGTACCACGCTAATGAGAATATTTTTCCTTTTGGATTGGTCACACAGTTCTCTCAATATTCTTTCATTCTCAGAGATTCTTTTTTCTCTCTGTGCCTCAGCTTCTTTGTATTCCTCTTCTCTAATTTCGATTTCATTTATCGTCTCCTCCACCACAGGTAATCTGCTTTTAAAACTTTCCATTGTATGTTTCATTTCTGATACTGTGTTCTGTAATGATTGGATCTCTGACCAGAATTCCTCCCTGAGATCTTGAATATTTTTCTGTACCTCCAAGTGCATGTTAATGATTTTTATTTTGAAATCCCTTTCAGGCAGCTTCATGAGGTTTATTTCATTTGAATCTTTCTCAGGGGTGTATTCATATTCATAATTTTACTTTGAGCCAGGTTCCTTTGGCATTTCATATTTGTATATGGGGCCCTCTAGTGCCCCGAAGCTCTACTCCCTGGAGCTGCTCAGCCCCTGGAGCAGTGTCAGGAGTCCCAGGGGAGTGGTATGGGTGCCAGGGGCGAGGAAAGAGCTGTTTCCTGCTTCCAGGCTGCTGTGCCTGTGTCCACTGCCAGAACCAGTGGGCCGAGCACACAGGTATAAGCCTTGTAGTTGCTGTAGACAGGGCTTCCCTCTGGCTGGCCTAACGCCAGGGTAGGGTTTTCTGGTTTGCAAGCCAGGTGGGGCTGATTGGGAGAAAGGCACGGTAGGCTGTCTATCATGGACGGGGTCCTTGGAGCTGTGTAGTCAGCCAGGGAGCTGGAGGTCCTGAACATCATGAAAGTTCCCACCAACCTGCTGCGCAGAGTACACCTGGACAATTTTGTCTACCCGTCCTTACTCCCGAGCAGCAAACTCTGTGCAATCCTTGCCCCTTTAGCAGCCCTCTTGCTGTTAGGAAGTCTCTCAGACTGGCGCCTTCCTTTTGTCCCAGAGCAGCCAGATATGGATCCCTGCTTTCCACAACATCTGGAATCTCAGTGTCTTTAGGAATTCTGCCTGTCTTAGCTTTCCAACCCCCTGTTCATGAGAGTACCATGCAAGCACCATGAAATGTAGGTTTGTGCTCCCAGAGCAGATCTCTGGAGTTAAGTATTCAGCAGTCCCAGGCCCCAAATCCCTCCCTGCTCTGTTCATCTTCCCACCCCCAGAGAGCTGGGGTGGGGGAAGGGCTTGGGTCGTGCCGGGTCACAACTTTGGTATGTTACCCTGTTCCGTGAGGTTTATTCTTTTCTCCAGGTGTATGCAGTTTGGCACAGTCCTGTTTTCTGTTGCCTTTTCAGGATCAGTTGTATTAGTTATAGTTTCATATTATACGCAGTTTTAGGAGGAAGACGCTGTCTCACCTCTCACGCCACCATCTTTTCAGCTGGTGGTCCAGATGTTTCTTGATTCTGTCCAGCCTCACCAGTGGAACCGTTCAAGAAAAGAAAGGTATTAATCAGGCTTCTGCTCTGCCACATCCTGCCTCCCCTCCTGCAAAAAGCCTGAGGCTCTGCTTCCTCCAGGAGAGGGCAGTGGCCTCCAGGGCTGCCCCTCCCTCCCTGCAGGCTGAAGCCAGAGATCTGCTGCAGTCAGTTTGCTTTATGGAGCAGGTCAGAGGCTCTTCGCAGCAGGAGCCGAAGTCTACATCCAGGTAAGGTGTCCGGGTGGGCCAAGGGACATAGGCTACTTCCTGCCGATGTCCTTATCTTTAGGCTTTATGCCTGCGTTTTATGGGGGGCTCCTGGGTTCCTGGATCCTGTACCAATGGAAAAGGACCTCATCAGGGTGGCTACTCCCAGAAACTGCTTCTCTCGGGGCCCTAACCTGTGGAGGGCCAGGCCCACAGACCACTGGGTGCTTCAACAGGGCTTCCCAGGCTGAGTTCCTTGGGAGGCAGGAGGCCCAGGAAGATATTTTTACCTGTCTTTTCCGTGGTTTGCGACAAGTTCTGCCAGAAACAGCTCCTCTCTGAGCTCTGCTGCCTATCTGCAAACCTCGGCTGCGCCTGATTGCCAGCCAGGTCACAGGTTTCTGGTGGTTATGAGCCTGTCCTTTCCCTGTTGGGCCGGAAAATACGTGTGAGTGGGATGGAAAGAGAATGAGGCCAGGAGAAGGCCCACTAAAGAAGACCCAGAGTTAATCAGTTAAAGCTCAAAACGCCAGGAGCACCTTGGCCTGGAATGTGTGAATATTCCCCAGAGGAAGGAGGACACCTCAGCAGAGCCCAGGGCTTTATTGTGTTAATCATGCAGGCCCAGCTTATTTTTTAACTTTCCCTATGTGCTTTTTTTTTCTCCATTGGCCCTAATCAAGCAGTTTGTAATGTGGGCAATTAATAATGGCAAGCAGGCCCAGCATAAACAACATAGCGACAGGCAGGAAGGACTCCATCTTAAAAATAAGATTGCGTTTTAACACCCAGGAAGAGAAGAAGTAAGATTCTTCACTTACTCTTTAACAAACAGGCAATAACTCAGCCCACGTTGGGGGCCGGGCAGGCAGTCCTGTTGGATCTGCTCCCAGACCAAGGAGCACCTGGCTCCCAGGGAGAACCCAGAGCAGGAAGCTCCTTCTGTTCAGTTAGTTCTAAGGATCCAAAGCCCACCTAACAGGTCTGCACCCCCAGCCCTTAGTCACATTCCTGAAGAATACTTACAAGGGGGAACCCCAACCTTTCGGGGTGCTCCTCTCCCTGAGGTCACCCGTACTTTCTAAGTGTGTAACCTTTTCACTTTAAACTCTCTCTTTTCAACCTTTCAGGGTGCTGCCCTCTCTCTGAGGACACCTGCGCTTTTTCTCTAAGTAACTTTAAATAAAACTTTTCCTCTGCTTCAGTACTGTGTCTCTGCCTTTCAATTCTTTGTTGCGGTGGGACAAACACCAAGGAAAATACACAACGCTCCCCCAACCACCCCACCCATCTTCAAGGAATATGCAGGTCACCCTGACTACAGAGACATGCAGCTTACCAAAGGTTCCAGCTCCAGCAGAGCCCAGGGCAGGTGCTGAGGGTGCCCAAGAGGAGAGGCCGCTGCCCGATGCACCCACCCCAGGGGCAGGGGTGTTCTGAGCAAAGGTGGGTGTGGATGTGCCTGGAATGGAGAGACCACAAAGAACTGTGACAACTGGGCCCACAAGCAGAAGGTGTCAAAGCAGGTGGTGATGAACTGGGGGAGTTCTGCTTGCAAGTGCATCCCACAGGATCCCTGACCCGCACCAGGGTCCGGCTCACCCCTCGGGATGGAAGCCCACGGGTGACTGGGTCCTCACCCCGGGGCTCCAGGGGAGGCTTCATCTCCCCCCAGCTGCAGCAGAGCAGAAGCCCCTGAGCTGCCTTGTGGCCCCCTGAGGAGTTGAACTTTTCCCTCCCTTGGCCCCCAAAGCACAGCTGAGGGGGATACAGAGTGGACCTCCCTTCTCTCTGGACTAATGTTATGTCCCCTCCCCGTTTGCCTGCCCCTCTCCTCTACGTCTCCAAAGCCTCACCCCACGGTCAGCCCCCATCCTCCCGCGGGCCCCCTCGCAATGGGACTCCTGCCCACGCTTGCCCTCACGGAGCCCGCGGCCCAGCGCTGGGCTGCCCTCCCCACCCGCTCTCCAGGAAGACCCTCTCACACGGATCTGTATCTGTCTCGGCCTGAGGTGGGGAGGGTGCCCCCGAGGTGCTGGCCTTGCACGTCATCTTCTCCCCTTCCCGACCTCGGGGGTCCCATCTTATCGCAACCAGGAGCTGCCCTCGACCCCAGAACTCGGCTGCGAGCCCAGTGCCGGCCCTGCTCCCGGTGCCCCCCGCACCCCCTCCAGACCCTCTGCCTCATTGGGGCCTGGAGCCAGTCCCCTGCCCCTCCTGCTCCCTGTGCCATGGAACCCGGCTGGGGTTACTCTCTAGCTACTTATTTTAGGTCCACATGTCAGGAAGGATTGCTGCTCGGGAGACACACAAAACTGCACTGACGGCCCTTGCTTCAAATTCCTACCCACAGTTTCCCAGGCTTCAGGACTGCCCCGCATGGCTCTCACACGTCGTGTTCTCCCCCTCTCCAAAATGACCCCTGAAAGAGGCCGTCTTTGGGGCACACCTCCCCCAAACCCACTCCAAAGGGCCCTATATTCAATGAAGAAAATGGACGCTATCAGGGTCAGAACACCTTATCATCCATCTTCCACACGGCAAATAAAATCAGTTCCTTCTGCTTGAGATTCTACAGTGACTTCCCTTAGTACTTTCACAAAAACATTTTAAAGGCCATGAATGATCTCCCCTTCTGCCTGTCTCTTCATGTCATTTTATACCACTGTCCTTTTTAAACCTCTAGCCACACGCTGCTCTTCTCTGCTCATGAACACATCAGGCTTGTCTCTGCCTTCGGACCTTTGCTCCTGGGCCTGCCACGCCCTCACCCTCAGCCGCCGTCCCTACTCCTAACTCTGGGACTGTGGCCATGGCCTCGGGGGGCTATTGTCCCAGAAAGGCTGCGGCTGACTGCCTGAGTAGCTCCTGCGGTCATGAGCGACACTGCTCCCCGACACTGCTTACAGATAACCCCTGTGATCACCCCTGTCTCTTCACCACAATGTACATCTCTGAGAGTGGAGACCCTGCTAGCACTTAAAACAGCGCCTGGCCCTGCAGACCGAGCCCATTCCAAATCTGACCTGCAAACACAGAGGTGTTCTTAGGCATGCTGGCCACGTTGAAGAACAAGGTGGCAGGTTTTAGTCCACGAAATTGTGAGCCTGCAGCAAAACGAAAGGCAGGCTGGGTGCTGGCGGGCGTGATGTAGACAAACGTGGCTGGTTTTAAACCACGGAAGCCGGCCCGGGCAGCACTGCCAGAGGCAGGCTTGGTGATGGCGGGGCTGCCATAGACAAAGGTGGCAGGTTTTAAACCACGGAAGCCGGCCCTGGCAGCACTGCCAGAGGCAGGCTGGGTGATGGCGGGGCTGCCATAGACAAAGGTGGCAGGTTTTAAACCACGGAAGCCGGCCCCGGCAGCACTGCCAGAGGCAGGCTGGGTGATGGCGGGGCTGCCATAGACAAAGGTGGCCGGTTTTAAACCACGGAAGCCGGCCCGGGCAGCACTGCCAAAGGCAGGCTGTGGTGGGATCGCTGGTGGAGCTGCAGGACGGGCCAGCGCTGCGGAACATCCAGTGGTAAAGGGGCTGCCGAGGCTGGGGGCCAGTGCAGGCTGGCTCGGGGCGACGGGCGCGGAGGTCGTGAGGGCGCCCCCGAAGCCACCGAAACTGGTATTGCTGCTGCCAGCAGCTGTCGGAGAAGAGCCTGGAGGGCCCCGGCGGCGAGGTCTCACGCGCCGACAGGCCGCGGTGGCCGCCCCTCCAGCAGATTCTGGAAAGAAGAACAGAAAGAGTGAATTCTGGTTCCTCAAATGTGATGGTGTTGGGTGCTCCAGAAGCCTTGCTGCGCCAGGGATTCAGGAGTCAGCCAATGTGACTGATCCCTCCCCAGGGGCTAAAAGTATGCATTCCCCCAAATCAAGGGAGGGCTCCTTATGCCCACCCTTCACAGATCATAAGACAGACGGCAGGGGATGAAACTTGGCCCAGCTCGGGGTTAAATGTGTGGCCACTAAGGAAAAGCCTCTCCTCTGAACCCAAGCCCGGCACAGAGCAGCTAAGGGATGGGGCTGCAGGCCACCAGCCGCCTGGCGAGCAGAATGAGGCGGCCTGCTCCAGCTCCAAGGGCGGCCGCCCCTTCCCCGCCACCTGCTCCTGGGAGAGGGTCCTGACGCCGCCGGGCTCCCCCAGCTCCGGGGTGCTCAGCCCCAGCCGGCTCAGCCTTCCTGGCGACTGACTGGCACGCTGCTTTCCCTGTAGCCTAAGCAGAGGCTGACGGCCCCGTGGGCTCCACAGAAAGCCCTCCCCTCACCTGGGCTAGATGGGGGGCTCGGGGAGTGTGGCCTCTTCTCCTTGCTCCCCAGCAGATGGGTCGTCCTTGGGGCTGGGAGGGAGGCTGAGGAACCTGCAGGCCCAGCAGCAGGTGGGGCGAGAGGAGAAGGTTCCCTGGCTTCTGGTGCCTCCGGGCCACAGCTCGAGGTGGTTTCTAAGGGAGACAGAAAGAAAGGACTGTCCTCCCTGGTAGGAGAATCCTTTCCAGGGCCATCACCGAGCACAGGGGGAATCAGGGACTCGGGGGAGCTGCTGTAGAAACGCTTCCTCTCAATCTCAACGCTCACTGTTCTCGGATTCCACTGAGGACCCAAGAGGTGGATTTCTCAGAGGAGAAAGACCAAAATAAAACCAAAGGAAACTCTCTGGATTGTGACATTACCCTATATTCCTTACCGGTCTTATCCTCGAAGACCTTCCAGAGCCACTCTATGGAGGCTCTGTTCTCCCTGTCTAGGTCTTCTGCTGTCACTGAGTAACCAGGCACGGGAGGGGGAGGCTGCCAGGAGGACAAGGAGAAGCCACGTCAGTCAGAAGGAAGGGACAGAACCCTGTGCTGACCCTCCCATTCCTAAGCCTCAGGGGAGCCCGGCTGGGGTGGGCAGGGACGGGGGGGGCACACCATACCAAGGTCAGTGGGACCCCTTGCCTGGGGGTCAGCAGCAGTGGGAACTTTCTTCTCCGAGGTCGGGGGCTGCTGGGTGGAGCTGGCACATGCTGCTTCCTACCTGGGGCTGTATGTGCAAATAAAGTGATCAGACTTACTTTCTTCCTCCTCTCTTCCAGAAATGGAGAAGTTTGTGTTTCCAGCCTAGTTTTTACTACTGAACTTTCAATAGGTGTCTCTGAAATTCTATTTTCCATGGTTTGGGCTCTTGGATGGTGTTGGCAAGATTATTTCTAACAGTCAAGAAGACATGAAGTGGTAATTGCTCCAAATGTGTGCACATGGTTGCTTACTGGACAGAAATTGCCTGGACTGCTCTGATTCCGCCACCTGGGCTTCCGTCATCCCGAACCTCCCAGGGGGCCTGGGTCATGCTCTACGACGAGTCTGGGCCACCTTTCTCCCGCCCCAGACCATAGAGCCCGAAGGACAGGAACGTCTGTCTCTGTAACTACCAAGCCCCACACAAATCAAGTCTCAGTATGTGTTTCCAGAGGGTTGTAGTCCATGCACCCTCCATGCACACTACCGCCAACACATGTCACGTGTTCATCCACTTACCCTGCTCTCCCTGGGGCTCCTTGCAGGCCGGCACAGCAGCGGAAGGGCCAGAGTGACACACATGCCCTTCTCTGTAGGAGGAAGAGGCACAGTTAAGTTTAGAAAAGTACTGGATAAGTTCTTAAACCCTCCTCACTACCAAGGGGCCAAAGTCTAGAACAACCATGACTAAGATCTAAGTGTGTCAAGACAATGAAAAAAACCATCAAAGAAAATTCCCAAAGAAATGAAGGGAGGAAGTTCAGAGAAGCCACAGAGACACCTTTGTCTTAAAACAAGCAGAAAACAAACTCCAGAACCTTACATACAACCTGCCAAATTTCTGAGAGTTCTAGTCACACCTCTGTCTCTAAGAAAGCGGCATCGTAGTCGGTCACCTAGAGGGTCAGCGGGGGTCTAGAATGTGAAGCCTGCTGCCCCCTCCCATCAGTTACTCTGTTCACTCTGTCCCGTGCGGCCCTTCCCCTTACGCCACAGCCCCTCACGCTGCAGCCTGAGGGGGAGCAGAGGACAGTGGGGTCAGTATGTGACAACTGCAAGAGGTGAGAGCAGAACAGGGTGGCACCGTCTCTGCCTTTTAGATGTGAGCTGCTTTGATTCTCCAAATGAGAGTCTCAGATAGGCTACAACCCAAGGAAATTCGCCTCCTTTCCTACCCTCTCATTAATCCACACGGCAAATCACCGATTACCTTATTTTCCCTGCTGGCCTCTCTGCTCCCTGTGAATAGGACGAGGGGAGGCTGGAGGAGGGTGAGGACCTGGGGCCTCTTCTCTTCCAGAGCTAAAAGCCAAACAAAAGTTATGTGACTGACCCTATGTAATAACTAAGGATCTGACCTTCCACATCATTCTGTGGCTCTAATCCATCACTGTATATAAAGTCTCCTTTCCAAGTGACTAAAAAACATTTCTTTGTGAGTATGGGGCTTCTGGAAAGTGAGTCAATTGCCAGTATTAACTATGGGGAATGAAAGCAGAAAAAGCAATGGAATGCTATTAAATGGCCGAGGAGTGAGTGTGCTTTCCGCACATCCTGAAGAGTGGGATGTCATGTGCAGGGACGGCTGAGAGCGAGCTGACGCATACAAGGTCACTCTGTAGTAGTCCGTGGGAGTGATAAAGGGAAACTCAGAAACTCTTCCAGGGAAGATAAGCCAGTAAGCTAGTTCAGTCTTGCTTTCATTAAATTTTCAGTTTCAGTTTATTAAAATTTAAAAATATGCTATTGTGACACTTGTGACTTCTGCGGCATCTATGGTATTCACTGTCACATGGTGATTATCCATACAGCCATCGGTCCGTAACTAACTAGAGGATAATCCAGTTCAGCAATTAGGAGAAAAGGGTTTTCTCTCTACTTCACAGACTGTGCATACACATACAACACAGACATGGTAAAAGATTTAAATTTGAAGGGTAACAAACAAAAGGACTCTAACCAAACAGACCAGCTGTTAGATAAGGTTGGGTAGGGAGACACTGTACCAGAGAGAGAAGACAGAAAACTGACAGACTGTTACATAAAACTAAGAACGTTTCTCTATAAAAATATTGTCACATGGGAAAGAGACTTTACTGTACCCCCTTTGTGCCATTTGAATGTTCAACCATACTGCTTCCATAAACTATAAAATAGGAAACCAAAACACCCCAAAACAAACACAAAATCATAAGATACATTAAAAGATAGGTCTTTTCAATTAAACTGATGAGTTAATATCCATAACATGTAAAAATGGACTCTCGCAATTCCATATGAATATAATGAACATGACAAATGGAAAGTGGGTGAGGAATATGTAACAAGGCAGCTCATAAAAACAGTCTGTGTCTCTGGCAGGTAGTTGTTAAGTCTGAAGTTCTGAGTGGGAATTAAGTCCCCTGAAATTTAAATGACCGTACTTATTTAAAATCATAGTAACAGGTGGCACTTCTTGAATGTTTACTATGGACAAGGTAAACTCTTGAACACTTTATATGGACCACCTCAGAACTACCTTATAAAGTAGGTCAAAATCATTATTTCCATAATGTACCTTCAGGTTTTTTGTTACAGATATTAATTACATACCTTTAATGCCAAAAAAAAATCAAAAAAGAGTGTAAGAGATATGTGAACCAAATGCAATGAGTTTATTTTTGGTCCCTGATTCAAAGTAACTATAATAAGACAGGGTAATAAGGGCAAATTGGAGTGATGATAACTAACATTAAGTCATTATTATTCAGAGGAATAGAGGTGTTGTGGTTATTAATGTTCAAAAAGTTTTAAAAATACACTGAAGTACCTACAGGTGAAACAACATGTTTGTACTTTAAACACAGGAGCAAAACCAATTTGGGGGGGTGTTGAGGGAAGAGGACTGACGAAACACTGTTATCTGCTGGAGCTACACGGAGGGCCATGATGATATGCTTCCTTCCCTTTGTGTATGTATGGCATTTGACGCAAACCCGTAAGAAGGGGCGATGACTGTGTATCTCATGGGTCTGCTGTGATCACGGAGTGAGGAAATGCATGTAAAGTGCTCAGCAGAGGGCCTGGTGCGGAATAAAGACTTCGTACTCTGATCCTCGGCACGGCCATAACTGCCGGGCTGGGGCCTTCATCTCCTGTATTTGTCATTTATCATTAACGTGTCATTGATGTTACTCTAAGAGCCTTCTGTATGGATGGAAACTTATGTCAAATTCCTTCTCCTCTCAAAAACCTCCTCCACACATGTGTTATT